>CM061132.1:150727512-151100329 GCA_030789695.1 Scilla litardierei | reverse complement strand
CTTGAATGCCGCTCTCCAGGAGTTAGTCGCCGGTTGCTCGCTGCTCAGACGAGCTTACCTGCGCAAAGAGCGGCTCGTCAGAAAGGCGGGGTTGGATTCCAACCCTTAGCCTCTCTGATGCTTAAGTCAGAATTAGGGCTTAAAAGATGGGTCAGACACGTAGGCCGAGCTTAAGGTAGGTCGACCTAACGTGGGTGAGCTTGAGTGGAAGAACAAATATGTGGAAGATATTTGCTCTGGGCTCGCTCTTGTACTGGCTGATCGGCGAGCTTATTTGCTTGGGCCTAGACTATGTGGGCCTTTATTTTCTGGGCCGGCCATCAGGTCGTAACAATTACAATGGGTAATTGTGGTCCCAAACTCAATCCATTGATGTTGCCAATATTTTTCATGCTATATATTCTATCGACAATATCATTTGTATCAATGATGTTTGATCATTCTATATCCATGCAATGATACAATTTAGGCCAATGGCTCCACTTATTACTTCAATTGTTAAAGATTACAATTGATATTTTACAATTGGTATTAGATCGTAGGAGTCAACATTCTGATCCTTTCTATGATCCAGGAGAGCATGGTAGAGTGATTCATACACACTTAAAATTTACATTTAGGTATCAAACATATCTTAATCTCTTATTTTATTTGTCACATTTTTTAAAAGGGAATCAATGACAAGATTTTTTTCTTGTATGTTGTGTCCACCTTTTTGATAATGACAAGAGGGAGAGATATGGATTATGTAAATCATTCATATACATATATGGAGAGAGATATACATATATGGTTTATATAATCCTTACCTATTATATATCACAATTGATTTGAAGCTTTATTGGTTTATTTATTTTCAATTGGTGCATATAAGTAGGGGGGAGCTTATTAGCATTGTACTTTATTTGTTTATGTTTTACATAATGTGTGTCATCTTCAAAAGGGTGGAGATTGTTAGGTATTGGTGTTTTAGACTAATATTGTTTTGATGATGATCGCAACATTATGTTGTTGCTAATGACTCTCAATGTTTTTGTCTCATGTTTAACAATTGAAGCATTTCACTTTGGTGACTAAAAGCTAGGTGCAAGGATGAACATCAAGAGGAGCATTGCCAACACTTGGAACTTGATGAAAGGAAGCTTATCAAGAGGTGCCAAAGCTTGGAAGATAATGGCGAGCTCAAGGCTACTCAGCTTGAAGCTTTAGACTCTAGGAGAAGCAAAATGTAATCCAAGTAATTTTATTAATTGTTTTTCTCTATTTGAGTCTATGACTTTGTAATGCCTTGATAGATGGTCATACTCATTCATGCATATGCATTAACAATCTTAGTGAACCTTAGGATTATCATAGAAACCAATCCAATATGTTTCCCATGCCAAATAACTCAATTGGAGTTTTTGACCTTCCAACAAATGCCTGCTGGAGGCAGGATAGGCGATTGGTGATCACTAGGCGTCTGGCCAGCCTTCTACAGGCAGCTGTGATGCAAAAGCCCAAGTCAAATTTCTTTGACTCTATCTTGAGCTTTTTAAGGCGACTAAAGTATAAAAGACATGCGCCTGTTAACCATCTGGCGCCTAAATATTGTTCTGCAGTCGCATGTGTGTCAAAGTGCGTAAGTTCGGTGCTTCATTCCATCTTATGGGTCAATCGACTGAAGTTCAATTGTCAGTCGCCTATCATCCTTCATGCACATGGATAATGTTCTCCTGTCGTCTGAATGCACAAGTACGAAAGTTGTCATTTCTTAGCTCCTTTCCATCCATCCTGGCAGTCGCCTGCTGAAGTCTGTTCAGGCGCCTGCACAGTGTACATGCGCTTGTGTAGTCTTTTATAGTCGCATGTCCTGGCTCAGATTATAGCCGTTGGGAATAATCTGACTGTTGATCAGTCGCATGTCCGTTGTTCATCAGTCGCCTGTCCAAGCCATAAAATGCCAGATTCTAGCCGTTGCAGATTTTCTCTTTTGGCTTTTGGCTTAGGTTTTATGGGGTTTTCTTGGCTTCCTATTTATAGGAGTGAACTTAGTTCCAATAGAACTCTTGACTCATATTGAATAGCAGAGAGATTCATTAAGCCACTCCCATTTCCCTCTCATGCTCACATTCCGCTTCATGCATTGGAGCAAGCTCAAGGGAAATCCTCCAAGTGCATCAAAGCTCATCTCAACACTTGGAGATCCTCTTCCATGCCTTACATTCATTATTGAGTAAGTTCATCTTATCAAGGCATATGTAAGAGTCTATTTGTTTCTTCTTTTACTTGAAACCCCAACTCTCTTTGTGGGAGTTTGTTACTCTCTTTGTGGAAGTTTAACCCTTGTGTAGGGGTGATTGTGTCCTAGTATATGACAACCCTAATTCTTTGTGTGGGAGTTAGACCCTTGCGTAGGGTTGGTTGAGAATTTGTTTAGGAAAAGTCCCTTGTGTAAGTATTTGTATTCACTACCGTGTGTAGGATCATAATGAATATTTGGTGTGGCTGGATGTACGCAAGTTGGGGAAACATGGTAAAATCTCTTGTGTTAGCGTTTGTCTAATTGTGTTTAATTATCTTCCTCTTTCACTTATAATTCCGCATTTGCAAGTTTGATTTTTAATTACACAATTATTGATATTACTCTATTCACCCCCATCTTGAGTGTTTGTTGTTAGTATTGCTATGTAGACCGTCCTTACACTTTGTCCCATCCATTTTCGTTTACCACTTATATCTTGATACCCTAATCTACACTACACTCTTTCGAATCTTTCATAGTTTGAATCAAATTTTCTCTTCATCTCCATCACATTTCCTTCAGCTTGTGATGGTCTTTCGACTATCCTTCTTATTTTTAGAGTATTTCCAGTTGTATTTAGTTCGGCTAAACTCTGCTTACCCTTTTCTGCAAGGAGGGTAGTGTTCGAAATTTTCGACCATTCGAAGTTTGAGTCCATCAACGAGAGCATATCAGAAGAATCAGTAACGTTCAGGGTTATATCAACGGAGACAGTAGTGACTACCATGGAAGTTGAGCCAGAAAAACTTGAAATGGTACGAGAATTCTTGGACGTATTTCTTGACGATCTCACAGGATTTCCCCCGGATCGTGCCCTCGAGTTTGACATTGATCTAATACTTGGAGCACAACCAACATCAAATGGACCTTATCGCATAGCACCAAATGAGCTTGAAGCAGTTCAGACTAAGCTAGATGATCTTCTACGGAAGGGATGTGTATGAGCCGGTGTATCCTCATGTGGATGTTCATGTACTACCAGTGCGGAAGAAGGATCCCTGCGCATGTGCATCGACTACCGCGATCTGAACAAAGTGACAGTGAAGAACACGTATCCCCTTTCTCGTATAAACGAATTTTTCGACCAGTTCGGAGGTTCTACCGTATACTCGAAGCTGGATCTGAGGACCGTGTACCATCAGGTGAAGGTTAAGGAGGATATTCACCAGACAACATTTAGAACTAAATATGGACACTACGAGTTTTTGGTTATGTCATTGAATGCATCTATTATGAGCTGACGCTTTAAATGAAGAAGTTCAACGGTTAGCTTAGTTGTCGTCTTAAATGAATAAACGATCAGCCGTACGTAAGAGCTTCTAGACGGTTAGGCCGTAATCGTGGGTTTTACTAGACTTCTGGAGTGTGTATCCACTAACCCCTGTGGCCAAACAAGGCCGCACTCTAGATAGAATCTGCCGTGATCTACAGCCCATCGCCAGAGAGGATCTGATGGAGGCCTGTTCGACCCGTTTTGCGTAACTAACTCGCAGATGCCGGGCCGGCCCGTTTGATGAGGACTGTTCGGCCCGTTTTGCGTAACTAACTCGGATATGCCGGCCCGGCCCGTTTGAAGAAGGCACTCTGTTTCACGGTTTCTCTTCTTTCGCTCTTCTGCCTGCCTCAATTCGAATTGCAATGGCGGGTTAGCGCCACGAAACCCTAGAACCCACTCCACATTCTCCGCTCTTTAATCCGAAACCCTAATCATTGAGTCTCCGTCCAAATCGAACGTTTCCATAAACCCTAGATGCCCCATTTCCGCCCTCAATGGAGAACACTTGGCCAGTCCGCTGCCCGGAGAACGGGGAGATCGCCCTCTACCTCCTGAAGAAGCGGCGAGAAATGGCGGAGCCCAATGGAATCTCTGAGAATCTCGACATGACGCTCTCCAATGTCTACCGGAGCATATGCAGTTCCAAGACCCCCATCAAGACCTTGAAGGATCTCTCTAATATCAAGTAGGACTTGGAAAACTTCGATCTTTGTTTCCTTCTTTCTTGTTTTTCTTTTTCTTTTGGAACAGATTGATTGATTTGGGTTTGGTTGGTGTGTAGGGGAGTGGGGAAGTGGATTCTTAGGATCATGAAGGGATTCTTTCCCGAATCGCCTGCCTCTTTGGAGGCGCGCCTTTCGAAAAATATTGCTCAAAAGGGTAAATTTATCCAAAATTTGAATTCTAGACAGTTTTCTACTTCTGCTTGCTTATGTTCTGGTTTAGTTATCATGTGGGAATGTTGCCGCGTCATCAAAATTGTTAATTTTTGCAGAAGTTACTTGAAATATTCATCGATTTATTCCTAATATTATCTAAGTCAAGAAAAACAAGGGCAATGTCGTTGGCTAACAATTAGAGGGGGTTCTGTTGGCGGAGTGTCCTATTGGATTATGTAAGTTGTAAGTTGACATTTTTCATAGTTATATTCTCGTGACCTCGTCCTAGAACACCAATGAATGTTGAAATAAGTAAGAAATGTAATTTTTGTCCTTTAGTAGATTGCAATAGAAATTTTATTTTATTTTATTTTATCCTTTGGATAGAAAGCATGATGTCTCAAACTCGGGCATGCCACCCTGATTTCGTTGCTCCAATTTGTTACATATAAGCCCAAAAACTCATATGCCAACTATAAGAATGTAGCTAAAATTCGAGAAAGGTCACTCAAACCAATATATACCCTTAAAATTTGTAAATCAAATAGAATACCGAAGTAGGGGGAGAATAACACTTTGGTATCTTTGTACGAAATATAGATGATATCCAAAGTTGCTTTAATTATCGTTGAATTACGTTAATATGTCATACTAGTAAGCTGTGATAGAGGGTGATCAAGATTAGATTGAGAAAGAACGTCATTATATCACAAAATTAATTCAACTTAGGCTCGGGCGTTCAATAACAGAGGTAATATATCTTCTTAGACAAATTATTAAATAATATAGAGCAATGAAAAGAGATTTATATATGATCATTATAGACCCAAGGAAAGCATATGATAGAGTTCATAGAGAGGTTCCATGATGAGTCTTAATGAAGAAGGGGCTCATCTAAATAATATTAATTTAATTCAAGACATGTATTTATGAGCAGTCATTAATACGAAGATGCGTATGAATAACTTATAATTTTCTGATCATCATTGAGTTAAATTAATACTCGACTCTGAGTCCACTTTTCTTTGCAATAATGATTGATTAGTTCATTAGGTTAATTCAAGATGAAATATATTGATATATGCTATTTGCATATAACATTATTTTTTGATAAATGAGACCAAAAGGGGTGTAAATACAAAGTTAAAAATTTAAAAGCAAACATTGGAGACTTGAGTTTTTAGACCTTGAAGGAATAAGACCAGGTACATGGAATGTAAATTTAATAGATTGAAGCATAAAGATCATAACATGATGAACCTTGATGGAAAAAGTATATCGGTAAGTAAGCATTTTAGGTATCTCGGGTTGGTTATTCAGAATATGTTGAGATTGATGAAAATGTTGATCATAGAATCAAAGCATATTGGTTGAATTGGAGAGCTGCAATAAGAGTGTTGTATGATTGGAGTGTACCTTTATGACTAAAAGGTAAATTTTGTCAGACGGTGATTAGGCCTGCTTTGTTATATGATATAGTGTGTTGGGTTATTACCTAGAAGTATGAATAGAATATGAGTGTGGCAACGATGTGAATGTAATGGTGAATGTGTAGAAATATTAGAAAAGACAACGTAAGAAATGAAGATACCTGATTAAAGGTAGGAGATAGGCGTGACCCTTTTAGAAAATAATGTGAGAGAGCATTGCTTGAGATGGGTTAGCCGTACATATTGAAGACAAATTGTTGCGTTTGTAAGCAAGACAACATATGAATGTTGGGATCAAGAGAAAAAGAGATGTAGAACAAGAAGATATGAAAGGAGTTATAAGAAGGGCTATGCAAGATCTTGGTTTGACAAAAGAGAAGGCGTTGGATTGTAATTCGATGTAATCATGATATTTTTATTGATTCCATAAAGATGATGAAATATAAATGTTGGATTGTAATTCGACCTTAAGTTTTTAGGATGAATGCTAAGATGATGAATTTAATTGTAGGAAAAAGAACTCCCAAATGCATCAACAGATACTCAGCAGATCACAAAACAAAAAAGAACACAAGTGCCATTCCAAACAGAAAAACAACACATAGTTAGGAAGACCATACAAAAACAAAAAGCACCATGAACAATAGCAACAACAAAATGCCATATAAAACCAGATTTAATCTGAACTTATCATTTCAATTCCTTTTGCTGTCTGGGCCTGCAAAGGAACAAGTTGGATTACAACAATTGCTTCACCTCTAGCATCTGCTGAAGCAACATCAGCACCAATACAACTTGTAACAATTGGATTTTGAACAGAACCAGTCACCTTCCCCTGATCAGTCTCACCCTCCTCCCTTGAAGAAGGATTCTCATGATGCTGATGCATATACAACTGAAAATCTTCTACCAGCAACTCCTGTTTGTCCTTGACTTGGAAAAAAACCAAGAGTTACAAATTCTCTAACCATAAATACATGTAAGTAGCAACAAATTCAGAATAGAAAGGTATTTCTTACTTTTATGTAAAAAAACAATCTACCGTTCCTTTCATTTTAAATCAACCAAACATCTGTCATAACTGATAAGTCCCATTTAAGTGTATGTTGTTATGAATAAAGCCTTTCCTCCATGTAGTCGATAACTTCTTAATATCACCATGTAAATGCGTAACTTTTGTCTAGACTCACACCCAGATTTCTACTAAAATAAAATAAAAGAGTCTTCCTTTAAAAGAAAACTCAAAATATCCAAAAGTACAAAAAGATGCCAAATATAAGAAATATAAAAGTATTCAAATAGTATAAAATCGACTCTAACTATAAAATGCAAATTTGAATCCAAGTAGGATTCTCATCAATTTATTCCGGCTATGAAGATTTGTCTCCTGGTGAATGAAGTTAAATAGAGCATAAATGATAAGTACTAAGCAATCCGCTCTATGACATCAGCATTGCATGTGATGGACGAGAAGTTAATACCACAGGTGAATAGCTGGTGAATAGCTGTAGTTGAGTTCTCATGGAGTCGTTGGCTTAGTTGCATCAGGATTAATCATTGATTAAGTTGTCAAGAGCGTACACGATGTGCACAAAACATCTCTATATGTTCACGAGTGATCCTATCTATTTTTGCTTTATTAAACTTTGCCATATGACGATAACTATGTTGAGTGTATATGTACTCTATGTTTCTTTTATTTCTAAGTTGGTGCTTTCGTTCCAATTTGACAAGGGTTATCGTCTAAATGGGGTTTTCCTTTACTTCTCTTATTCTTATTATCTAACTTAGGTTGAGCGATGTTGATATTAATCAATATTGTTTTCTAAATCCTTAATGTGTCCTTATTTTTCTTATCATTGAATTTACTTTTGGTTGACTTTAATTATGTTTTTGCAAATGTATTATATGATTATGTATTTTCTTAATGTTTGATTGCTATTAAATTTATGAAATTCTTCTTGAATTTTTGTTCTACTTCTTTTATTATTTTATGATTTATGTTAGTGGCTAACTAGACTTCTACCCTGATTGTTCTGTTTGAATTGTTACCTAAAGCATCACATGATGTCTCCTTGATTATTCTGTTTGAATCAAGGTTTGAGGTTTCGGCCGATACCCGTGCGTATCGCCCGTATCGTATCGGTATCGGTGGGTAACGATACCGATACTAGGGGTTAGTTTCGGTATCAGCCGATACAGAATGGTACCGTTCAGTTTCGGCCGATTCCGGCCGATACTGACCGATACCGTTCAGTTTCGGCCGTTTCCGGCCGATACTGACTGATACCGTTCAGTTTCGGCCGAAACAGACCAGTACTGTTCAATATTGGACGAAGACGGAGGAAGAAGAATGTGTAATTAAATAAAAATTCTCTAAAAACCCCAAAAAATTCGTGAATCAAGAGGTTGCAAAGAAAGCTCGGTTAAAAGAGAGGAGAAAACCCTAGGGTTTCGACTTGAAAATAATGAAGAATTAGACGAAGAAGAGGCAAAACCAAGAACAAATTGCTAAAAAAAGAAGAAAAAGGAAAAAAGGAAGATGAAAAATTTGAACTCACCGCATCGCGTCGTCGCCTCGCCGAACCCGCCTCCTGCCTTGTCGAACACGCATCTTGCCTCGCCGCCCCACCTCGACCATTTAGCGTGAGAGAGACAGAGAGCAAAGAGAGAGAAAGAGAGGCCCGAGTCGCCTTTCAGGAGAGGCTGCGTTTTTTAAAAGGCAAACTTATAAATAAGTGGTATGTGCGTAGAGTAAACCAGTCGGTGCACATAGCAAGCGGATTTTTTGTGGCAACCCTGTAAATAAGTGGTACGTGCGCAAAGCAAAATGGTGGGTGCGCAAAGCAATGCTCAACGATTTTTTTGGCAAACTTGTAAATAAGTGGTTTGTGCGCAAGGTAAAACGGTGGATGCACAAGGCAAGCTTTAGTATCTATTCATTTTTCTAATATTTAGTATTTAAGTACCAAACTTTAGGTATTTAGTTATATGATATGATTACGAACTCAAATTTAGTTTATCTATTTGGTATGTAGTATTTGATAGTATATGATTAATATTTTAGTTTGTTAAGTATTTAATAGTATTTGATAGGTTTAGATTTAAGAATCTCCAAAACCATCACTATGTCTATATATTGTATACATATTTAAAGTATCTCCGAAACCGATACCGATACCCGAAACGAAACTGCCGAAACTGGCGATACGGACGAAACCGAAACTTGCTTCCGAAACCGCCGAAACGGGCGATACCGATACCGAAATCTAAATTTTGGAAAGAACGATTCCGAGACCGAAACCGAGACCTAAAACCTTGGTTTGAATTGTTACCTAAAAGCATCACATGATGTCTCCTTTATGGTAAACGATAACTTTTATATTTACTCATTCCTCTTCCTTATATTTTAGAAAATTCAGAGGATGAAATTTTTGAAAGAGGGTATGGTGTGATGACCTTCATCTGGATCTGGTTAATTTTAATTTAAAAATTTATCAAATATTTTATATAATAAGTTTTATCATTTTTGTGATTTATAATAATTTTCTTGAAATTTTATTATGTTTTTCTATAAATTCGAGACTTGAAACCCAAATCCACAACCTAAACACACTCCTCTCTCAGTAGCTCACGTTTTTTCAACCACGACCCCTCTTGGACTTCTTACTCTTTACATCACTAACTACCAACACCTAACCACTCTAATTATACGACTTCCTTTGAAAATCCTTTGAAAATCCCTCTTTTCTCTCTCCCCGATCTTCCTCATATACATCATAATTATTATCTTCAGCTTCTTCCCCATGCTGCTCCAATAATCTATTCAGCCATCTCCATTGCCTTTTCTTCTTCTCCATTCCCTTCACAGCTCCTTCGACGATGCCACACGCTGCCGAACGCCGCTTCCCTCTTCTTATTATCACACACACATTAATCCATCTCATCTTCTTTTCTATATATGTTGCGGCACCGATTCCTCCTTCGCTCGCCATCCTGTCGCGATGAAAATAGGATTTTTAAGTTATGATACCAAACATGATATGCAACGGAAGAGGATTAATAATATAGTGGAAGAAATTGGATTAAAATCAATTTGGAATTTGTAGAACTAAAGGATAAATTACGTTTTAGGCTTCTCACATGAGGATTGCACGGACACGTAATTCAAAACCTCGCGCATTAGGATAAATTACATTTTAGGCTTCTCACTCGAGCATTGCACAGACACGGAATTCAACACGTTGTGCATTAAAGATTCATTTGGACCTCACAGATGCTGGATTCATCGCCCACTCTTGCACCTCTCATGCTGAAGATTTGAATATTGCAAACCAAGTTTGCGTACTCAAAATTTTATTAAATCGATTCACAGTCTAAACATTCAATTACAGACTTATATTTAGAGGAGAAGAAACAATTTTTATATTGACTCATACTCAGACTCCTAATAAAATAAAATAAAAGAGTATTGTTTCAAAAGAAAACTTAAAAAAATTGCAAAAGAACTCAACTAAAAGAAACATAAAAGGATTCAAAGCCAACAAAGTCAAAGTCAACTCTAACTCTAAAATACTAATTTGAATCTAAGTAGGATTTCCATTAGATATCTCAGCACTTGCTTTCCAAAGAAAACTTCTTTTTATCTTATCATTTCTTTTCTTCAAGTAGGTTGGCATATGATAAAATGACATCATCTAAAGGGGCACAAAGAAGGGTACAACAAGAATTAAAATTATCATCCTATCTCTAGACATAGAGCTTCATTATGATAGGACCAAACCAAGAACTAATTTTTATTAGATATAAATTGAAAATAAAAAGATACTTGACCACAATTACAGGGGTGATCACCCTTCCAAGACGTTAATTGAAGAGGACGTCTGCACTCTTTCGAAGAACGAGTGATAAATTCACATTTAATATCAATATTCTCTCAAAAATAGCCTAATAAATTCATCAGCCCTTCCCACCTATAAATAGAGTTCAGAAATAAACAAATTACAAAAAACCCAAAAAGATGGAAAATTTCCAAAACGCCACTAAAATTCGATAATTCCCAAAATGCCCCTGATGGGCCCAAACGCAGGAAAAATATAGATTTATCATTACACTGCCCCTGAAAACCACATTGTTCTCAAGGTGGTGTATGAAGTCCACGTCGGTCCAACTCCAAGTGGGGATGTCCATCTCCTTCGGGCTCTTCATCCTCTACTATATCCTCCTCCTCTTCAACTAACAGTAGCTGAAGCTTGTGCACTTCACAATAGTGCCCTGAGGTAAACCTCTCGTCGCATCTTAAACACAACCCCTTCTGCCTCCTTCCGCATCTTTGCATCCGTCAATTTCCTAATCCGCCCTCCATGCGGTGGCACCCCGCTTTTCTGGACGGGTCCGTCCTTGTCATGGTCTTCTGTTGCCCTCCAATCATGGACTAACTGTGAGAAGAGGAGCCGCCACCAGTCCATCTAGATTTCTTTTCATCCGTCAGACGATCCTCCAGTATCTGGGCTAGCTCCATGGTCTCCATCAGGTTTTGAGGCCTCTGTATGTGAAGCTCTGTGCGAATGGGGGATTCGGCCATTTCATGAAGGTTGTCTCCATCAGACGATCCTCCACTATCTGGGCTAGCTCCATGGCATCCATCAGGTCCTGAGGCTTCTGTATGTGAAGCTCTGTGCAAACGGTGGCATTCAGCCTTTCCATGAAGGTGCTCTCCAGTTTCTCATCAGAGATCCCCCGTATCCGTCCTAACAGTGCCTCGAACCTTTCCCTGTAATTCTTCACTGTGTCGTCCTGCCTGAGAGAAAGCAACTGCTTCCACAAGTTACCTACATGAGTCTCGCGGGATCTCTCCACCAAGCGATCCTTAATCTCCTCACACGAATGAAACTGGCACCGCTACTCCATCCATTGGAACCACCCGAGTGCCTTCTCTTCTAGACACATCGCCATCGCCTCCAGCTTATGCCCCTCAGTTATGCAGGACACTGTAAAAAACTTCTTTGCCCTGTATATCCAAGCAAAAGAATCATCCCCCTCAAATATGGGTATCTTCAGCTTCTGAATCCTGCCATCCTCACCAAAGTTCCTCTGATCTACTCGCCCTTCGTAGTGTCTAGGATGGTGGGGCTGGTCTGTATAATTCCAGCAGTCTCTGTGCCCCTCTAAGCCCCTCTGTTGCCCTCCATCTCTGCCCGCATAACCACCCTAGTCATCTGTCATCTCTGCCATCATAAAAGCCATGGACATCTTGCTCCATGCCCCCTCTCCATCGTCATCTTCTAGGTACTCCTCATAAGTCGGGGTTATACGTTGTCGTCCGTGTGTAGCATATCAAGGGCCGTGGGGCTCCCGAAACTCGTCACCCTCGTCGTCGGGTCCCACGTGTACTTCGGAGGGTCGTCGTCGTAACGCAACATCGGGGCCTCGGGGCCATCGTCGGCCTTTTAGATCCACGCTGAATTAGTCCAGAGAATGGGCGTGCTCGAAAACCTGCCTTTTTTGGGCCGGGGGCTGTCGTCGTTGCTGAAAGGGCGACAGCCGCTGCCTTGTGCCTATGGGCTGGCGCCCCTGCAGGAGGGGCTGCAGCCACCCGGCACCCTTGAAGGGCTGGTGCCCATTCTAGAGGGGCGACAACCCACTTGGGGTGCCCAGCAGGGCTAGCGCCCCTGTAGGAGAGGCGGCAGCTCCCTGGGACGCCCTGGAGGGGCGGGCCCCCCCTGTTTTGCTGCCAGCAATCCTTTTTCTCGATGTTTTGATGCTATAGGTTTTGTGGGGATGCCTTCTTCCATCAAGTGCACTTCCTCCTCCTCGAAGTACTTGTCGACGTCGAAAAGTAGCCCCTTTTCATATTCTTCCATCTTTTTCTTCACCTTTTCCAAAGCCGTCACCTTTCGCTCCAAATTTGGGGTTTTGACCGCGCCATCCTTCTTTGTCACCATAAATTGTTGCATGAGTTGCGCTAGGGCTTCTCCTTATTGCCCTGATTTTCCAACATCCTTGCAAGGGTTTTACTTTTGCTTCATTAGGGCATCAATGGTTTCGTCTTGCTTCGCTAGGATTTGCTTAACGCCCTCTAGTTTGCCGTTAAATTTCTCTTCTAAGGCGTCGATTTTGTCTTTAGATCTTGTTGCCGTCGCCTTGGATATTGATGCTGTGATACCAAATTTATATGAACCAAACAAAATACTGATTTTTATTAGATAAGAACTGAAAATAAAATAATACTTGACCACAATTGTAGGGGTGATCGCCCTTCCAAGACGCCAATTGAAGAGGACGTCTGCACTCTCCCGAAGAACGAGAGTTAATCTCACCTCTAATATCAATATTCTCACAAAAATACCTAATAAATCCATCAAACTCTCCAACCTATAAATAGAGTTCAGGAATAAACAAAATTACGGAGAAACCCGAAAGACTGAAAATTCCAAAACGCCCTTAAAAACCGAAAATTCCAAAAACACCCCTAATGGACCCAAAACACAGGAAAAGTGCAGATCTATCACATTACCACCCATCCAATCTACTGTCAAATTTGTTACACATAGCCCGCTAGTCTTCCTGAACTAGTCTGCACAGTCTAAGAGGAATCCCTAAGTAGAAGGATTCAGAAGCATATTTTAGCATACTTGCTCGTTATCTTCAGATTTCTTATATGAAAAGTAATTTTAAGCCCGTAAGCAAGTTCAAATCAATATAATAGCATAAGTCCTTAATTGAGTTTCCTCATTCTAGGCAAAAATCAAAGTGTCATCATCATACTAGACACCAATTTCTGATCAAACTACTCAGGTCCAAGCCCACTATTAAGTTGATTATCTATAACCAGACAAAGCATTTTAGCAAAAGCATTGGTAGCCTGGACAAATAATAATGTTGACATGATTACATTGCTTCTGTCCTGTAACGTTTTGCTCCCCGGATGTCGTCATAATTGTGCAAGTGTGTGCAGGTCCCGCAGGTGCCAGTGAAAGCAAGAACAAGTAGAAAGAAATAAGGTACTCATGCATTAACTCCACATCATGATTATAAAACTGAAATACAGGAGTACAAAAGTACAACACACAAGGCGCTTCAAGACTAAACCAAAAGTACAAAAAAGGGGAAGCACCGAGAACACACTCATATTCAAACAGTGCTTAAGGCCTGGCGTCCGGAATCGGAAACTTCGACTCCAACGCCTCCGAAAATCCCGTACGTCACTTAGTAGGACAACAGAAGTTGTACCTAAGCTCAGAGGAGTAGACAACATCTAGCCAAACGACAACATAGTAATAATGGTGCAAAAAGGAAACACGAGCAAAATTATAATGGCATGGTACAATAATGGAACACCGAACTGTTATAATTATTTATAGTTCTTAACTACCGAAAGGTGGTAGATGCTAATGTGAACCAAGTCTAGGTCGTAACTTATGAAAGAGAGCACGGTGTGCAACCCGAAAACCCTCTTGGATTGCAGAGGTGCACCCCCGGGCCGAGTCCAAAGAAGAAAGAACCGTAACACTGTGACTTGGACTCAGGACCCATAGAATGGACGTCCTCTCAGACAATGGCCAAAAGACAGGCTCCCGTCGCTCCCACACTCTTTCAATCATAAGTTTTCCCAAAAACCGATGAGTCAAGCTGAATTAATCAATTAATAGGTTTAGTGTCGTGATGTGGTCTCAGTTTAATATTAGTTAAACTACGTAGTCAAGTGGGTTCACTGCCATGCATGTAATAGTAACCTGTCATGTCAAGAGCCAACCTCAAATCCACCGGTCATTCATTATAAGTGCTATCACAAGTAACAACCCAGTGACTACACAATTTAATCACAATATTAAACTTTCTAGTAGTAGCATGCTTAAGGAGATAATTTAATGGCATACCATTAAAACTGGCATGTGAGAAAGTAAGGCATGGATATTTCTCATATCATGATATTCCAAATCTGAACTGATATTAAAAACACACAATTGTTCCATGCAATGAACCACGAAAATGAAGGAACAATAATAATTGTTTGATAAAGAAAATCCTGAAAGTCACACTCATAATGGCTCTAGATGTTCTAAGCCATTCGGATCAGATTCGAGGCCTTTTCATCACGTGGTGGGGGGAACCCGTGCATATGTCAAAATCCACAGGGTTTCTAGTAAGGAACTAGGGGCTAACGACCAAGACAGAGGGGAACATGGCTCATATCCCAAGTAAACCACAACGAAACCCCAAAACATCGATCAAAGGATTTGGCCGAACCCAAACAAGCAACAGAAAAAGCCAGCCGCAGTCATCAGTTAGAAAGGAGCCCAAAGCCGTGAGCAAGGGGAGCCATCGAATCCAACTCAAGGAAGGGACAGACTGCAAGCAAGGGGAACCACATCACCCCAAATCAGTAAGCAAGGGACAAACCACAAACCAACATAGTTACTTAGCCCCATGCAAGGACCCCGGGACCCCACGACAAGTAGGCGAGGGAACCAACACCATTAGATTACTGTAGGGAACCAAACCATACTCTACTCTCCCAAATCATCCTCATCCGTTTGTAAAAAAATCTAATTTTTCTCACAAAATCCCAACGATTTCAACTCAGATTAAGCACACAAAAAATCGAAAGAAAACTGAAACGTAAAGGGGTATAAAGTCTACCGCAGTTCGTTGAAAAACCAAAGAAACCGAAAAAGAAAACCCACAGCGAGATCCAATCGAGAAATCAATGCAGATTCGAAGGAATTGCCGCGAAATCAAACCCTAAGAGCCGCAGAAATCAACCGACAGCTTTGAAAATGTAGAGAGATACTTACAGAGCATGTAACCAAGATAAAGAGGAAAAGAGGGGAGTTAAGTCGTGACCGAAGCAACACAGAGGACTACAATTGCAGTAAGGGTGAGAATGGGCTTTCGCAGAGCGGCGGAGAGAGGACGGAGAGGGGTTGCCGCTGTCGACGAGGACAGAGGACGGAGGGAGGCATCGAAAGCCCCCAACCGAGGGTCCCACGGTGATGAGAGAGAGAGATGCGATCAAAGCTCTAGCGGGCTTGTCGAGCAAGCTGAGGGGGAGAGAGCGAATCGACGGAAAATAAAGCCCTAGCGGGATTCGTCGAAAATGGGCCAGACGAAAAAAATAAGAGGGGGGTTGAAATAATGGGCACATTACATATCCTCTCCCGAAACGGTAATCCTTCATAGCTCTTCATTCACTAAAATTTGTTACTTTCTTCCACTCAAGCAAGCCCTATTCAAGTAAAATCATCTACAACCAAGACACTTTGCTAATTCGACATATTGCAGGCACTGGCAAAATCAAGATGTAACAACACACTCCCTTCTTAATTGCATCCTAGAACTCCTAAAAATATAAGGCTGAAAACCCACCAGGCATCCGGAGCTTTATCACTACCCACGAAAACGCCGCCTCTTTAATTTTACTTTTTGTATATCCCTTTTTCAAATCAATAGCCGCAAGCCTGCCCAAGGATATAAGCTTTGCTAGCCTGGAGAAATCTTACGAGGAATACTTTGCCTTTAAATAGTTTTATATTGAGCAGTAAAAATTTTCAATATCACTTCGCTTAGATAACTCATTATTATCCAAATTAGAGAAACAAATTCTTTCCTTTTCTTACATTAGCAACTCTGTGAAAATTACAAGTATTGTGATCACCTTCTATTAACTAGTGAAACCCTTTTACCCAAAGAATTTCTTCTTTAAAAATGCAATTCAATTGATCACTTCTAAACTCCTTATCACCTATTTCCACATTTCTAAGAACTCTTTCTTCATCTTTTACCTCAAACTTTAACAAACTTCTCTACAATTTATCCTTTGGTGCACGAATGCTAGTTTTAGTCCACTACATAATATGTTGTTTCAATAATCTCAATTTTTTAGCAAAACAAGAAGCAATACATATAACTACAGAAGCAAAAATCCAATTAGTCTTACCAACTTTCTAAAGTCTCCTGCCTGTAACTGCACTTATTGAAAACTAAAATTCCTCGTATCATATGGTGAACAAGTATATATTCAACACAAGACAATGTTTTAAAAAGTCGACTAGCAAGTCCCTTTTGAATGTGTAAGGAAATCTATCATCTCTTTCTTAGTTTCTTTAGAAACAAGAAATCTGCATAACTTGGTAATGGAGGAAAGAAACTTTCCATTAGACCAAGTAACGTTTTCCCCAAGCAAAGGCAAACTAGTAAATTTTGTTTCCATGATAACATCATTTAATTCTTCCAAGTTGCCTGCATTGAGAGCTTCTGCCGTTCCTTTCAGAAGCAAACCTAGCAGTGTTAAAATTTCCAATCACAATTTAAGCACTATCAAAAAAAACTTCAAAATCATTAAGTTTTTGCCACAGGAACTCTCTTACACGTGTTATGAGGTCCACATGTGATGTGGATGCAGTCTCCCTTTGATTAGATTTTGAGTTACTTTTTGATAGATTTGATTTTGAGTAATTTTTGAGGTTTAGTATGAACATGAGTCCTCTTTATTATAGTCATATGTTTTAATTTTATAAACTTTTAGTCCCACATCAGTTGTGATACAATATTGTAGTTCTTGTAAGTATATTTAAAGGTCTTAGACATGTTTTTATTTGCAATGAAGATTAATAAATTAAACTGTATGGGAACATTTTGTTTGCCATCTAAAATCTTAAACATGAGAGACATTATAGTGGACTTGATTGCCTACACATGAGGTCCAAAAAATCTCCACACGTGAGACGTGTGAGTCAGTCGTCAGACTTCAGGGTACGAGGCTTAAAATTTACTTAAATTTATCAAATTCCCTAATTTGTTTTCTCCTTTTCCCCATCACAATTCCCCTTTTCCTTTCTGCATCAACTTGGTATTAGAGCCGATGTCCTTTTTGTATTTTCCTTTGTACTTCTTATTTACTTTTTTAATATTCTTTAAGGTTTAGTCAAAAAAGGAAGAAAAAATCAATCAAAAAAGAAAAAACTTTTAGTTGTAAAAAGAAAAAGAAAGGAAAGAAAAGTAGAAAAATATTAATGTTCATCTTTCCCTGTCCTCCCCAAGCCCTACTATTAAACCTTAAAACACTAGCATTGCCCATTGGCATCTGCTTTCAACTCCGTTGTTACCCATCACCCACACCGCAACAATTTTTTCCCGCGCAACTGTCACCGTTGACAATGTCGTCCAACGCACCCATCGTTACCGTAATTCTCATCTGAGGCCATCATCTCTATCGCCATTATCAACCGTAGTCACTGCAACCGTTTCCGCTACTAGAATATTTCACCATCGTCACTGTCATTATCAATAATGCCATCACCATCCACTTCATCAATTCCACTGCCATAAACAAAAATCAACATTGCAGCACCTATTATTGACTTAATACGACCGTACCATCTTTCTCAAAATCTCTATCATCACCCGTCGAAGCCATAGCCTTCGGACGACATGAAAATTGATAGATTTGTGATCCAAGTCAAATAAGCCGATTTGCTATAGTATCGACTTCAGTGAATCATGTTGATCCCGAGCCGAGACAACATTATTTATCGGCTTGAAACTGAACTGACTCAAGCTGATCGGAGCCAAGTTGAGCTGATATTGTTCCTCGGCTCACTCTGAGCCATTCCAAGACGCTGACCAATTAACAACTCACCTAAGTTGGTTATTGCATCGAGCTATGTTGATTGAGCTAAGCCACCATTGGTACATTATGCCTTGTCCATTTTCTGTTGATTTTTGGGATTTTTGAAGATGCTACTGTATTGCGTCCAATTTGGTGATTTTCAAGGAGTTTTCAAGTGTTTCGTGTAGAATTTTCAAACCTGATCAGTTGGATCAATTCTTTAAGGGTACATTACATCGTGCACAAAGTTAGTCGTCACTCATGGTAATCCTTAATCTAAATAAAATCTTTAATTGTTAAATTCCACAATTTCTATTAATTTTGTTCAGACAAGTTAGATATCTTTTTTAATTGTATAATTTCTTAAGTTTGGATCTGTGTAATTGCATCATTATAATTATGATTGCGTCTTTAGCATATAGATACAACCTTTTAGGATTTGTATTTTGCTTACTTAGTGCGTGCATACACTTTATGTTTAGAATTTTGGATTATAATTTGTGTGCTTGCTTTTCATTGTATATTCTTGCGTAATGGTAAGATTTTAGATAACAGCTTAGTTGACAGGGACAACCAAGGTTTGGACAATAGCGCTACAGTTGAAATGCTACTTAAGTTGTATAAACAAAATTTTCAAATAACAAAATGAAGCCCGTCAACAGTACTCTAAATCTCTTAAACAAGTCACTACTTATTTCAGGGACTCAATGCACATTTGCATGTACTTGAAACCATGGTTTGCTTGTTATCGGGCGTATAGGGTTTCGACCGGTATTGAAACCCTAGGGCCGACTTGAAACACAAAAACTTGAAGACAACCTTGTATATGATGACAAACACTATAATTAGGATATAACAAACCGAGATAGAGATTTTAGAGGGAGATGTAGGGACAAAGTCACAGAAGATTCGAAAACTTTGAGGATGACATGATGACACCAAATATAAGCATGGTCGAGATGATTTTTTTACATCGGATTAAATTAAATACCTCCACTTTTGATGGTTCCATAACCCCATGTATTTTTTGATTGGCTGGTAGAGATGGATCATTTCTTTGATTGGTACGACGATATATCTCATTCATGCAAGATCTGTTTTGCTAAAACGCAATTACACGGGGCAACTAAAATTTATTGGATTTCAGTAGAAAGGCATCATCAAAAGCTATGACAAGATTAAATTCAAACATGTGAAAAAATGAAAGTGAAACCAAGAGAAAACTACCTTTTGCATATCATAAGAACTGTCTCTTAGCCTCTAATGAATTAATCTCAACAAGGGAATTTGACCGTTAAGAAATGCATTGATAAATTCGATGACATGCTTATTAGATGTGATATTGCAGTATACCCTCAATTCATTTTGCCTAAATTTGGCAAGGATAGAACTTCAGAATAATATGATTTCACACATAAACAATATAGATGATTCTATCATTTAGCCGAAGAATTAGAAACCTCCTTGAACGCTTACACATATAGAAACCCTACTTTTACAATCGAGGATCAACCTAAACGGTCAATTGAGAACATGACCAATTTTGATTTTATTACCACTAAGGAGACAAATGGAAATGTAAAAATTGGGAAAACATCACAACAAAATAAAAAAGGTGTAATGTTTCAAATGTCATGGTTTTGATCATTTTGCTACTTGGTTTCTAATATGAGTTTACATAGGGGAGATATTAGTAATGAAGAAGGATTAAGTTTACATATGGGAGAGATTAGTAATAAAGAAGGATTAATCGCGAAGCATGTTCCACATGAGGGTATTAGTGATGCTGATGATAATTTAGAGCAGTATAGTTCTTGCTTGCATATCACTAGGTATTTAACCATTATATCTAGGAGTAAGGATGATTGGTGAATGACAAATATTTTATTTATATTTGTTAAATTGGAGATATATCTTTTAGGGTAATGATTGACAGATATAGTTGTACAAATTTAGTTGTCAAATCAGTTATAAAGAAAATGAGATTTAAAGCTAAGTATCACATATAGCCTACAATATTATATAGGTGATGATAACTTGCTTGTTGATAACCAACGTTCTGTACTGTCTATTCAGTTCTCAAGCTATCATAATCACATCTGAAGTGATTATGTATTAATAGATGTTATACATATTTTACTAGGTAGGCCTTGACTGTATGATTTATATATTTTAAATTCTAATAGAGCTAACACATACACAATCATATTTGAAGGATAGAATTGTGTTAACTCTTAGCTATTCCATAGGTTTAGTTGAGAAGTAAAAGAATATGATAATCCTTAATACACTACTTGTAATGGCGTGAAATTATTGCCTAGGAAAAAATTTGCTTAATCGTATTAATTATTAAGAATTTTTTATTTTTAAAATTTTCCTCTACTTTTCTTCTTCTTTGTCCCTTTTTCTTTCTTTGGCCCAACGAGCCTAACCCACTATATTCTCCATTTTCTTTTAAATTCCTTGGCCCAAACCCCAGCGGCCCGCTCCCCCTATTATTTTTCCCATCCTCACACGAGCCGCACGCAGACTATCAGGACAAAAAATCACTCTAGCTCTCTCTCCCCTTCATTCCACACTCACGACACGGCTCATCAGCAGAAAATTTCATCGACCGCCATTATGTCGCTGCCTATACTGCCATCAAATCTCACCAATCCCTTTGTCTCCCTCATCTTAACCAATTTTTACCGTTATTAACTTCAATCAGCTGATTCCTCACCGATCGGTGCTGTCGCCATTAAAGCTAAGCTCTCTCTCTCTCTCCCCCCTTAACCCCCTCATCACCTCTATGAGTTTTTCATGCAAAAATTTAGTTTTCTCCCCTCAAATTTTCCGATTTGGATTTTCGTGGGAGTTTTGGCTCGGATTTGCTGTTCGGAGTTTTGTTTTCTCCTTAATTTTTCTCATTCTCTCCTGAGCAGGCATGACCACTCAATGACACGGCGGCGAAGCACCATAGCTACTCAACGGTAAGATGTCGTGGCTCATAGTTTTTTCGACGACTTCGGTGTTCAATAAATTTGTATTAATTCTGAATTTTTGGTTTTAAATTTTCTTCCTTTGCGATGATGTATTCTCGGCATAGTTTTACGGGGCTTCTTCGGGCTTGGCGGCGATCCTCGTCGTCGCCCCTCGTCGTCGTTGTGGCTGCATCACTGGTGCTTGGTTAACCACTGGTTTCTGTCCTTTTTCTGTTATGCCTATGAGCTGCTGCGTTTTGTTGGGTTATTGGGTTTCTGCTGTAGCTGCCCCTTTGTATTGGACTGTGGCCTTGCCCCTTGGTGTTGGTGGTATTGGACTGGGGTTTTGCCCTTAAGGTGTTGGTCTTGGCTTTGCCCCGTGATTTATTAACGAGGGCTTTACCGTTTGGGATTTGTTGGATGTCGGTTTTCATGATGCTATTCAGCGGAATGATGGGATTTAATTTCATCCCCTACACATGTGCATTGAGATAAACTGAAATTGTTCCTTGATGTCATCTGTGGTCTGGAAATATGAAAAAGCATGTATACATATGGATTTGACCATTAACATAATCGTTGAGATCTCTGAGATCAATATTAGTTGTCTATTCCCATACACTCATTACTTGATGCATGCAAATGATTAGATAGAGTTTTCTGACATTAATTAGGATGTATGATTAGGTTTGGTGCTATGCTTAGTGATATGGAAATAAAATGATATTGTTCTCACATGTGACATAGATTAGCTGGTAGACATGACATGACATGGCTCTTGAAATGTTTGAAATCATGAAACTGTTTTAAATTATGAATGCATAGAACCTCTAGCCATGTAGACTAAAAATGATGTGACATCTGGACTGGTTGGAAGACTTTTGTCTCATTATTTATAATGGTATGATGCATGCTAGAGTAATTTCCCCATAATAAGAAATTGGAAACAACATGATAGACTTACATTAGAGACATCTTTTGAAAACCACATGACACTGAAAATTGTGGACCTTAAACAACACTTGACACTTCAGACTCATTGGGGTTTTGGCATTTTATAAAAGTGCAGGAGTGACTGGAGTCATCCTTCTGATTACATGACATGATATGATCGCATTATGTGCTCCGATCGGGTCTCATCATGCATACATTGGACCCATATTAGTATCGTCGGACTAAATTTTGTGTCCATTCCGTCTTTGTTTTGGACTTGGTTCGGGTGAGCGTCTCTGCAGTATAATGTGGACTCCTGGTTGCTTACTGTACTCTCTAATATGAGTCACAGACTAGGATTGGTATAATTGCTAGAATACTAATATTCCAGACTTAAACTACTAATATCATAAACTTAAACTAATTTTGATTTGAATGCATGTCTTTACAGACTGTCACTTATATACATGTGCCTGCTTTATTTCGGACATGCTCATATACACTGATTAAATTTCAATTTCTAGAATTATTGTAAATTTACTCTAATCTAGCTGATCTTCGTTTTGTTGCACCATTAAGTGCTGATTAGGAATACAAGCAAGCCGCAATCTTCGAGGATTTTGAGTTTGCTGCACATGATATATATTTCTGAGTGAGGTTATGAACGTATTTATTATATATTTTCTTTTATGTATTTAAGAGCTTGTATCCGTATGTGTACTGTATCAGACTCTTGTACTCCACATGTATAAATGAGAAAATTTCTTTTGCGTATTTTAGTATATCTCTGCTAGTGATCTAGATTGATTTCACTGGTTAACTGCAGGACTTGTCAATTCTTGCACAAACAGTCGCGTTCTTCCGGTGGCAGAGAGTAACACTACTAACTCATGTTGGGACCTATGACTACATAACATATACTAAACGAAGCGTAAATAGTGTAATGACAATCAAATTTGTGTAATTAAAAAGTTATTAATAATTAAATGCACCACGCAGCAGAAATAAAAATTATACGCTCAACAACAACCACAGATAAAAACGCCAATGCAAACGCAAACACAAGGCGTATCCTGGTTTGGATCCCTACCCTGGCGATCTTACTTCAGTCCCACATTGCAATTGCACTCCGTGGATTTCACTAGTCTTACTCGAGCACAATCAACCAACACTACAATTCGATGCTTAGTTGCAATTCTCCTACTATATAAGTACAAATGCCAAAAGGAGTAACACTCCTATGCAGCAAAGAAGTAACCATCCTAAGATAGAGTAACCCTCCAACATGTACTCACAACTCGAGTGTTGGTTTCACAAAAGAAACGAAATAAGAAATACAATCTTATCTATGCCTTGAATAGATATTACCTATGTGAAGATGAAGTCATGAAAGATTGAAAAATCAAGTGCTTGCTGATGAGCTTGGATGCACTTGGAAGCTTCTCCTTAAGTAGAGTTTCACACATCCAGTTCAATGCATTTAGTGTAGGAGAAGAGAGGGAGAAGAGAATGCTTTCTCTAAGCAATTTGGCTCTCTAATATGATTTCTATGTGTGGAGAGATTCCCAAAATTCACTCTCAAACTAGCTTAAAAAGCACCCCCTCAAAACAACCACTAAAAGACAAAATAACGGCTATAAATGGCTTGTCAAAAGATCTTAACTGCTAGTTTTGCGACACGACCAGATGTTTGATGAAGACTTAGACGTCTGATGAAGACTGGTTAGATGTCTGATCCAGCGTTATGCAGTGTCAGATAGACTCTACCCAGAAACCACTATATCACCAAAATAGTCATAACAGACACAATTGGACTCTGAATGAGGTGATTCAAGATGCGTTGGAAAGATAATGAAGAATGCAATCTAATGAGCCAGGAATGGATGAGAAATTTTAATCATAGAAAAATGGGTAGATGTTAGAAGACAGAAATAGATTACTGAAAATCCATCACAAGACAACCCGATATTTGGAGTACATCACACATGCGTCTGAGAATCCTTCTACAGACGGCTGACAAATGTGGGTGAGAAAAACAGAGAGTTCATGAAAAATAACACACACTGTTCAATCTTGTGGAGTTCATCGTCCAGACGTCTGAGAAACTGTTCAAACATCTGGTCTTTGAACATCATACAGCTGAAACACGGCTGTGTCTAGCAAGTTAAAAGCTAACACGCCAGACGTCTGTTGATCTTGCTCCAAAAGCACTATAAAGAGTGTTTTGGTCAAGGGATCAAGTGGGATGGGTTCTAGGATAATCCTATGGTTCCCTATGATAGAAAATGATGCAAATGAGTGTGTATGCGTGCATCTATTCAAGGCTACAAATATCTATAAAAGATAGAGCAAAATACACGAAGAAAATATAAGAAATACACTTGATGATCTTCATTCTTCATCCCATGCTTTTGCTCCAAAACCTTGAAACCGTTATCCCATCACCAATATGTTTTGTCTCCATCAAGATAATCATTAGTAAATCTGAGACTAAAACATATTAGATGATTAACACACAAAACAACGTTGATCATCATCAAAAAAATATTGGTCTTGAACTCAAGAACCAGCATTCTCCTCTGTTTGATGATGCCAAAATATTATGTAAAAATATAAAATAAACATTGAAATACAATGTATGTGCGCTAACAAACTCACCCTATCAATATGCATATGTGCGCAAAATAAACAATCAAAGCATAAAGCATATTGATGTGTATTTATGTAAAAACAATACCAACAACGAGTATGCATAAAGGCATATGGTATATATTTTTACATAACCACTATTTCTCCCTCCTTGGCATATCAAAAAGATGAGAATATGCCAAATTGATAAAAATCTAAGGGTTAGATAAATAACCTACTCATATGCACAAACACAATGTAAATGACAAACTATGGCATATGAATGGAAATGAACATGCTAGCAAGCAAACGTTTCAAACTCTCTCTAAATCATATAAAACATGCAAAATTGGGAGCAATGGACAATCTCACACTAAAAGTGGGTACAAAATGTATTCAAACAAAGTATGGTACCCAAGCAATGAATACAATGTGTGAGTGCTAGCCAGGGGGAAACCGAACAAACATGAAGTTTGGTTTCCATATATAGTCGCATGAAAAAATAACATTCCTAACATATGAATTTATATACGTGTTCCTATCATGCCAAGGGCCATTTTTGGGAATCCACAACGAAAGTGTTTTGGGTTCGCTAAGGAACAAACTCCCCCTATCAATATGCATATGTGCACATAATAAACAATCAAAGCATAAAGCATATTGATGTGTATTTATGTAAAAACAATACCAACAACGAGTATACATAAAGGCATATGGTATATATTTTTACATAACCACTATTTCTCCCTCCTTGGCATATCAAAAAGATGAGAATATGCCAAATTGATAAAAATCCAAGGGTTAGAGAAATAACCTACACATATGCACAAACACAATGTAAATGACAAAATATGGCCTATGGATGGAAATGAACATGCTAGCAAGCAAACTTTTCCTCTATCTAAATCATATAAAACATGCAAAATTGGGAGCAATGGACAATCTCACACTAAAAGTGGATACAAAATGTAATCAAACAAAGTACGGTACCCAAGCAATTAGCAAGGGGGAAACCGTGAAAAATAAAATTCCTAACATATGAATTTATATACGTGCATTTTTGGAAATCCACATTCGCTAAGGAGAGGTCATGTATGGACATGAATAAGGTTTGTGTGGTGGAACAGAAACATGTAAGTGAGCATTCAAAGCATTCACACGAGTACCATATATATGAGCACTAGCATGCAAAGAACGAGCTGGATCAATTCTAGCAGTAAGCAATGTAAATCACATATGCAAATATGAAGATAATATTTTGTTTTTGGAAGTGCACATATATGCATGATTCCTCTTTGACTTAATAATCTTCATTGTTTTTTGGCCAAAAGAAGACTTGGCTGTTACTAACCCCTTAGAAGGCTCCCCCACACAATTGTTTTAGGTGCTTGGTTTGATCACGCTGTCGAGGATCCCAAAGCATGTCCTTACTCAAAAGACTCTTCTTCAAAAGTGAAGAAATGTCATCATCCCTCTTGGATAGACATGTGTTAGTTCCCGACATTGAGACTCAACACGTCAATTTGGAATTTCTATCAAGAATTCCGAATCGTGAGCAGCTCCAAACGATGAATAAGTAACCCACGAATTTGAGTCGACATGTAAAGATTCACATATGTGAAGCATACAAAGCAGTGCAATCATGTATGTCATCATGATGAGAATGTACACTAAGTTATGAGCATCCAATTCGTGCTTATAAGAAGAGAGATACCTCAACATCGTGGACTCGGAGATATCATGTCGTTTCCAACTATGGTGGAGATGCTCAAAATGTTGGCTTGAGCATCCAATTTGTAGTAGTCATTGACTTGAGGTGATCAATCTGTGGAGGTTGTTGGGAGAAGTCATCATACTTGCGCCACCAAATCACGGCTATTCCACTTGTTGGGACCGTAGCGTAAATAGTGTTGGCTAGCAAATATACGCATTACGCAGCGGAAATACGATGAACAACAACCAATAAAAGACTCTAGTGCTAAACACAAGGCATATACGGATCCCTACTCGGCGATTCCAGTCCACATTGCTCACACTGTGGATTTCATAGCCTTACCCGAGCACAGAAAATTCAACACAAGTGGAATACATCATACATAGTTTGGGACACTGTTCGTCTGAGAATTCTTCTAAGACAACTGACAAATGTGTTTATATAAAATAACTACCATGTTCAATTGTCTTCGTCCAGATGTCTGAGCTGGTCTTTGCACATCAACGATTGATACTTGCTGGTTAAGCAAGTTAAATGACGCCAGGCGTTGCGTGACAAAAGCACTATAAAGAGTTCTAGGATAATCATACAAATGAGTGTGTGCGGCTTTTGCTCGAAAGTCCGAAACCATCATCTCATTAAGATGATTAACATACCAGTCACTTCAACATGTGAATTTCGTAGAGTTCAATCGTGAACCAATTTCACATCATGCATGTTATATGTGTTGTTCATTTTGAGACTCATGAATTTTTTGTAATTAGCCAAACTACTCATAAATCTATTGTATGTGCAGTTATTGATGATGAGATGATTTGGATTTGCACACATAGAACATGTTCTTGACGAGATCTACTGAGAACTGATTCCTATGCGATTGAGTTGAACTTTTCATGGGAGTTTTATGATAGCCACTCGCTAGTGGCATATATTACTCAACCTTCACCTGTGCTGATGTGAAGCTGATTATGTAGTTTTAACCTGGTTATGCTATTTCTATCAATATTCACTACGTGGTGAAGTTCTTAAAGCCGGTAAGAATGATGGGGAACCAGTCTGCCTCAGATTAGATTTTGAGTCATTTTTTGAGAGATTAGATTTTGAGTCATTGTTGAGTTTTAGTGGGAACTTGGGTCTTCTTTTTATTATAAGAATTTTTCTTATTTTAGTAACTTTTAGTACACATGGTTGTGGTAAAAGATTGTGATTCTTGTAAGCATATTTAAAAGCCTTAGATTAGTTTATTTGCAATGAAGGTTAATAAATGAAATTCAGTGTGAATGTTTTTTACCATCTAAAATATTATACGAGATAAACATCAGAGTTGGCTTATTTGCCTATGCACGAGGTCCAAAAAATCTCTGTGTGAGGTGTGTAAATCAATAATCGTTAGATATTCAGGGTGCGAGGTCTAAAAGTTCATCAAAATTTCTAAATTTATTCTTCCCCAATTCCCCCACCACAAATCTCATTTTCCATTTTATGTCAATACATATTAGCTATAGCACAAACTGACTAATCGGAAGAATCCTTTAAAACAACATTCATAGAATGATCCCTAATTGCATAAATTTATTCTTCCCCAATTCCCCCACCGCAAATCTCATTTTCCATTTTATGTCAATACATATTAGCTATAGCACAAACTGACTAATCGGAAGAATCCTTTAAAACAACATTCATAGAATGATCCCTAATTGCATGTTGCTGTGTAGAAAATATTTGAAAATTTCATCCAAATAACTAACACTAGCTGAACCAGCAGTTTCCTTAACACATCATGTAGAATTTTTTTTTTCCCATATTGATATCAAAATAGGATCAAAACCAACATCAAATTTAGACTTGGAGAAGAAAAATCTTTAACTCCAGCTCTCTTCATTACGATCTTCCAACCCCTCACATTCTGTGAAAGCACATTCATATAAACTATTAAGAGCTCTATGCCATTCTATCTTTCTACTACATGCAATAGGAGAAAAATCATAAGAAGAATTTAAGATCATACCACATGATGATCCCATATGTTTTGTTTTAGTATCAGAGCAAACATTAGATATAGTCTTCACTGGTGTAGAACTAAGGTAGACATTTAATGCATACATGAGGTACTAGCTATATCAGGGCAAGAAATCTCCAAACCCCCAATTGCAGCTCTAACTTTCTGCCTTTTTTGCACTAGGACTATATTCAACCTGTGTTAGTCTAGAACTCCTACCAACAGAAGAAAAATGAACACATATATTTACTTCTTACCCCCAACCACTTTGTCAAAATTCATTCTCAGATGCCGCAGCAATGACATTCAAAGAAAAGGAAAGAAGCAGAGGATCTCTAGAATCCTACATAATAAAGTTTTTGACCGTACCGATGATATGTTTATCATATAAGCATTTTAACATATTAGAGGTTTTAATAAACCAACCATCCTTAAATTTATCATAACAATCAACATTAGCCAATGGAACTGATTGTCTACACGGCATTAGACTCTAAGCACTACTCTGTTCATCCCCAATCACCTGAATGCCATTATCCCTTACGGCAATTTTCACCATCACAATAAACCGTGGCACAACACCTTTAGAAGTACAACGAACAACTGGATCCGTTTCCAACAACTTCCGTGCCTTAGGAGACAATGGAACTTTTCCATTCACCCTTCTGGATTCAAACAAAAGATCCCACAGGACCTCATCCAATGTCTGGAAGATTATGTCTCCGAAGTAGGAAATCTCCCACAGATGAAACTTTAGATTTAGAAGACTTTGAGGTAGCTTTCTTCCAACTAGTTCATTCATATGAATGCTCTTGAGTCTCCTTATGTCCAGCAATGAGTTTCTTACTCTGACCACTACTAGAATGATCCTCCAAAATGACGGTAAAAATTGAAACATTAGCATTATATACACATAAACTGCAGTAAAAAAAGTCAAATCATATGGAGTAGCATGGGAAGAAGAGACACAATGCCAATAAAACTGCATCGACAAACTGAAAACCCTTACATGAAATTCATTTATTTTCAAGCAAAGTTCCAAAGCCACCAGTGGATCTAGCCATGGACTTAAAATCCTAGTAAAAAGGAGGAAGAAATTTCCCCTTATTCCAGACTTTTGTTGTTCTTTTCTCTTCCACATATTTTAAACCAGACCGCTATCTGAACCTGACTTTGCAACATCTGATATCAACTACCTTCAAAGCAATAAGATTTTGCATAATGAAATCACACGAGAAACTTTTTATTAGTAAATAAGACCAATACCCAAGTCAAATCCCATGATCATCTCTTCCACAAATAAATCTGTAGGGTTTCTTTAGAAATATAAGCATTCTCCAGGACAGTAAGAACAGCAAACTCGGAAACTTATAAGATGATTTAATTATAATTAAAAAACTCATGATAAGGGGGAACAAGTGATGGGCCTGTCACGGGAAGTTGCTGAGACGGATCAACATTACCAAAAAGCAGAGAAGAATACACATTCCCAAATAGATTACTTAGGTACATGATCAAAAAATTGATCTGCTGAATTCTTAAACCGCCTCCATTCATCCTCTAGCCGATGTTTGCACCATTGGGGTCATCACTATGGAGTTCAGAAAAAGAATCATGGCACGCCCCAGCACAAGCAGCTTGAATCGAATTGAAAACCACTCATTTGTCCAAAAGGAACCTTAACATTAGAAACCCAAGCTCCAGAACAAGGCTCCTCACCTGACGAAGCTCTAGAATAAGAAACCCTAGCTCCAAATTTAGACCAAAGTCGAGAATCACACCCATCATGACCCGATCTAAAGTCATTTTCCCAATATCTATTACAATTACCCTCCAAAGGATCAACCAGATTATCATCTCGCTCACGACCCCTCTTCTGGCAAAACCTAGTAACATGTACAACTCCATTACGATGAAAGCATCTTCCAGGCGTGTTCACAATATGATGACAACTCCTACAATGAAGATACAAAATATGCTTCTTCACAAATTCAACAGAAATATGAGAACAAGACCCCAAATTTTTCCTTGAATGCAAACACTCATGGTTAGAATACATCTCTGATTTCTTCCAATGTCTTGATCGAAAAATAGACCCGGACGATCTATATGCTCAAAACCTGTGTTGCTTTGTGACAAAAACCATGGACTTAATCAAAGCATTCCCTAAGCAAGGAGATGTAGAAGAAAGTGATGATACTGTGCCCAAGATTCAAAGAAGACGACGTAGGCCTCATTTGATTTTTGTTTTCCATTTGTTGGGTATCTTTTTTGCCGGTAGAAAAGAAACATTTTCGTGCATATTTTTCTCTCAAGTTTTCTTTTTGATTATTTTCAACTGTGGAAATGTCAATTTAAGTAGTTTTATAAGCGTTGATATGCTAATGGACTGGCCTTACGATATTACATAATTTTTACTCCTCTTTTACACTGCATCAATTTCTCTCTCGTAAAAATTGTCTTTCTCTATAGGAAAGAAAACAAAAGGGCCCAAACGCTATGTCCCCCAAAAGAACTCAGTGGCATATGCCTTGTTGATTACCCTTTATAGGTAGAAAGAATCCTTTTTCTGTTTCTTTGTTTTATTTCATCGACTTTGAAATTTGACAGTTGACGTTGTTCTTCCTTTCTAGAGAAATGTCAAATGGTAACAGTTTTATGAAGAAGCAAGAACTCATTGATGCTGCAGAAGCTAGTGGGCTTTCACGAACAGCGATTGCGTGAGTAGATCATCCCGTCAAATTTATTTGTCTTCTCTATTGCTTTTAAAAATGTTACAGGGGATCATACCTGGTTTGTGCTCTCTTGATTTGTGATAGACCAGATAAAGCTAAGGGGAAACCTGGGCAATTTGGGAGTTCACCTAGAGATTGGTACACTGGATGGAGCTGCATGAAGAACTTAGTGTCAAAAGGACTAGTAGTTAAGTCTAGCTGCCCAGCAAAGTAAGACTTTGTTTTTGTGTGCATCTTTTGCCATGATTTCATTATTTGGTGATTGCTTTTTTGATCTTAATGCCCAGTATTTGAAGACTCGGTTTGTTTGTTTTTGTTTTTGCCTCTTGGATCATAAATTTCTTATTGGTGATTAGGCTTTTATTTACTACCCCTGTCAGGGAGAAAATGCCTGCTTGCGTCAGGCTAACTTTTTTTCTTAACTTAAAAAATCTGGTTTTATATTTTCTACATGGCATGTCTCCTGCCTTTTTGAAATCCTAGATGATTGCCCTACCTGTTTAAACAGAATTAGCTTGCAATCTTGTAAAATCTTGGTTGACTAGGAGCAGAAAAAGAATCAGAAAAGGGTAAAAGAGTTGAAAGCGGATTGGTCGGTGGAATACATGATATGTCTCATATCCTCAGCCACCTTGGTGGATAGTATACAAAATAAATCCAAACACGGATGATAGTTGGTCTCAAGAACTTGTACTCATATTTGTGACAAACAGACCTGGATGGGGATCACATCTAGTAATATGTATTCATTTAATCTGACTCTTTTAGAAGGAAGATCTGCAGGTGATCTTGTGCACAGATTTATTAGCCACTATGTAGGTAATATGAAGTTGTGCAATATTTGAACTATTGCTTTTGATATAATAAAGTTTTTTGTATATATTCAATTCAGTGATAATCCTGAAGGTTTTTAGTAGATGGTTTACAATGAAAAAGATGTGTTTGAATATGGCCAGAAACATCCGGATTCACATGTGGATGTTTCAGGTATATATGTATATTGTTGGGATACTAATACTCTGAATATAATTATTGTAATTGACCCATTTTGTTCGAAATAATAGTAAACCATTTGGCATTTTTTGTCATTGTGATCATCTATATATGTGTGTGATAGGATACTTTAAATATATTAATTATGTGATGATTAGCATCATAATAAGATTATGATAATATGACCTAATCAATCACCTAAGTATATTCGAAAACCTTCATGGTTTATATGAATGTCGAGGTATGACATCGATATTCTGTCAGACCAGTGTATATTTTTTGTATCATAGAGATGGTCATGGTTGGTCTTATAACCATTTGATGTGGAGATATTATTAAACATTATGCATGTGCTTTTTTACAGAATAGGTTCATAAAACGCTCTGTCTAGAAGCTTCTAGGTAGTAACATATTTTGACGGTAAAAAAGAAACTGTTAAGTGATTATTGGTACATATTAATTTTTAGACCTGAGATGCGTCAAAAAATCTTTCACTGGAGGTGCCTATAAGTTGACCTTTGCCGATTAACATCATTTGGTTGTTAGGCATTCGTCGGGTATATTTTATAGTGTGCAGAGGGGGTATGACGGTCAACATGGAATTCGTGTCCTGGATATAACATATTAATGTTGTAACTTGTAAGTAGTTAATGTGTGACTATAGCAAATACTTGGTCAAAGTGGAATGAAAAAACCGATCCATGTTTATCGACTAAGAGTAAAAAGTTATTAATAGGGTTTGAAAGTTCAAACCATAAATGTCTTAATGTTATAGTTTTGATAAAGAGACATGATTGCATGGTAGTCATCCCTGGTAATCTTATTTTGTTTATATGAGATCGTTGTCTCACACTAACCGAATAATTATGGTTTTAAAATGGGTTATCTCCATTTGCAACTAGCAGTTAGTTGTACTTGTAACATATATTGTCTTGTATGGTCAGTCACTGTCGAAGTAAGAACTGTACTTTTAGGGTCACACAAAGATGATGTATACATTATGATAAATGAATTAGGAAAAACATAACATATGTGGTATTTGACTCGTCAAATGAGCACGAGTAGTTATGATCAATTTGATTGGAAAAAAATGAGTCACAAAGTGTTGTGATAAGTAAAGAAAATGATCTTAAGACATTGTGAACAATCTGGGCGACAAGAAGTCAAAAAAACCATTTATAAAGCATCACTAGAGTCAAATAATCCACCTGAGCTCGCGGGAGGTCACTTCAGTAGGTTCGGGGCATCGCCAATCATCCTTCGTTTGCCAATATCCACCAGTGACCGTTGGCGGTCTCATGTGGTTACCAGGTGGTTACATGCAGAGGCCTACCAAACTGTCCTACAACCGGTTGGTGACGACCTATGTGATCGTCGGTCGTGAGGTGGATGGGGCCCAAGCCCACTAAAGGGCCCCCAGTAGATGAGTTCTCTTGATTGACGTGGAATGCATGTTTGATTAGAACTTCTTGTGGGATTTGGTCAAAGTTAAGAGTTGAAATTTGACACAAATTATCATGAGTTATTAATTTGGCTTAGAATTAGTAACTCTGTTTAATCCTGTATATATGTGAAAAATAATTAAGAGGTGCCTAACACTAGAGATGATCTTGCATTTTCTTTCCAAACAAACACGATAATCAAGAGAATTCAATAGCATGAAGATTCTTACTTTAAGGTATAATTCGGTTCACCATAATAAAAAGTTTTTCTTCTTCCTTTCGACTAAGCGCTAACATTGCTTGGAATATAGTTCTGGTTCAATGTTGGGTTCGTGGATCATGATGCTTTCACCAGCAAAGTGAAACTACTATCTTGTTGGAGAGATTATGAATCTTCTTCATCAAATTAGTATATGATCATGAAAATCATGGGTTATGAATTTTTTGAATTCTACTGCTTCCTCCTTGATATGATTAGAATTTGCTAGCCTCGTATACTTACATGTATATGATCCGGATATATGCATGCATATGGACCTTTTATAGAAGACAGATAAAGAACTGGATCAGATATGATATTATTTTATCCAAAATATTTTCTTAGCAATAGTAATCTTTTACAGAAAAATCAACAGGGAAATCTTATCCAGATTCTGCTCCAATTATTTTATTTATACTGGTCCCGAATCTTGCCACCACTTGCCATTCCTATCATGTGCTGCGATGTAATAAGGGTCCGTTCTGCAGCATCTGTTAGTTTGTAAGCTTACTCATATCCAATTCTGCACTTCCAGCTACCTTCCAGTGAATGAATGAATGGTATATGCAGTGTTGGAGATTTATTTTTCTGATGAGTAATATACTAAATTCTGATCTAGTCAATTGGTTGTTTGTACAACTAGGTTTGCATACGTAGAGTTATGGACATTTTGCATATTTCTATTAATTATTAGTCTCCTTTTGTTTTATAGAACTTGACGCCTCTATTTAGTATAGAAAATATTAACATGGCATGCCTGACCTGCTCTTTTCCAGATATATGCTAACTGAAGAAGGGAATGAAGCTGCACGCGAATGCATCTTGAGATCTGGTTTAAGCGATTCTTCTGCAGATTTGACTGCAACAAATGCATCTAATAACTCTCCTAACGAGCAAACAGCAGCACATTTGGATTCTATCAACAGAGAGTCAACATTCTCAACAAGTAGTCTAATCTTTCAGAAGGAACCGAACAATGCGTTAATTAGGGTAAGATTTCATCTAGAAATGTTAGTTTAATCTGAATATTTCTTATGCACCATTGTTTTCGGAAAGCACATCTTTCTTAGCCAGTGGTTATTTACGTGCATGGCTAGCGTCAATAAAATTTGCTAAATGGGGCACTGGTTAGGGTTTTGATATGGTTTGTCTCATTGTTGAATTATCTAAACTAGGCATCACATACAACTTTTGACTACATACGAAAAGGCTATAGCAAAATTTGACTAGAAAGTGAATTTATCATTACAATGATGATCCATATTAATGAATTTATAATGTTTATTTGTTGGAACTTGGAATGTGGTACACTGTCTTTGTTCTTATTGTTGTTTGGGATTTACTGAACAGGTAAGAATTCAATAGTGACTCTTTAATGGACCACAAACTGCCATGGACATTGGATTATCACATATACTTAAGCTTGATCAATGGACTAGGATCATACATTGAGGACATTTGACAATTATAAGTGGAAATAGTCAAAAAATATAGCTTAACTGCAGTTGGGGTTGCACCTCCTCTTCAAACCATTTCTATTAAGCATGATTCCTGAGTATCTTCATAAGCATGTCCAATTACTTTATTATTACAAGTATTTTCATGTTAATTGAATATGTTAGGTCTTCCTATGTTCTCGCGTCATTTAGTACGGTAAAGGTACCGTTATATCCTTCACTTTATGATCTGGATCTTACAGATTCCAGACCATATGGCTCCTTAACACTTAAGAGATCACACAAGTCCCCTTCAGTCTGAGACAGTGCTGCATTATATCTGGTGTCACCGTGTATCTTATGATCAGTTGGCTGTATCTTTCAATCTATAGAGAATCTTGTGTTTCAGTGGATCTCACCGTTCAACTGAGTTATGTTTGCCTCATTGACAACTTACTGGAAAAACATATTTCAATGTTGACAGTATTACGGCCCCATTCTTAGTTCAATGGCTTGTTCATTTAAACAAAGAGGTTTCATTGCAAAAGTCAGCAAAGGCCACAATGCATATCTCCTTTAGGGTTAGAAGTACTGAACAGAAGAATAAATTGATTAGGATACATAGACAATAACCTGTGAAGGATGCAGCCTTAGTTTGTTTCCTTTGCTGGTTGAGAGCCTATTTTAACTTCCCTTATCTAGAGGTTGAAGTTGCAACCAGTGATTCATTATATTAATTTTTCATAAAATTTCTTGGTCATTGTCCTTCTCAACTCTGTAGCCTTTTTTCTATTTGTAATAATTGACAAGGAAAGAGGCGTATGATGAATAAAGCTGCTTGGAAATTTGATGTTCTGTGTAACATCTGATGGATTGGATCAATCCTTTTTGTACACTTAAAGTGATTAATAATGAACCTTATTGTTTTCTTACAATCCATCAAGCACAATCCATTGAACCATTTATTACAACTGTAGTTACAATCGGCGAGGAACTTAAGAACAATATTTTCATTCGTAAACTTATGATCATTCACAATATCATCCCTATTCTTCTAACGCTGATTGGATTGACCTTTTTTGTATGCTTAAATTTATTAGTGATGAACATTATTGTTTTCTTACAATCCGTCGAGTACAATCCATCAAGCCATTTGTTGCAACTGTAGCTACAATCAGTGAGGAACTTAAGAACCATATTTTCATTCATGACCTTATAATCATTCACAATATCATCCCTATTCTCACAATGCTGGTCAGATTTATATGTGGTTTGGGAAGAGAAATGACTGAGAACTGGCTTGATGGTTGCATACGTAATGGAGAACAACAAGTGTGCCATTTAGGGACGTCAGGATTGTAGCTGAAAGAGCTAGAAGGGCTAACGGTATACCTAAATTACCTAATCGAACATGGATTGAAGCAATTCAAATAGGCTATGGTAGTTTTAAATTTAACAGAGATCCTTATCAGAGCATAATGATGAGAAAGGATTCATTTAGCTGATCCCAGAGATTTGGCATAGTGTTTTGTTGTTTAGCTTTGTCCTACTTCCGTTGTTTGGCCTTTCTTAGCTCCTTAATTTCTGCTTGTTCATATAGAGCCATGTTCATCTTATTCAGATTTCATAATAGGAAACTCCTGCATCACTTGAGACTTTTCTTGCGTGGTGAGCTCTTGCAATCCACCTTGTCTACAATCTTCAACTTCTCCGCTTACCTGTACTCAGCAATTTTCATATCTAGCATGCTTGTCTTGTCATCACCGATTTCTTTGGTTTTCTCATATTCAAATCACCATTAACTGCAAAATCGTGGGTTCGGACCACTTTGTAGGGTTTTCTCAAGTTTGACCCTAATATACTAGGATGGTAAGAATTTAATGGTGTAGACAAATTCTTTCTTTATCGTTTATGAATATTATGAACTTCCCTTTTCCTTTGAACTGGTCCTCTTGATGGGAACATATTTATGGGAACCGTTTGCAGAAAATTTGTTTTTTTTTGTTGTCTTGAAATTTCTTCAATCTAAAAATATTGTTATATCACATTTATCATTTTGCAGAATTTTGGAGGCGACATAGTTGTTTTTTCTGATTCTGATTCAGCAGCAGACGTCAGGGTGGAGGGTTGCCCTGCAACTGCAACATTGAATACTTACTCTTCTCTAAATATAGGTCCTATTTTTCGTTACTTTATTAAAGGATGTTACATATACTTCTATTGCATTGTCTTTTAATATTTTTATTTCTAATTCAGTTTGGCTATATTTGATTGTAGATAATATGACAGGTTCTATTTCCGCTGATGCTCATTGCCAAAACACTCTGAGTAATTATATAACTTCAAGCTCTTTCGGTCTTAGGGCGTGCACTTCACATGTATGTTTTCTTTGGTGCCTGACATATTCTTCCTTTCTGAGCAGAGTCTCTTATTTTTTGTAGATTTAGAAAGTTGCTAAATTAAATTTAGTGAATTGATTTGAGCAATGCATCTTTTTTCCCTCCATATCTTTGCTCAGGATCAGCCATCAGATGTTGATTTTGCTCAAAAAGATATTAAAGGCTTGGCCATGCCACCTCAAATGTTCGGGGAGAAGTTTGAGGAGACCTATGATGTTATCTTGATTTTGGATGATCGTGAAAAATTTGGGTCAGTATGACTTCATCCACTCTACCATTTAAAGAAAGAAATCTGAAGTTTTCATTTCTGAATGTGGATTGACATTATGGGTTGCTTGAAGTTTTATGTTATTGCTCTTTATTTATATTTGTCTTTGTCACACTACAGCTTTTCGAGGTCACTGTATGGTCTTAAGGTTTTATTTTGAACTACTTCATTTATGACTATATTTCAGTGATTTCTAGTTGAGAACATGTGATTAGACATAATAACATGATCTCTTTATGCTTGGAGATGATTTTTGATGCATTCTTTAATAAGAACAATTTTTAGTGATCAACAGTAAATGAACAGGCGTGGTGAAACGATGTACTTGTGAAAAGTATTCTTTTCCAGAGCGTATCCTTGTCCGGTCTATATATTGGAAATTGACACAACCTTGGACCAACATGTGCATACACTTGAACATTTTTGTCATAGTAGATAATGTTTGCATTCCAAAACAGAACTTGCATTTTACAGACATATTTGGCTTTATTTCTCTCAAACCACAATGTAGCTTGATAATTCTTTTGAATGTGCATGGTCCTCTACCTTGGCTTATAGTCATTTGCAAGTTTTTTTTTGCCTTGCAGTTTAGAAGTACAATTTTTTGCAGCTATATCCATATCTGCCTGACAGTTGTAGAGAACTTCGGTTATATGCATCAATTTCCCCAAAGCCATATCTATTTGAAAGAAACCTTCAGTTTCACATTACTTTCAGTTACAAGCCAAGCTTCTTTTGTGGTCTTAGGGAAATCGAAGAATGCTTTATATATCCCAGTTATTGAAAATTTGAAACTTAATCACTTGACTCACAATATTTAGAAACGCGAAGACAATACCATACACAGTTGACATATAACCAACAAACATACCTATCTTAGTCCTCTGGTGAAATCTTCCTATTGACAAATTATTCTCAACCCTGATAAGTTAAGGGATCTTGCGAACTAGTTGTCCGCACTCCAAAGGGTGTAGCCCGGTTTTCAGAGGCAGTGTACATAGTTTCATCATATATCTAGGCATCTGGTTATTCACTGTCGCACAGACTTTAGCCAATTTTGTGATGTTATTTAGGATACATAATCTTAATGAGATAGTTAAACTTCGATGCTGACAAAATATTATATGGCGTGTCCAAGTATTCCTTTATGACATTTCACTGCAGGACACTGGTAACATCATTTTCCGGTGAAATTTGTATCTCAGTCATATTGTGCTTAGCATGCTAGAAACGATTACAATTCCACTTCCTTCTTTGGCTTATGTTTTGACTTAAGTTGAATTTGATTCCCTTATATCATCTCGGATCTTTGTTTTGGACTTGTACCGCATCTAAATGGCTGCTTCTTGGTTTCATGCTCTTAAAATGTATAAAGCAAGTTTGTATATGGAGCTTGCTCAATTTGTATAAACTTAGTCCGGCTGGTTTATATACTTGGTCAATTTGTATATGGAGCATGCCAGACTTCAAACAGTGCTCAAGAGTTAAATCCTATTTTTGATTGGAAAAGGCTCAAGATAATGATTATTAGCATGCTTCCTTGTTATCTATCTGAAGCTCCGAACATTAGGTTGTTTAGAATGTAACTTATAAACACAAGATGCATCACATCAAGTTTCACTTCATGTTTTTATTCTTGCAGATCACGTTCAAAAAAAATTGTTGACAACATACGAACTCAGTTCAAAGCTCTGGTTGAGGTTAGTATATTCAAGACGCTTTAAAAGTGAGTCTGCATTTGGTTATCATTCACTGACGTCTTGGTTTTATTAGGTTCTCCCATCATGATTATTTCATTATGTAAATTCTGAAATATAATAGATAAACTATAGCAAATGCTGCAAATCTTTAACTACTATAAGCTTTTGTGAAAGATTTTCAAAGTTTGTTTTTCGAAGTAGAATAATCGAATGAATGCTCAGAGGTAGAGACTTTCAACAAATATTTACCTGATGTAAAATGGATTATGTAAAATGTGATATCAAATTGATTTCTACTTGGTGACCAAATTTGTATCAGCACTTTACATCACATACTGATACGTATGGTCTTCCTTGATACTTGTTAATGGTATTCAGTAATTTCCGTCTTCAAGTGATAAACTTGAATCAAATTTGTTTAATCAACTTTCAGCTGTTTTCCAATATTTTGTCTTAATCTTTATCAAGTCTCTGGTGTCCTTTTCCTTTCTTTCAGCTGGGAAACATAAAAATGGTAAATTTTAAGAAACCCCTTGAACTTTCATCTTTTTCAAGAAAGCCCCTAAACTTTTTTTGTTCTCCAAAACCTGTTGAATGTTATGTTTTTTTTTCAAAAAATACCCTTCTATTAACACCATTATGGTTTTTTAAAAAATACATCAAAACATATTTATAATCATAAAACACAACTGTTTTTGAATCCTAATGCTGACTAGGACACAATAAATAGTGTCTGTGATTTGATCTTTGGGGAATGGAAGGTTGAGATGAGTTATTGTAAAAATTTTGGGGGGAAAAACTGAACTTTTGGGGGGAAATTGTGTTTGGGGAAAGACCAAAAATTTGAAAAACTAACTTTATCTCTTCCCCAAACAAAACACCAACAGCTCATTCAATTCGTACTACAGTCCCAACGATTTATAAAAATTGAGCAAACTCATTTATAATCAAAATACAAAGATTTCTTGAGATGAGACAAGACAATTCTTGATAATAAATGGGAGATTAGTCAAAGCAAAAAAAACAAACGACACTGCAAAAAAATAACTAAAAACAATAAGCAGCATATATCATCATCAAATGCTACGCGAATTAGATTTAGCCAACAGAAATCGAACCTGATACGCTTCAATCTCTGAGATTTTTGACCAAGCCGAAGATTTAGTTAAAGTAATATTGCACTCACGTTTAGTTTAGTTGACTCTTTTGACTATACACATCACTAAAGCGCATAATTTGGTTTTAAAAATACATATTTATTGTTGGCATTGACATGAGTGATGCTGAAGTTGTACTCAAACAAGTTTGAGATTATTAAGCTTTTATGATGTACTTTGGCTTGCTTAATCTACAATCAATCACGTGTAAAAAAACTGTTAATTCATACAAAATTACGGCTATGCATTTTGGTTTACAGTTAGAGGATAAGCATTTTGGTTTATTATATGGGTTACTACAAAAAATATGATTTATATTATCTATCAATTATTTAATAAAAACGTGTTACTGAAATTAATTATTTTGATTTAGATAATAATTTTAGATCGGTTAAATATATTGTTGCGCCTGCACCGAAGGCGTCCGCTAAATTTCGTTGATTTGTTGTTCCGCGCTGAAGGCGCTCGCTAAATTTCGTTAATCTTCGGCGCGGACGCCTTAGGCGCCCGCTAAATTTTTTACGCTAATTTGTTGTTCCTCACTGAAATTGTTGTTTTGTTCGAAGGCGCATGCGTCAAATTTGTTGTTCCGCACCGAAGGCGTCCACACCGAAGGCGTCCGTGCCGCTAAATATTTTTACGCTAATTTGTTGTTCTTTTAAATTTTGGTTGTGAAAATAATTTTTTGGGTAACAAAAATTTCGTGAGCAAAAATCTTAAATTAACCGTGCCCGCGGGCATGGGTTATGACTAGTATTTATATAAGTTGGAACTACAAAATATTTGATATTCAAAATCTTCACTCAATAATACATAAAAGTTTTAGATATTAATACGTCATTAAAAATCATACATATTTACTATCAACAATTTCTAGTAAAAAGTTATTTATTATATTATTTACTATATTAAGTACTATTCAGTTATGCATAATAAATAAAAAAAGTTAGAAAAATTCTTTAAAATTTTTACTTAATACATCATTGAAAATTATGTAATCATTTACCATATTTCTATTATAAACCATATATTATATCAATACCAAATTCATTTTTACATGGAAAAATAGAAAGTAACAAACAATGTTATATAAATACATGAAAATTTTAAAAATTAACGTATCATTAAAAATTATAATTAATTAATATTAAAAATTTATCGATTATATCAATACCAAACTAATTTGTGCAAAAAATAAAATACAAAATTTTAAAGGTTAACACATAAAAATTTTAGTAATTGATGTCATAAAAAATTATATAATTTTTTATATTAAAAACTTTATAGTAAAATGTTATCCATTATACTACCTACTATATCAAATATGAACTCATCTATGTAAAAGACATAAAAATTTAATAAATTAATAACTCGTTACAAATTATATATGTACTAGAAATAACCCTTGCACAAAGTGCACGGACATCCCAAAAACCAACCCACACAATCGGGATGTGGGACCCACAATGGTGTTTCGATGAGTGCAAAAACATGTGAATGAGAATAGTGGGTTTGAGTGTGTATTGTCTTGGGGTTTTTGGTTTTTTTGATTGGGTGTGTGATTTTGGGTGTTTTGGGTTTGGGTGTGTTTTGGGGGGTTGGGTGGGGTTTTGTGTTTTTTGGGTTTTGGGGTTAATGAGGTTGTCCCATGTGGCGATGTGACATTGTCACATGGGACAAATTCAAAAACATCCCTCAAATGTAATAAGGATATATACTTATTGTTAAAATTTCTAGTTAAGAATTTATTCATTATGTCTAATATGGACTCATTCGAATAAAAATAAAAAAAGACAAAAAATTAAAAAATAACAATAATTAAATCATCATCTAATATTGAAGCAAATTATAATTTAAACTACTTTAAAATGTTTATGTTCATTACATGCATTTCAAAAAATAGAAAATATTTTTTTGAAAAATAATCTAACACCGTTAGGGGGGGTTCGGGAAAACAAAAGTTTGGAGGTTTTTGGAGAACAAAGAAAGTTCAGGGGAATTTCTTGAAAACAAGGCAAAGTTTTGATGAGTTTTGATGGGGTTCGTATAGTTTAGCCTTAAGAATTAGATCCTGTGTTTTTTAGTTTTTGAATTAACAATCTAAAATTAGTAAAACTACAAATAGTTATGTTAGTATGGATGAGACAGATGATGAAAATTTGTAGAAATATGCTGAATGATTTGCATGTCAAAAATAGCAAAAAGTATGAACAGTGTTGTTCTCTATACAATAACATGATGTCATTGACATTTTCCTTTATATCGATAATTTACACACCGTCACCTTCAAGGATTACCTCGTGATGGCACAGTATATTCACTTGTCCAGGCTTTTGCAAATATATACTTCCTCTTCTGCATGATCCTTTGCTGCATATGGCCAAGTCTGGTAGACAGACTAGTGGAAATACTTGCTACTAGTTTAGATGCATATCTTGGATGTTTTTTGGACATCTTGCACACCTTTTGGGCACATCTTAGGCTCAATCTTTTTCTGTACTTGTTAAACGTCTGGCTACAGTTACATTTATTATACATTAATCACAAAATTTCATCTAAAAAGGACGTCATATAGTGGCTTGTATATACATTATATACAACAATTTTTTGTTATTTTTTCATATGAGAAGTTATATACATGAAGATTTCCATATAAGTTTGAGTAGACAAGGCCTATTCATATATAAATGTACTAGTTATAACCCGTGCCCGTGGGCACGGTGCATTTAAGATTTTTTCCCGCGAAATCTGTCCCCTAAAAAATATTTCTACAGCCAAAATTTAAAAGAACAACAAATTAGCGTAAAAAAATTTAGCGGGCGCCTTCGGCGCGGGCGCCTTCGGCGCGGGCGCCTTCGGCGCGGGCGCCTTCGGCGCGGGCGCCTTCGGCGCGGGCGCCTTCGGCGCGGGCGCCTTCGGCGCGGGCGCCTTCGGCGCGGGCGCCTTCGGCGCGGGCGCCTTCGGCGCGGGCGCCTTCGGCGCGGGCGCCTTCGGCGCGGGCGCCTTCGGCGCGGGCGCCTTCGGCGCGGGCGCCTTCGGCGCGGGCGCCTTCGGCGCGGGCGCCTTCGGCGCGGGCGCCTTCGGCGCGGGCGCCTTCGGCGCGGGCGCCTTCGGCGCGGGCGCCTTCGGCGCGGGCGCCTTCGGCGCGGGCGCCTTTGAATTAACAATCTAAAATTAGTAAAACTACAAATAGTTATGTTAGTATGGATGAGACAGATGATGAAAATTTGTAGAAATATGCTGAATGATTTGCATGTCAAAAATAGCAAAAAGTATGAACAGTGTTGTTCTCTATACAATAACATGATGTCATTGACATTTTCCTTTATATCGATAATTTACACACCGTCACCTTCAAGGATTACCTCGTGATGGCACAGTATATTCACTTGTCCAGGCTTTTGCAAATATATACTTCCTCTTCTGCATGATCCTTTGCTGCATATGGCCAAGTCTGGTAGACAGACTAGTGGAAATACTTGCTACTAGTTTAGATGCATATCTTGGATGTTTTTTGGACATCTTGCACACCTTTTGGGCACATCTTAGGCTCAATCTTTTTCTGTACTTGTTAAACGTCTGGCTACAGTTACATTTATTATACATTAATCACAAAATTTCATCTAAAAAGGACGTCATATAGTGGCTTGTATATACATTATATACAACAATTTTTTGTTATTTTTTCATATGAGAAGTTATATACATGAAGATTTCCATATAAGTTTGAGTAGACAAGGCCTATTCATATATAAATGTACTAGTTATAACCCGTGCCCGTGGGCACGGTGCATTTAAGATTTTTTCCCGCGAAATCTGTCCCCTAAAAAATATTTCTACAGCCAAAATTTAAAAGAACAACAAATTAGCGTAAAAAAATTTAGCGGGCGCCTTCGGCGCGGGCGCCTTCGGCGCGGGCGCCTTCGGCGCGGGCGCCTTCGGCGCGGGCGCCTTCGGCGCGGGCGCCTTCGGCGCGGGCGCCTTCGGCGCGGGCGCCTTCGGCGCGGGCGCCTTCGGCGCGGGCGCCTTCGGCGCGGGCGCCTTCGGCGCGGGCGCCTTCGGCGCGGGCGCCTTCGGCGCGGGCGCCTTCGGCGCGGGCGCCTTCGGCGCGGGCGCCTTCGGCGCGGGCGCCTTCGGCGCGGGCGCCTTCGGCGCGGGCGCCTTCGGCGCGGGCGCCTTCGGCGCGGGCGCCTTCGGCGCGGGCGCCTTCGGCGCGGGCGCCTTCGGCGCGGGCGCCTTCGGCGCGGGCGCCTTCGGCGCGGGCGCCTTCGGCGCGGGCGCCTTCGGCGCGGGCGCCTTCGGCGCGGGCGCCTTTGAATTAACAATCTAAAATTAGTAAAACTACAAATAGTTATGTTAGTATGGATGAGACAGATGATGAAAATTTGTAGAAATATGCTGAATGATTTGCATGTCAAAAATAGCAAAAAGTATGAACAGTGTTGTTCTCTATACAATAACATGATGTCATTGACATTTTCCTTTATATCGATAATTTACACACCGTCACCTTCAAGGATTACCTCGTGATGGCACAGTATATTCACTTGTCCAGGCTTTTGCAAATATATACTTCCTCTTCTGCATGATCCTTTGCTGCATATGGCCAAGTCTGGTAGACAGACTAGTGGAAATACTTGCTACTAGTTTAGATGCATATCTTGGATGTTTTTTGGACATCTTGCACACCTTTTGGGCACATCTTAGGCTCAATCTTTTTCTGTACTTGTTAAACGTCTGGCTACAGTTACATTTATTATACATTAATCACAAAATTTCATCTAAAAAGGACGTCATATAGTGGCTTGTATATACATTATATACAACAATTTTTTGTTATTTTTTCATATGAGAAGTTATATACATGAAGATTTCCATATAAGTTTGAGTAGACAAGGCCTATTCATATATAAATGTACTAGTTATAACCCGTGCCCGTGGGCACGGTGCATTTAAGATTTTTTCCCGCGAAATCTGTCCCCTAAAAAATATTTCTACAGCCAAAATTTAAAAGAACAACAAATTAGCGTAAAAAAATTTAGCGGGCGCCTTCGGCGCGGGCGCCTTCGGCGCGGGCGCCTTCGGCGCGGGCGCCTTCGGCGCGGGCGCCTTCGGCGCGGGCGCCTTCGGCGCGGGCGCCTTCGGCGCGGGCGCCTTCGGCGCGGGCGCCTTCGGCGCGGGCGCCTTCGGCGCGGGCGCCTTCGGCGCGGGCGCCTTCGGCGCGGGCGCCTTCGGCGCGGGCGCCTTCGGCGCGGGCGCCTTCGGCGCGGGCGCCTTCGGCGCGGGCGCCTTCGGCGCGGGCGCCTTCGGCGCGGGCGCCTTCGGCGCGGGCGCCTTCGGCGCGGGCGCCTTCGGCGCGGGCGCCTTCGGCGCGGGCGCCTTCGGCGCGGGCGCCTTCGGCGCGGGCGCCTTCGGCGCGGGCGCCTTCGGCGCGGGCGCCTTCGGCGCGGGCGCCTTCGGCGCGGGCGCCTTCGGCGCGGGCGCCTTCGGCGCGGGCGCCTTCGGCGCGGGCGCCTTCGGCGCGGGCGCCTTCGGCGCGGGCGCCTTCGGCGCGGGCGCCTTCGGCGCGGGCGCCTTCGGCGCGGGCGCCTTCGGCGCGGGCGCCTTCGGCGCGGGCGCCTTCGGCGCGGGCGCCTTCGGCGCGGGCGCCTTCGGCGCGGGCGCCTTCGGCGCGGGCGCCTTCGGCGCGGGCGCCTTCGGCGCGGGCGCCTTCGGCGCGGGCGCCTTCGGCGCGGGCGCCTTCGGCGCGGGCGCCTTCGGCGCGGGCGCCTTCGGCGCGGGCGCCTTCGGCGCGGGCGCCTTCGGCGCGGGCGCCTTCGGCGCGGGCGCCTTCGGCGCGGGCGCGGTGCATTTAAGATTTTTTCCCGCGAAATCTGTCCCCTAAAAAATATTTCTACAGCCAAAATTTAAAAGAACAACAAATTAGCGTAAAAAAATTTAGCGGGCGCCTTTGGCGCGGGCGCCTTCGGCGCGGGCGCCTTCGGCGCGGGCGCCTTCGGCGCGGGCGCCTTCGGCGCGGGCGCCTTCGGCGCGGGCGCCTTCGGCGCGGGCGCCTTCGGCGCGGGCGCCTTCGGCGCGGGCGCCTTCGGCGCGGGCGCCTTCGGCGCGGGCGCCTTCGGCGCGGGCGCCTTCGGCGCGGGCGCCTTCGGCGCGGGCGCCTTCGGCGCGGGCGCCTTCGGCGCGGGCGCCTTCGGCGCGGGCGCCTTCGGCGCGGGCGCCTTCGGCGCGGGCGCCTTCGGCGCGGGCGCCTTCGGCGCGGGCGCCTTCGGCGCGGGCGCCTTCGGCGCGGGCGCCTTCGGCGCGGGCGCCTTCGGCGCGGGCGCCTTCGGCGCGGGCGCCTTCGGCGCGGGCGCCTTCGGCGCGGGCGCCTTCGGCGCGGGCGCCTTCGGCGCGGGCGCCTTCGGCGCGGGCGCCTTCGGCGCGGGCGCCTTCGGCGCGGGCGCCTTCGGCGCGGGCGCCTTCGGCGCGGGCGCCTTCGGCGCGGGCGCCTTCGGCGCGGGCGCCTTCGGCGCGGGCGCCTTCGGCGCGGGCGCCTTCGGCGCGGGCGCCTTCGGCGCGGGCGCCTTCGGCGCGGGCGCCTTCGGCGCGGGCGCCTTCGGCGCGGGCGCCTTCGGCGCGGGCGCCCAAAAAACTCAACCCGCCTCTTTGAATGCACATTCGCTGTATTTTTTTTTGGTCTCATTTTTTTGGGTCATTTTTGAATGAAGAGTATTAAGTGATGATGATGCCAATTTCAATAAGAAAAGCTTTTGTAGTCTCCCAACAAATTTTCTCCCAACCCAAAAAATTTCCCCCCCAAAACTTGATGTGACATTGCCACATAGGACAAAGTTCAAAAACAGCCCTCATTTGTAATATAGATAAATTAGTGTTGCGGGTTAATTTTTTGCGCGTCCGCATGTTGGATTGTTCGCATGTGTAAACATTATATGTAATCATATTAATTGAAACTTGTGCTTGCATATTTGCATGAGTGTGCATCTTTACGTGTATCTTGTGCATGCATCTACTTTGTTATTATGTGTTTTGTGATTTCCCCCCTAAGAAGTATTCACGATATTCAGTGCAATACTTCATGTTGGCTTTGACTCAATCTATTATTATCTTGTCAATTTTTATGTCTGCCAGCAAGTTTGGGTCATAGTTTATACTTTATAGAATTTGGATTTGTTGGTTCAAATTTGATTGGTAATTGATTCAAGTTTCAACTTTACCAAATTGGTGTCCATCACGTTTTCTATTCCACATCAATTGATATATGCTTCTGAAAGTTCAAATATTGGTACCAAGAGACATTCATGATGTCAAATGTGCACTATATAAATTAAGTGGAGCTTCGTGTGCTGTCGAAGAAAGTGAGGGTAGCTTCCTTGATTTTTGGAAGGAAAAGCAGTGGTAGAGAAGGCAAAGAGAGTGGATTTGATAAGAAATGTATATGGAGGCAGACGTTATAGAAGGCGTATCGTCAGCCTTAGCTATGATACCAAATGATGGATGTCGGAAATAGGAGAGAATTTATTATTGGAGATGAAGGCATGCTTCCAAAATAGACAAAAATAAAAATGAATAACTCAAAAGTAAAAACTAAGTATGAATCTTTTTTGTAGCCCTTTATTATGTGCTTTTTACTTGGGCGAATATAAAATGCTTCTAATCTTCACTGAACTAGACAATATTCAAGTAAGTACAAAAAATTATCCAAAAGTCATGACTACTGTTTTACTGAATAGCAATCCACTTTGAGCTACTTCATTTAAATGGGAAACTGCTTCACATCACCCACCCAACGTTCTTGACAATGTTTTGTGTCTTCACTTGATTGTTGCAATAGAATAGATGGTTGTCAAGGACAACCAACCTAGTAGGTTTGGAAATAACAGATCCCAATAAATCAAAGTCATAATCATTAATAGCTTTAAATCAAATTTTAGTCGATTGATAATTGATATCCATCGAAAGTGTACTTATGTAAGCTATTATGAGAGACTATCTGATGTAGTGATTCCGCTCCAACGATTTACATTGTAATCTTTAATGGTGGTTCGAGAAGTTGCAAGGAAGCAACTCTGATACTACTACAGCTATGGACATATTCTTAATAGTTGCAGACATGCTATACTTTAGTTGTTGAAGTTGCTTGCATCAAATTTAGTCCATTAGTATGATCATCAGTTCAGACAAAGTTATAATATATGCTACGTGCAAATTAGACTATGGCTATCGGTGCACGAGCATTTAAGCTCCCATTTATTAAAGTCAATCATGTAGATTACAAGTTAGTTGAACTTGAGCATTCTTAGGCATTAGAGGTGTGTTGCATATGTTAACCATTACAGAGTATGTTGATTTACAATCTAGTCTTACGATTATCTCAATTCATTGAATGGCAAGAAGTTGATAGAGGATATTAATAATTTTGTTTGTTTGTTCGGTTACTATTAGTCTCATGTTTCTTTATAGAGGCTTAATCTTTTTGACATTTCATACTCTTGCATTTCCATTTAAGACTTTGCTTTTTCATTGTGGCATAAGTCTGTGACTTGATTGTCTATATTGTGGTTCCCCTTGTGCTATTCTCATATTTTGCTAAAGCATAAATTTTGGTCCATACTTTTATTGAGTATTGTCCTTTTAGTATAGTTTTCATACCGTGGAATAACAATGTCTGTTAACTGTAGCTTATGGATTTGGAATTGAGGTTTCACTATGTACCGCCTTGATATCTAATTATTACATAAATGTTTGAAATTCTATTAACTTTCTACCTTGATGCACATTTTATAGTTGATATTAGCTTGGCATGACATATGGGATTTTGCCTTAGGTTAGGCGTTTGCCAATTGGAGATGGAATTTGGATTGTTAGACACAGACGATCTAACAAAGAATATGTCCTAGATTTTATTGTTGAGAGGAAAAAAGTGGATGATTTATGCAGTTCAATAAGAGATAATCGGTACAGAGATCAGAAACTGAGGTTACAGGTATATGTTCTAATCTCTTTGCAGCCTTCTTCATTTTCACTGCTCCGTTTAGTAGTAGGCAAAGGCTACTTATAATAACTATGTACTAGATTTCTGGGGGCATTCAAATGCCTGTGTAATAAACTGATAATTTACACAAAATGTATTTTGATTTGTCTAATGATTTAGAATGTAAAAAAGGGATGATATTCATCATGTATTAGTTATTCTATGAAGAAATGTCTTTTGCAATTTAGGGGTATCTATGTATTTAATGAAGTTGTGTCATTAAAGTTTAAAATTGAAACGTTAATTTTTAAAATTATTTTAACAAAGAAGATATTTTAAAATGACTTTGACTTAATTATTTTTAATGTGGATGCATATATTTGGAGATGAATTTTAGTGAACATGTGCAAAAATATTAAAATGATAAAATCTTTTACAATTTTTTCTTGTGTTTTTAATATCGATGGGTTTTGTCCTCCCCATCGAAGAGTATTTATCTCAAATTGTTTGTTTTGACTTGTCTTTAATTTTTTTAAATGTTAAATTTATAAAAATACCTTTAACTTTCATGATTTTCCCCAAAAAATCACCTTTAATTTTGCTAATAACTTCCCCATAACTACTTTCTGTTAGATCATCGTTAACAAGTTAACATGTGATAATCATATGTCTAAGAAGGACAAAAATGCCTGTTAATAAAATAAAATAAAATTTTACAAAACTACTTGGAACTATCACAGGATTCACAAAAAAACTACTTGTAACTTTTGTAAAATTTATCTCAAACTATATATTTCCCGGTAGGTCCTTAAACAATATTAACAGTACTTGTAAAATAACTTTGTAGCATCTTTTAAGTTTGGATCAACATAAAGTTTTTCATTTTTGATTGAATCGAGCATTTCATTGTTCGGGTTTAGATCAAGAGTCTAACAAAAAATTGATTTGAATCTAACAAAAATAAAAAAAATCAAAAAAATATTCAATTGTTGGATTGTGTTCTGATAAAAAAATCACTTTACTTCCATTTCCTAAATCTTCTTCTTGTTCTTCTTCCTTTTCTATCATCTTCCTCCAATTTCCCCTTCTCCCACTTTCCTTTGTGGATTCTCCATTCTCATCTTCCGATTAAGGATCCTGCATGTGACGGAGTTGAGAGATGAAATGAGGAGGCGAACATGGCAGGCGACGTAATCCTCATTGGTAGCATCAAGCAAGATCTGATGGGAAGAGGCTTTGTTATGCCACGTCCTGTCAACCAAGCAGCCATGGCCTTCTCCAATAAGCTGATGTGTGTTTTAAAAAAATAAAAATAAAATAAGAAAAGAATCCAAGAACCGTGGGTTACAAAGTTTAGAGATTTTTTATTTTTATTTGTAATTAAGGCCATTTTTATATCATTCTGAGGCATGCGATTATCACATGTTAACAATGAGCCAATATAGGGTAGGTATTTTGAAAAGGTTTAAGATATTTTTTTTCAGGAAAAACATGAAAGTTAACGGTAGGTTTGTGAAATTTAGCGAAAAATCATGTCATTGGGGCAAAGAATCATTTAACAGTTAATGCTATCTAGGGACCTAACTTGGAAATATGTGTTTTGAGATAGTTTTCTGTATTTTACAAAGCTAAGGGTAGTTTCAGGGAATCGTGTGAAACTTACCGGTAGTTTTGTGAAATTTAGCCTTTAAAAAGTTATAGCAAATATAACAATATAAGAATGATTAAGCCAAGAAAAAGCAAAGATGTGTAATCTAATAATTTTACTGTTCATTGCTCAACGACATCATCGCGTAGCACCTTCACGTTTCTAATTGAAACCTAAAACCAAATCCCAAGTAAGTCAATGGCGAACTTTTAATTTCAAGTAACTTTTTTGACAGAGGAAAAGTTGTAATTTCGGACAATTGTTCATACATTTTAATGAATCTGGCTACACCTGCAGAGTTGGGCTAATTTCTGAAGTAATCTAGTAGTTGAAGATTGATTGCCTATTTTCTATATGGCCTGGGGTACTGTGCATGTAATATGCCATGTGCTGCGAAAGTTATAAATATGCCAGTGGTGCAGAAGTATTTGCATCTTTGTTAGAGAATGAAGAGCGTAAAATTAAAAATAAGAGCTTATGTTATTTCTTTCTAATTAGTACCAGAATAAAGACGAGTAACATTAAGGTAGGCCATGTGGTCAAAACATTACCAACTATAATTGTTCAAACATAAATACCTACCTCCGAATCATTAGAAGGCTCTATTTGTAAATTTACTTAAACCATAGGCAATTTCCTCTCTCTGTCTTAATAAAGGACGTCAAAATTTTGCTATGAAGTTTGAACAATAATATTCATATCCTTATCTTCTGAAGCTACAAGGAAACACGATTTTTATATTTGTATGTATATCTGCTAGGAAAACACACACAGAGGATCCACCACAGATATCGTTATCAGTTCCCATGTATCCTATCAGCATAAATAATTAGCAAAAGTGTACTATACCTAGATATTGGATTTGTCATGATCTAATTTGGCTGAGTGTGACTGGTTTCTTAATCTTTGTGAATTTTATGTGAAAGATTTCTGACTTGTTATGTATAGAGATGTGGCCTGCAGAAGCTGATTTATCTTGTGGAAGGTGACCCAAATTCATTGGAAGCAGCAGAAAGCATCAAAACGGCGTAAGTATACTCTCACTCTATTTCCATTTTTTTTTTTCATCGACTGTAACAATCAGCTTCACCCATAATTTTTAGGCAATTATATTATGGTTCTTTGATTATTTTAAATTGAATATAGTTTAAAATTTAAATGATACATTTAGTCAGAAATCATCTATAGTATATATTTTGCCCTACCTGCCAAAATTTGGCTGTAATACCCATATTAGGCTAATAACCTGAGCACGTAAAGGACCAGTTCATGACCCTCTTCCCAAAATGCTAAGTGAAACAGAGGGTGACAAGCCTGAACACATTTTGGCCTACTAAGATTTTCCTCTTTTTAGCCTACATACGAACACGTCTGGATAACTACTAAGGTTTGTTTGCTTCTGGCCAAAAATGAGAAACAGAAATAATGGCCTATATAGTTAAATGATTAACAGATAAAGCGAATGAATGAAAAGACAAAGGATATGAAACATAACTGACATGATGGGAATGTGACCAAATCGTAAAATAAATTTATTACTTGGTTTCAGGTTCTTTGCGTCCTGCTTCACAGACATTAGATCTTTGTGAGCGGGACTATATTCGTAGTCAACTCCAGAACCTAACGGGATCAATATAGCAAACACCAATTTAGTCGTAGATCCCCAAACTATAAATGAAGACATGTTAAATCTGTATGATAAATAGAGTATAGTTAGAATAACAATATCGTAGTAACTAACACAGTAAAACAGAGGAGCAATCAAATAACAAGTATTATAACAATGTACAAAATGAAAATAATGTGATGTGTTAATACTATCTATACGATTTGAAATTTTTCGAGGAAATATTTTGAATGTCTCGTGACTATGATCACATGTTATGACTAGTATGTATATATAAGAGACTAGTCTCGAAAACAAACATGAAGGCAATATCATGGAACCGTTCACACATCAAGTAGAGGACATATGCATTCATGGTCAATGTCTTCACAATAATCAATACCAAGCCAATACAATATCCACAAGATTAGGACTAATCAAATCTAAGTATATAATCATAGCTTAGCCTAAAACTTGACTATATAGGCCTTGACAAGAAAGCAAATCCAGTGTACAATCATCTATGCACACTAAGTAATTTCCACATCAATTTCAATTTTCAGTTATCAGGTCCATGTATCTCAGAAACAATCTAATCATTGATAATTATAAACTTCAACTCATGCAAAGGAAACAAGAGCCCATAATTAAGCTCAACACATCATGTAAAACGAGTCTAATATCTATCATCAAAGCGAGCACACGGCATTAGGGAGCACACACCGTTGAGCAATAGAGGTTCAATCGAGAACACATGGCAACATGGGGCTCACCTGAGAGCACATGTCAATAGGGGATGCACTCTTGTGAGCACATGGCAATAGGGGATGCACACCCGTGAGCACATGGCAATAGGGGAGGCACACCCGTGAGCACAAGGCATCAAGGGAAGCACACCCAAGAGCACATGGCAATAAGGGAGGCTCACCCGTGAGCACAAGGCATCAAAGGAAGCACACCCGAGAGCACAACGTACGAGGGGAAAGACACTAGAAAGCACATGGCAACAGAGGAAGCACCCCAAAGCCGAGGAATCAATCACAACCCAACAAACAACTGCACATAATATCAAAATCTTAAGTTTGTACGCTCAGCTAATAATCATCATCACATGAATTAATTTTTCATCACATTAACCATCAAACAAACATGAAGATAATAAAAACACAATGCCAGGGAGAATCATCGATATATCATCTCAAATCAAGATATGACCGAGTTTATCAAGAACTTAAAATGTAGTTAAGGAGATCTACCATTCATCAAAGACAAGGGATCATCAGAAAACCTCGTCGGCCTCGCTGCCTCGTCGTCCATGACTACAGTTGCCTCAAAGTGTGTATGGCGAGAGGGATCGGAGGAAGAGAGATGATTTCGGAACTCCGATGACCAAGATCAAGGAGGAGAAATCCAAAATTTATTCAGAGGAAAAACTAGGGCTTGAGTAGTGTGGGAGAAAGAGGATAAAGTAAAAGAGGGAGAGGGATGAGTAGACAGTTGCCAATGTCATGGGGAGGAGTCTGGCAACGTGGGCCATGCCACCGCCCATGTTGTCTCACGCGTGGCAGTTTTGCTGCAGGAGTCGCCCATGGGAAGAAAAAGAAGAGGGAATTGGGAGAGAGGGAGGGAGCTGGGGTAATATATTAATGGGTTGAGTTTAAATTAGGTGTAGTTTTAAAGCATACGGTTCGGGTTGCAGGTTTAGTTAAAAGGGCGAACGGGTTTGAGTGAAAATGAGTCCAGAAAAATTGGAAAAATATTGAAAAATCATAAAAACTTTATTTGCATTTAAAAACATTTTTATTACATGTAAATCCCGTAAGAATGGGTGCGGGGTATTACAACCAGTTTTGATGATATATCAACCAACATCTAACCGACAACATTGAAAAATGCATGTTTCGCTGCTGCTTATGGATTTGAATAATGACATGCGGTTTATTGGTGCATCGAACTGGGCAGCATACACTAATCTTATGCAGATAGTCACATAATTAATTCATGTCTTTTGTACATACTATATCCTATCACAGTGACATAATTACTATCACTGTGTAATTTATGTCATCTGCATAATGACATGATATGGTATCGGATGCATTATCAAACAACCAGAACTTATCCTGCATGTGTTACTTTTCTTTGAAAAAAACATCATAGATATTGACTTGCCACTTTAGGGCAGAGCTTTCCTAATGATCAATACATTCTTAAGTGCAGTTGTTTCACAACAGAAATTTTGGAAGGTTTCGACGTGCAAAGGACTACTGGCTTTGCAGACACAGTGAGGAAGTATGGTTATCTTACACAATCAATAACTCAGTATTACAGCACAAATTTTTCCAGTGACACATCTGGAACTGCTTTAGTTTGTCCCACTTATGGTGATTTTGTCAAGAAGTGCCAAGATCTTGAGAAGATGACAGTTTCCGATGTATTTGCGATCCAACTCATGCAGGTGATACTCATGTTTCTTCTATTATTTTATGGAAGTTGATGTCTTACTTGATTGGAGTTATTTATTTATCACTTACAATTTGCACCCTGCTTTCCTGGATGTTAACCGACTTTGTATACTAATTGATCATGCCAACCTATTGGACCGTGGCACTCATGCTTCAGGTTCCACAGGTAACAGAAGATGTTGCCGTTGCTGTTATAGACATGTATCCGACAGTTGTGTCCCTGGCTCGAGCATACTCTCTTCTTGTGAGTATTCTAGTATTCAGAACTTTTTTCATTTAGCTAGTTGATAAATACCTGTCATATTTCAGCAATGTGTTGATGGTATTTCAAGAACTTAAATCAGAGGCGTGCTTCCTTAAGTTCCGTTACTCCAAAAATATATGTTTTGGAAGACATTACTACATCCCATGTTGCTGTATTTCCCCCCTTTTCCCACTTTTGAAGCATTTCAATGTTTTGAAGGATGGGGATGTCCGCGCTCAGGAGGATATGCTGAAAAATCGATGTAAAACCATATGTGGGGGTGCAAGCAGGAACATCTACAAGCTAATTTGGGGCGGTTGATGACGCCACTGAGACTTTCTAGCTGATGGTTATTTCTGGAATACAAAGCGTGTCGTTGTCTCAATGACTGCTGCCCATTGTAGAAATGTTGTGTATATCACGCCTATCTAACCCATTTCACAGGGTGGATATGTTGTGGAATGTGCATCTGTTTATTGAGTTGTGCAATCATCTCATTTTGTTTCTGCTAGTATGTTTATCGGGTTGTCGTCACTCTAGCAAAACATTGTTTCATCTAGCTATTCATATATGAAAGATCTCTCCTCTTTCTTTCCGTTTTTTCTTCTGTGAACCAAAATGGTGAATAATCTGGCTTTCATATCTTTGCCTCCCCCTTCATCTGGTACTTAAACAGTATGCTTAATCAAGATAGATACCCAGGCTTTACACTTCCTTCCATTTTAGCTGTAAATTCTTCATAAATTATGTGGTGACAGGTCCTGAGTTGGGAAACATTCTTTGAAAGAATGCACAATCTCAAAGAAAAATTGCATCAGCAATGGCATTTAAATCAACAGTCAGTTAAGTGTGACTCGAGTGTTCAAAGCAATGGCGAATGGGGAACTACTTGAAATGAGATATGATGCCCAATTTGTAGTATGGTCAACTGCAGCATGTATAGCATTTTCAAAATTAATTTCCATCTGCCTGGATGCAAATTGCCAAATTCCACAATATTGGATTGCCAACGGAAATATCGTAATAAAAGCTACAAAACTACAAAGATATTTGATTACATGAATGTTTTCTTCTCTTGCATCAAATTAGCCTTCAAGTTAAACGCTCGACGATACACGTGTACAAGGGGATCAATACTATACACGTGTACAAGGTGATCAATACTATACACGTGTAGAAAGTCATTAGAGAGATTGACTTAAATCTGCCTCATGTTCTGCTAATTGACTGCAGCAGCTCTGAAGAGCTCCTTCCAATTCTTGGGATCACTTCCAAGCCCTCCCTGCAGAATTCTAGCACCGAGTAAGGTTAAGGATTCACAAACATTGCTGAACATAAATAAGTGCAGAAAATGTCTCAGCAAATATGACAGCATTTTGGATGTATTATGTATTTGTCGCTTGGTATTTTGTATACATACATTCATAGCCTTAGAGACAAGTACAACCTTGTTAAAATACACAGATGCTTACATACCTATACAGAGTTGATCTCATATATTTGTCAGAGTAAAGACGATGTCCAAAGCCTGTATGAAGGCTTCTGCTGCTACAAGTCTGCTAAGCTCGCCCAGAAGATTGTCTCCAGAACAAAGAAATATAATTTTCTTATATATAAAAAGGCAAAAACAATCAATTAACAACGTATTAATCAAAGCAAAAGACCAACCACTCTAGTATCAAGTACATAACAATCATCTCGTCACTACAAAAACAATTATTATGTGATGAATGACGCTGAATACTTGTCCTTCAAATGCAAAATAATGTGCAAGTAATTCTGCCATCAGTGCAGAATATTGGATTACTAAATAAACGGTTACATGTGAAGTAGTGGTTAATAATCTGTTTCAATATTACATACACTCTTCAAATATAGAAGCAAGCACCAGAGGTGACACATGGCTTCTTAAAACAAACTGATATGAAAGGACTGATGTGGTAGCAAGATTGATGTGACGCAAGAAGTGTCTTACTACTACAACAAATCAATCGCAATTGTTTAATTTTATTCCCCCTCCAAAAAAAAAACCAACAGAGCCATCGGTTATCAGCAATTAATAGAAATTTCATCACCAATTCCATGGTTCTAGTTTCATGAACAGTTGCCATTTCAATTAAAATTTTTCTTTTTTGTTACTAACTGCACACTTACATTTTAAATGCATTTTTTTATTAATTATGTCATACTTACCATCTCCAAAGGTTGACCACTATGATACAATAATTTATGAATATTAGAAAATGTGTTAGGATCATTCAGTTTCTAATATCTATGTTAACTTCTGAATAATATGAACTTCCATTTCAGGGCTAGTTTTCATCAACACTAGCTTGAACTTTTTTCTTAAAAAAAAATCAATTTCATTGAGAACAGATTGAGACAATATTAAGTGGAATAAAGCTTTCATCAAATATCAGTAAAACTCTCAGAGTGGTCATTGACCATGTAGAGAGCTTTTTTGTCATGTTTGACCTAAACACACCGAAACTGAATTTCATAGGAAAACTCATATAAATATTAAGAAAGAAAAAAGAAAATTTTCTGGGATCTTGGGAGACAGACAACAAAACAAGTAAATCTGTAAAAAAAAGTATGCTTATGTCTTATACGATAATGTGGCGCAATCTCATTCATAAAAGAGTCACATGAGGACAAAAAGTACACACCCCATATGATCATCTTTTCTCATGGATGAGATTGCACAATGTCATCGTATATGATCAAATTTCTCATGGATGAGATTGCACAATGTCATCGTATATGATCAAATTTACTCGTATGTCAAGTAGTACATACATGTATGTATGTATACACCATATATATATTTGTGTGTGTGTGTGTATGTATGACTAATGGATTTGTGTTGTCAGTGTAGGAAAGTTGACACTTGTAAATTTCTTTTCAAATTATTTTGCTTGGGTTTATTGTACATATTCTAAAACCCTAAAACCCGAAATATGGACGAATACTAGAGGGATTTCACAATTGATTGGCATGTTATAAAAAGTTCTATTGTTATTGTTATAAAACTATTGTATTTGTAACTATTGGATCAAGTGGCAAATAATGGGCTAACTTGATTTTTATGGTGATCCTTTATGATGTGTAGATCACTTTCGAATAAAATTTAAAAAATAAAAGATAATGGAAATGACTGTTTGCATAAGAATTTTCATCTGCTAACATATTTTTATTATTCTGTGTGTATCTATTATACATTTGAGAATCTTTTTTAAATCTGTCTTACATGGCTGGATTTGTCCCAGTCATATTTTGCTTTGATGACTAGAATGCTGATGAGGATAAGTTAATGTGTTAGAGAAAGTTTTAGAGTGGATAAAAATTGAATTTGAAATTTGAAATTTTGAAAATTATTTGTTGAAATTTAGAGTCCTCTCATTACTCATTCTCATTACTCATTTGAAAACCGAAATCATTTGAAGTGACGTTTGTTTTACTTGTGGGACAAATGATTGGCCAGAGGTGCTCCACCTCATCTCGATAGGGGACCAATGTGGGTGGGTATGATTTTGAGCTTAGTTTGGGGTGGGTTTTGGGGAGTTGGTTTGGGGAGGTTTTTTTTGCGTTTCAATCCATACTTTTTCTTCTTTTGCACCTCGACGCTCCTCACACACACATACTTATGCTTTTTTTGCTTTGGCCCCCGCTTCTTTTCGCATTTGCGCTTGGGCGACGACTACATCCATGCCCATTAGGCACGAGCTATTTATAGTGTGTGTGTGTGTGTTGAAACGGAAAATATGGTGTCCCAATAGAAAATTATCTCCCATGATGGTCAAAAGTCATTGTTCTATTTTTTACTATCATTACCATTTAACATATACCTCATATTCTTCAACAGCAATACATCAATGGTGTAGTGAACCTTCTAGTTTTTGCTCCTTGATTTAGGAGGTGAAAAAGTTCCACTACCACAAAATCATTCAACATTCAAATGCATATGAAAATAACATCGGAATCATAAGATTTTCAATCTATCTATATTTAAGAATATGCACCTCACCTTTTTAAGTATTCATAATCCAAAATTATGTAAAAATGGAATTTTTGAGTCATAGGAATGAAACTTTATCATATGCATAATATTTTTCTTTATATATATATAGAATAATGGCTATCATACGCCATACGAGAGCCTCTCTCATACGTCCTCTCACATAAAGCACTCAAGTACAACAAAAAACAAGCCCATGTGGGCTTGTACTTGGGTGCTTTATGTGAGAGGGCGTATAAGAGAGGCTCTCGTATGGCGTATGATAACCATTACTCTCATATATATATATGTATGTATATATATATATGTATATATATATGTATATATATATATATAGTACTCATGTAGATCAGGTGGCACCTGATCTAATAGATCAGGTGCAAGACACAAAAAGGAGGGCCACATGGCAAGTACAAGCCCATGTAGGGCTTGTACTTTCCAACTTTATGTGTCTTGGCACCTGATCTATTAGATCAGGTGCCACCTTTTCTACATTATTCTATATATATATATATATATGAGAATAATGGCTATCATACGTGTGTGTGTATGAGAGGGCGTATGAGAGAGGCTCTCATATGGCGCATATATATATATATATATATATATATATATATGTATGTATGTATGTATATATATATAAGAATAATGGCTATCATATGGCGCATATATATATATATATATATATATATATATATATATATATATATATATATCTATATTATAAAACAGGGATGTTATCATGGGTTTTTGGATAAGAGAAATTGGATAAGAGAATTTGGTTATGTGTAATGTTGTATGTGGATATGTGTATTGTTGTATGTATAAGAGATTTTGGTTAAGAGATAATGGATAAGAGATATTAGATAAGAGAATTTGGTTTTGGTTATGTGTAATTGGGTGTGATGTTTATAAAGTTTGTATATAGGGTATGAGAAATTGAGTATGAGATATTGGAGATAAGAAATCAAATGGGTTTTGATCACATCACAGAACTCACATCAGCCTAAAATAATTTTTTTTAAAAAAATTTGAATTAAACATTTTCGTTTGCATCATAGAGGTAAAAATTGGAGGGAAACACATTTGCCCTGCAATTTGATCACATCACAATGGGCGGGAAATTTTGTTGCTCACATCACAAATTAGCCCTGCAATTTGCCCGCCAAGATCAAGCAGCTCTCGCCATCTTCTTCTACCTGCAGCACATCAAGAAGAGCACACGCCAAGATCAAGCAGCTCAACGTATGTTTCTTCAACCCTCATCAGCACCCCACTGCATTGTCCTGTGATAGTTCTTGATTTAAAATTTCTGAGTGATATTTCAATCAGCACACCAGAGCTCCTCGCCATCTTTGCCATGCTTCACACCAGTAGTACATCAAGAAGAGCACACGCCAAGATCAAGCAGCTCAACGTATGTTTCTTCAACCCTCATCAAACATAGCACCCCACTGCATTGTCCATTTTTTTTAATATTTTCCTGTGATAGTTCTTGATTTAAAATTTCTGAGTGAAATTTTTGAGTTAATAAAGTTAATATTCTTGAGTGACCTTCATAAAATTTCTGATTCTCAAGTCAATCAAACTGATATCATGTAATTGTCCTGATATCCTGTTAATAATCTTCATAAAAATTTTTGAGTAACCAATATTCTGAGTATGTGTAATTGAGTGATATTCAGTAAACTTGATATGTGGATATAGGTTGTATGAGAATATAGGTTGTATGTGGATATCATAAGAGTTTTTGGATTAACATAGGATTTAATTGAGTATGTGTAATTGAGTATGAGAATATGGATATACAATTAATATGTAATTGAGTATGAGTAATTGAGTATGATATCCAGAATATGGATATCATAAGAGTATGAGAATATAGGATTTAATTGAGTATGTGTAATTGAGTATGTGGATATCCAAAAGCTCTTATGATATCTATATTCTCATATTCTCATACTCTTATCCATTAACTCACAAACTCTTATGTTAATATGAGAAATTGAGTATGAGAATATAGGATTTAATTGCATAAATATAGTAACCAATTGTCCTGATATCACTCACTCAAACATATCTAAGGTCACTCAAACTTTTTAATGACTGTGTAATTTTTAATGCTAAACTTGGTATCCTGTTAATTTTGTATTATCATGTACCCAATTGAATTTTTTACGGAATGCTAAACATATCACTCCCCCAATTGAATTTTTTACTGACTGTGTAATTTTGTATTATCATGTACCCACACTCCTCAGTGAAAGCTTCATCCCTTGGTTAGAGCTTCATCACAGCTTGGTGTTTTGAGTTTGGTTTTTCAGGTATGCCAATTCTCTATGTTTATCAATTCTCTATGTTTTTTTCATTGTTTTTTTCATTGTTTATCAATTTCTCATTGTTTTTTTCATATTCAAAAATAACTGAATAACTGATCCTGTCACAACATATGAGTAATTACACATATAAATTGGAGAACATAGAGATTAGAATTTAATTGATCATGTCACAACATTCAAATTTAATCTCTATGCAATTCTAAATCTATGTTTATCAATTCTAATCTCTATGCCAAAATCTCTATGTTTATGCAATTAGAATTTAATCTCTATGTTTAGAATCTAATTACACATATAAATCTCTATGTTTATGCAATTAAATTCTAATCTCTATGCAATATGCCAAAAAGAATATGCATATAGATTTATAAGTTTATGCAATTAAATTCTAATCTCTATGCAATATGCCAAAATCCTGTCCATTTCATTTATCCTCATATTAGAATTGCCATATTAGAATTGCAATCCTAATGACAGGACCATTAGAATTGCAATTCATTAGAATTGCAATAATCAGTTATGCATTATTAATTATCAGGATTGCAATTCATTAGAATTGCAATTGACAGGATTGACAGGACAGAATTGCAATCATCAGTTATGCATTTCATTGACATGATTTTGTTAACTGATCCTGTCATTGCCATTGGCAATCCATAAGCAATGACAGGATTTTGTTAACTGATGATAAATGAAATGCATTGCCAATTCAGTTATGGATGAGATTTAAAAATTATGTTGCAATGTGTCATGTAGCTTTTGATAAACATTTTGGAATGGATGAGATTCAAAATTTTTGGAATGGATGAGATTCAAAAATTTTGGAATGGATGAGATTCAAAAATTATGTTATGTTGATAAACAGCCATATCAAAATTATGTTATGTTGATAAACATTGTTGATTGTTGATAAACATTGTTGATAAAAATTTGATAAACATTGTTGATAAGTAGATTTTTGATAAACATTGTTGATCTGGCTGTAAATTATGTTAAGCCCAGTAGCTATTTCAATTTACTCTTCTACCTAAATTTCAGTGTCCTGTCAATGTTGATTATGAGTTTGATATTGGAATTATCCATTAGCAATGTGAGTTTGATATTGGTTATCACTTTTGAGAATGGTATCAAATATCAGAGATTGTTTGCTCACTGCAAACTGATTGTCCTGAGAATGGTATCAAATTTTGAATGAACAAAGTTTGAGAGCTAGCACATTCTCATTAGCTCAAATCAGTACATTCAAATTTCAGAGATTGTCCTGAGAATGATATCAAATTTTGAAAGCTGAAACTTAGTTCAAATCAGTACATTCTCATTAGCAAGCTCTCAAACTGCATATGATATCAAATTGAATGAATGATATCAAATGGACTGATACCTAATTTGAATGAATGCTATTGATATCATTCATTCAAATTAGAAAAGTTCTCAAACAGTTTTGTGAGTTTGATATTGATATATCTATTTTTTTGAGTGGTTATCAATTTTGAGAATTGACTGAAATTTGCATTTCAAAGATTGTTTGCATTTCAGAGATTGGTATTTCAGTCCATTTCAATGAATGATATCAAATTTCAGTCCATTCTCCAATTTCTGTCAATATCTAATTGCAAATTTCAATGAATTATATCAAATTGCAAATTTAGAAGATCTATTTTTTTCAGCCATATCAATTTTTTGAGATTAACTCATAGGAATGGATGACATCAAGAATTGGTGAGAATTCATTGATAGTTGCAAAAAAACCTGGAATGGATGAGATTATATAATTGAAACATGGAGCTTGCTAAAACAATGCAACTTGGACAAACTCACATAGCTAATCTCACATTGCTAAAACATGGAATGCAAAAAAAACCTGGAATGGATGAGATTATATCCATTCATTTGACAAACTTGGATGAGATATGGAAGCACATTGCTAATGGATAATAGAAGATAAAATTCAGTCAATTCTCAAGTGTAAGAGATAAATCAAATGAGATAGTAATGCTAGAATTCTAATCCCTATTGAATTTGGTTATATAAAGTGTCCTGAGGATCATAGAAGCATTGCTAGAATGCAAAAATTCCCAAGTGATCCTCAGCAAAAATTCAGATATATGTGTCCTGAGGATTGAGATAATTCAGATATATTCAAAAATTCTCAGGACACATAGAAGTAGAAAAAATTCAAAAATTCACATATATTTGAATGCAAAAATATATCTGAGGTGAGGATTTTTGAATTCAAATAGCAAAAATTCAGATAAATATTGTCCTGAGATAAATATTGTCCTGAGACACATAGCATGATTTTTGAGGACATATAGAATATTTATCTCAGGACACATAGCAAAAATGCATTCAGACATATATGTGAATTTTTGAATATTCAGCTATATGTGAATTTTTGCATTCAGATATATCCTGAAAATTCTCAAAAATATATCCTCAGCAAAAATTCAGATATATGTGTCCTGAGGACACTTTAAATATAGCATTTCTTCTATGTCCTGAGAATTTTTGCATTCCACTTCTATGATCCTCAGCAAAAATTCAGTCAATCCTCAGGACACATTGCATTCCATTCATTCCAGGATAATAGAAGCACATGGACAAACTTGGATAATAGAAGCACATGGATAAACTTGGATAATAGAAGCAATGCTAGAAACAGACTTGGAATGGATGAGATAAACTGAGATAAACTTGGTTATATCCATTCATTCCAGGATATAATATCAGTTTTTTATTTGTTATATAACCAAGCATTGTTTCTAGCATTGCTAATGGATAAACTTGGATAATCTCATATATTCTCTCCATTCCAGATTATATCCATTCATTCCAGGATAATAGAAGCACATGGACAAACTTGGACAAACTTGGACAAACTCACATTGCTAAAACATGGAGCTAGCACATGGACAAAGTTTCAGCTAATTGAACAAATTTTCTCAAATAATGTTGAGAATGCATATCCATTCATTCTTAGGATATGCTTCAAATAATGTCCTGAGAATGAATGCATATCCATTCATTTGACTGCATACCCTATTGAACCAATTCAAATAAGTTTACAGTAATGAATTTCATTCTCAATAGGGTATGCATTACTGTAATTTGAATGAATGCATTCAATAGGGTATGCATACCCTATCCCATGAATGCATTCAATAGGGTATGCATACTCAATAGGGTATGCATTCAAATTGCAATATGTTGACTGAGAATGAAATTGAGAATGAAATTCAAATAAGTGAAGGGATAGGGTATGAAATTAAAATGAGCTTGAATAGGAGAATGGATGAGCTTGGATGAAGCTTGAGAATGTAAAACTGAGTTTGTATTTAACCAATTAATTTTCTCAGTTTTGCATTATGTATTTAAACAACTTTCTCAATTCTCTCAACTGCAAACTGAGTTATAATTCACTCAATTCTCTCAATTCTCAATGTATTTTGGCATTTTTCTCATGTTAGCCATTTTCTTTTGGTATTTTCAGATTTTTGCAAGGTGGAGGGTCTTCTGGGTGTGTTATACTGTTATATGAAGATCAAAATTTCAAGTTTCAGTGTTATTTACCTCAGGACACTTCAAATTTTTAACATACCCTTTGGTGCTTTGAACAGTTAACTGGGATATTCATAAGTTCAAGTTTCAATTCATCCAACATCAGGTGATTTGAACAGTCCATACTCTTGGTGTGTTATTATATAGCTTGCAGCCTCTTCATCAGTTTATATGCATGGGGCTCAATTTTTGATTCAGTGTTATGTAAACTTCATTGTTATGTAAATATCAAAAATACTCAACTGGTATATTCAGTGTTATTTAAAGTGTCATGAGGATTTAAATTTTACAGTGTTATGTTTGATTCTCAAGTGTAAGAGATAAATTTTGGGTTTGAATTTTTGATACAGTTTTATGTTTGATTCTCAAGTGTTATGTTTGAATTTTTGAGTTATGAATGTGAATATACAATTTTTGAGTTATGTTTGGAATGTGAAATATACAATTTTTGGAATGTGAATATACCATTTTTGCAATCTACAATTTTTTGAGTTATTAGTTATGTAGAAATATACAATTTTTTGAGTTATTAGTTATGTAGAAATTTTTTGAGTTATGAGTAATGAGTTATGAGTTATACAATTTTTGAGTTTTGAATTTACGTTTGAATTTTAAGTTGGATGTTTGAACATATTCATGCATATAAACCGATGATATTTGGTTTGAAGTTTATATGCATGGAAAATTTTTTGAATATATGTTCAAACTTCCCAGTTCTAAATATTTGGTTATATTTCAAACTGGGAAGTTTGAATATTCCGTAATTAAAGTTTGAAGTTTGACCATATTCTTTTTGCCTGAGTACCATTGATAATGATTAGCATATACAAACTACGAAAATACATTTTGCATGCAATTAGCATAATCCACTCAGGTTTATGACACATGGGTCAAAAATTATCATATGTATGTATGTAGAAGTTGGTCAAATATGTAGGTGCCTTTTGAAGATGGGGTGGCAGTGACTTTAAATCCATGCCCAATGTTTCAAATTTTTGTTTTACTTCATGCTACTGAAAAGGAAAGTGAAGCTGAACTAGAAGTACAAAAACAATTAGCACATATTTCTATCCTTCCATTGTCATCAGATGCAATTATTCACATAGTTTGAGAATACCACAAGTTGTCAAGTATATTGGCAATCATATATTCCATAACCATGCTACTCTCTACTTCAGCCTGTATATTACATATCATTGTCTTGGATACTCCTTGCTTAGAATTTGATAAGCTAGCTTCAAATCATTTTCATTCAGTTGTTTAATGGTGGGTGTTCCTCATTGATTTCTTTCTCAGATGCTCTAGATGAACAAAATAAATGTCACATATCCAATATATAGAGTTTCTAATATAAAGAGTTTCTACTGAAAGAACTATTATCAGGAAGGTCAATCTGCATATAAAATCTAAATGCATTGTGTTACAACCTCATATTACATTGATGATGGAAAAAAGGGAAGGGCATCTGATGCTTTTCACAACAATGTATTATGGATACTGGGTGGGGACATAGGATTGTGATTGTATGATATGGTTAATGTCAGCATATGAAGTATGACAGTGTAAACATATTGTAGGAGATTGAAAAATGAGTGATGAAATAATAAGGACTTGCAAAATTTCATAGTATCAAGACAAGGCTATTAATAATTTGAATCTCTTTCTTGAAGAAGGGCTGTATAACTTTGACACTCTTTTTTCTCTTCTTCTTTTCTTTTCCCCATTTTCTGTATCCTAAACTGGATTTGGACCTATAAACTTTTTATAAAGCTCTCCCAGTTCCCTATCACCGTTAGCTATACCTCGGGCTCTTTTTGACCTTCAAGTACTATATTTGATTTTTTTTGATTTTTTGGCAGTGGACAACGCAATACTAAACAGCAAAATGGGCACTTCATAGTTCATACATGAATATATTGCATAAGGCTAATATTTACTATGTAATACCTAGAATATCACAAAGATCCAAATCCAAATTTTGTGCGCACTTTGCTATGTATATGAGTTGATCCAACTCCAAATTCTGGATTTCTTTGGTGAGTGAGTATTGCCTTAAATGTTGTATTTTTATCATATTCATATCATATTCATATTCATATAGGTTCTTTCATGTCTTACTGCTTATCATATTCATATAGGTTGATATTTGCAATAATGTGTAGCTAGCTCCTTACATATTCATGGAAGTATGTGTACGGAAGCTTTCAGTCCTTCAATTGAGAAAGTACATGTCTGATTCTTGAAAGACTTGAAAGAAATAGAAACCTGTGAACTTTTATGAATGGTGAATTTACTTTGGAATGATTCCCATGATTAATTTGCTTTGGAATGATTCCCATGATTGTTAATTTGCTTTGGAGGTAAATTAATTCCAGATAGTCTTGAAAATCAATTTTTGATGATGTTTGATATTTGTATGCCAGGTTGAAGAATTTGGAGCAAGATGGAACTCATCAGGCATCAGGAAAAAAAAAAGAAAGCCACACAAGGTCAAATGACAAAAATAGAAAAGTAAAGAAAAAAGCGGATTTCCATGATGTTGGAGGGGATTGTTCAAGTTCCTTGATGTATCATCAGATTTCTAATTTCCCCATATGTATTTCACACATATAATTTCCCTATATGTATTTCACACATATGCAAGTTCAATTTAACTCAAATTGAACCGGTTATTTCTAGGTTAAATTTATCTATCTATTCATATTCATATTCATATTCATATTGTGATACTCTCATTGCGCAATACATATAGATAGATATTGTAACTCAGAAAATTTAACTGAATATAGATAGATAAATTTAACAATGAGTTAAATGTATCCTGTTATTTGAATAACTCAAGTTCATTGCGATGTTAAATTGAGTTCTTAGTTCACATAAAAACATTGTGCTGTTAAATTTAACTCATTGTTGTTATTTGAATATGAACATGAATATCAAATAACATGATATGATCCTGAACTCATTGGGTTCCAAATTAAGTTCAAATTTGAATCCTATGTTATTGTTATATCCTGATGTTAAATTGAACCTGAATGCTTTTGTGTGAAATATGAATATGAATATGAATATGAATATGAATATCAAATAACAGGATATGATCTTGAACTCATTGGGTTCCAAATTGATTTCAAATTTGAATCCTGATGTGATTGTTATATCCTGATGTTATATTGAACCTGCATGTTTTTGTGTGAAATATGAATCTGTGATGTTTTTCTTAGTTCACACAAAAACAGAGTTAGATTTTTGGGGAATAATTTTTTTGAAAAATTGAATAACAATTATTGTGCTTTGGTTATTATTTTTCATTTAAAATTACATAACAAATCATTGGGCAGAAAAACTGCTCTTAGGTAAAATAATTTACACCACTTTGCTTCTCCTGCCTTGATTAACATGCTGGCAACATGTGTTAACACATAATAAGCTCAATATAAGCAGCGGGAGATCTTATGGAATATGTTTGCTTTGCCAACAACATGTATATCTGTTGCATTCATGTATCATGCACTGCTCTTAACTCCTTGCTCGATGCCAGGAAATGCGAAGACAGAATACATAGAACTAAAAAAATTCAGTGAACTAAAATTTTACATTTTGTGGGAATTAAATTATGGGGAATTACATTTTGGGTAGGAGCTAAACTTTTCGGGTAATTAAAACATAAAATATTGGTGGAAATAAATTTTTGGGGAAACTAAAATCTAAAATTTTAAGGGAAACTAAATCTGGAGGTAATCAAATTTTTGGATGGAACTTTTGAGGGAACTAAATCTGGTAGGAATTAATATTTGGGGTAAACTAAATTTTTTGAGGGGAACTAAAATCTCTTTGGAAACTAAATTTTGGAAGAAACTAATATTTTTGGAAAGTGAAAATTTAGCTGGAAACTCTAAAATTTTGAAGTGGAACTATATTTGGAGTGCACTAAATTTTGGGAGAAACTAAGATTTTTGGGGAACAAAATTCCTTGGGATGAGCTAAATTTTCGGGGGAACTAAGATTTTGAGGGGGGATTTCTAAAATGAATCATGTCCACATTTTCAGGAGAACTAAGATTTTGAGGGCGGAATATCTAAAATTAATCGTGCCTACATTTTCGGGAGAACTAAGATTTTGAGGGGGAAATATCTAAATTGAACCGTGCCCGCGGGCACGGGGTATGACTAGTATATATATGTATGTATGTATATATATATAAGAATAATGGCTATCATACGCCATATGAGAGCCTCTCTCATATACACATGTGTATACATGTGTATACATGTGTATACATAGATATACATGTGTATACATAGATATACATACATACATACATATATATATATGTGTGGAAGCGATTCTTTGAGAATGGTTTTAAAATCCAACTTTGTGAGAATTCCATAGTAGGCCATCCCATGGACGATCTGAACCATTTACGTTGATCTACATGCTGAAATTAGAATAACAAGTACAAGCCCATGTAGGGCTTGTACTTTCCAACTTTATGTGTCTTGTTACCCGATCTATTAGATCAGGTGCCACCTTTTCTACATTATTCTATATATATATATATATATATATATATATATATATATATATATATATAATGCGCCATATGAGAGCCACTCTCATACGCCCTCACACACACGCGTGTATGATATCCATTATTCTCATATATATATATATATATATATATATATATATATATATATATATATATATATATATATATATATATAGTGATCTTCGGTTGCGAAAAAAGGGGTTTTCGCACGGTGCGAAAACATTTTTTTTATTTTTTTGAAATTTTTTTTTTCAAAAATTTTTTTTTTGATGTTTAATCCATACAAATATATACCCCAGGGAAAATAATGGGTGAACCCGTTGGGCATTAGAGCACCCATCCACCCATTACAAATTTAACGGTCTCAAAACGTGCGAATTTGATGAAATGCCTTGATCGAAGGCCAAATGACATTATTTCTCAATGATTATTTTTTGAGGGGGGTATAACAACATATAATGAGGGTGGAAAAAAGAATTTTTGAAAAAAAAAATTTCAAAAAAAAACTAAAAACATTTTCGCACCGTGCGAAATGTTCTCATTTGAAAATTTTCCTATATATATATATATATATATATATATATATATATATATATATATATATATATATATATATATATATATATGGGAAATACCAGAAGAAGAGGAGAGTGTTGAACAAGACGTGGAAGAAGAGGCGGATGCTGAGCAGGGGGAGCCACAACCCTCTCCAGTAGCTACTACACCACCATCACTACAGACAGATGATGGTACACCTCCTGAAGTCAACAACTCACAAGTACAGAGATCTGAACGAGGCCGGATTCCATCAACCAGATATTCAGAAGATGAGTATCTTCTACTTTCTGAAGAGGGGGAGCCAGAGAGTTTCCATGAAGCAATATCTCACAAGAACAAAGAAAGTTGGTTGCAAGCTATGCACGATGAAATGAAATCTCTGCAGAAGAATTCTACTTATGAGTTGGTCAAGCTTCCACAAGGAAAGAAGGCGCTGAAGAACAAGTGGGTGTTCAAGCTCAAGAAAGATGGCAACGGAAAAATAGTGAAACACAAAGCTCAGCTGGTGGTTAAAGGATTCCTTCAGAAGAAAGGTATTGACTTCGACGAGATCTTTTCACCTGTTGTGAAGATGGCTTCAATCCGCGCCATCCTCAGGTTGGTAGACGGGTTAAATGTAGAGCTTGAGCAGATGGATGTCAAGACTGTGTTTCTTCATGGTGATCTACATGAAGAAATCTACATGGAGCAGCCAGAAGGTTTCGAGGTTTTAGGCAAAGAAAACCTCGTAGGCAAGTTGAATAAGAGTCTGTACGGCCTCAAGCAAGCACCACGACAATGGAACATGAAGTTTGACTCATTCATGATGAGCCAAGGCTACAAAAGGACCACTGCAGACCAGTGTGTTTATACACAGAAATTTCCAGACGGTAACTTCGTTGCATTGCTTTTATATGTCGACGATATGTTGATCGTTGGACAAGATGCAACAAAAATCAGCCAGCTGAAGAAGGAACTCTCTAAGTCTTTTGATATGAAAGACTTAGGTCCGGCTCAACAAATTGTGAAAATGCAGATAGTCCGAGATATGAAACACAACAAGCTATGGCTATCTCAGGAGAAGTACGTTGAACACGTGATCAAGAGATTCAAGATAAATCATGCCAAACCAGTTAGCATTCCATTAGTCAACCACTTCAAGTTGAGCAGGAGGTCAAGCCCTTCATCCAAGAAAGAGACGGAGGAGATGTCATCGATACCTTATTCTTCAGCAGTTGGGAGTTTGATGTATGCAATGGTGTGTACGCGTCCTGACATTGCACATACGGTGGGAATGGTGAGCCGATTCCTTTCTAATCCATGAAAGGAACAGTAGGAGGCAGTCAAGTGGATTCTTCGATATCTGAAGGGTACTTCAAAGGCATGTTTGTGCTACGGAGAAGCTGATCTAATCTTGGAGGGACATACAGATTCAGATATGGCTGGAGATTTTGATAGTAGGAAATCTACATCTGATTTTGTCTACACTTTTACCGGGGGAGCTGTATCCTGACATTCAAGATTCCAGAAGTGCGTTGTGCTATCCACAACAGAGGCAAAGTATCTTGCAATTACAGAAGCTGGTAAGAAAATGTTGTGGTTAAAGCGATTTCTTCAAGAATTAGGGATCAATTAGAAAATGTACAAGGTACATTGTGATAGTCAAAGTGCTTTAGATCTGAGCAAGAATTTGATGTATCATGCTCGAACAAAGCATATCGACATTCGCTATCATTGGATACGTGAGGTGATGGATCAACAGCTGTTGAGACTAGGGAAGATCCACACGAAGGAGAATCCAGCAGATATGTTCACGAAGGTGGTGACACAGAAGAAGCTAGAGATGTGCAGAGACATAGCTGGAATGGTTGTTATATGACAATCATTTTGAATGCAGCTGGAGGGGGAGAGTTGAAGAATCTAGCTGCCCATTGTTGAATAGTCCAATTGCACATGGGCTGCAATTGTTTCATTTGTCTTCTCATGCCAAAGTCTCCCTCAAAGAAACGTCATGAATGACGTTTGTGGTAAGAACATGAGCCTATAAATAGATGTGCCCGCAAGGATCAAATCATCCCAAAACACACTCCCATTTCCAAGAGAAGTGAAAGAGTGAGGGGTACCCTAGGAGGTAAGAGTGAGGGATTTCTCCAGTGAGAGAAAATTACCCCAAAGAGGGAAGTTACCCCAGAGAGGTAAACGTTGTAGTGAGTTTTTTTTTGTGTTTACCCTAGAGTGTGTAAATTTATTTCCAGTAAGAAATAGTGAATTCCTTTTTTACTCTCCAGTTTTTACTGTTTTACCGTGATCAGCATTTTTTACTGTTTTACTGTAATCAGTAAGTCAAAACAGTAATCAGTAAGTCTTATAGTGATCATTGAGAAGCACAACAATGTGATCATGCATATCCTCTACCATTACAATGCAAACCCTTTTGGGGAATTACAATCTCCAATGTGATCATGCCTCACCTTCAACTCGCGGCCTCAAGTCATAGAAAAGATTTTTAAATTACCATATTGTCATTCCAATTGCGTGTTAGTGTTGCTTCGAAGATCGTGGATAGATTAATTCACATTTATAGCATTAAACATTTTTATAAAAAAAATCTAATGCCATCAACGATAATTCCTCGAACAATTCATATCCACCTATCAAACAAACACGGATTTAGACTCAATGCCAAAAATCGATACATGAAGAGATTCTCACCAAACCCGCACAACGAGATAGCGATAGAAAAAAAATCAAGAAGCCTAACGGACAGGAGAAGGCTTACCCACTCCACCGGTTCCGCCGACAACGAGAACAACTTTAGAAGAAGATGAAGAAGAGGACTGATGAAGCCCCGTTGCTCACCAAGAATACTTGAGAACAAGATTTCGCCAACAATGGCGAAATCTAATCAGAATTTTACTAATAGAAGGAAAAATTACAGACAATTGAAAAAAGAAATGAAAATGAGAGCAAAACTCTATTAAATCTTCGATAATTTCTTCTTTTACAATTGCAGCTTTTATAGCTTCTCTCATCTCCAACGGAATTCCCTCCACGGCCTAACCGTCGTAACGGCCTACCGGCCAGCTTGAGCCCTCCGCCGGCGGATACGATGCCCTAACCGCTCAACAGGATGGTCGGAGGAGAGGAGGCATTCTGTCGAACATCTGCGCCCAACTCCACAGTAACCTCGCCTTATCTGCTCCACGGCCAGCTGGCCCAACGGATAGAAGGGGGGCCCACCCTTAAATGACTCGGACGCGATTTGGACGCTCCCGATTATTTCAGCTTCCCCATCTACGGTTAGAATTCAATTACCATCAACGGCTAGATCTCTGTTCCCACCTTCATCCGACGAACTGGATTTAAAGCTCTTTACCCGCCAGCTGCTCATCTTCTCCTTCCTTCGTCCCGTCGCCCAACAGTCGAGCTTCAGCTGCTTCTCCCACCTGGGCTCTAACATTCCCTCCCCCATGACGAGACCTTGCCTCAAGGTCGAACGAAGGGAAACGCTTCACCAAATCCCAATATGATTCCCAAGTAGCATCTTCAACAGGGCGCTGCCTCCATTTGATAAGAACCTGCGAAACCAAGGCTCGCCGTTCTTTAATCACCCGTCGGTCTAATATCAATTCCGGCTCCTCTATGAATTCCTCCGTATAGCTTGGCTGATTATCCTGCACTGTCGTCCTAGACCCCACCTTCCTTTTGAGCTGAGATACATAGAACACCGGGTGGACTTGGGCTGCTTCCGGAAGCTCCAGCTTGTAAGCCACCTCTCCAATCCGGGACAAAATCCGATACGGACCATAATACTTGGGGGAGAGCTTATGGGTCTTCCGCATAGCCACACTGATTTGCCTATAGGGTTGTAGTTTCAAATAAACCCAGTCCCCTGCACAAAAAGTCCTCTCCGTCCTGTGCTCATCCGCATACCTCCGCATCCTGTCCCGCGCCTTGTTGAGATTATCCTTGAGTAACTGCAGATCGATCTCCCTGCTGAATAATGCAGCATCCACTTCTGCTACTCTAGCTGTGTGTGGTAAGTAAGAAATCAAAGTTGGAGCAGACCTCCCGTACAAAGCCTCAAATGGGGTCATATGGGTGGAACTTTTCCAAGAGGAATTGAACCAAAATTCCGCTAACGGTAGCCACTTCACCCATTCATGTGGTTTGTGCCCACAAAAGCAGCGGAGATAGCACTCCAAACTGCGATTAGTCACCTCCGTCTGGCCATCGCTTTGAGGATGATACGCTGAGCTGTGGGCAAGGGTCGTTCCTTGTAATTTAAACAATTCCGTCCAAAACTGGCTTGTAAAGATCGCATCCCTGTCACTCACAATGGTAGTTGGTAACCCGTGGAGTTTGAAGACCCCCTCAAAGAATACCTGAGCTACCTCCTTAGCTGAAAATGGGTGTTTGAGAGCAAAAAAATGAGAATATTTTGTCAAACGATCAACAACCACAAATATCACACTATACCCCTTGCACAAAGGCAACCCCACCACAAAATCCATTGATATGCTCTCCCACACTTGCTCAGGGATTGGCAATGGCTGGAGGAGCCCAGGGTATGCCACATTTTCTGCTTTGTTTCTTTGACAAACCTCGCATTCCTTCACAAACTGACGGACCCCCCTCTTGATGCCTACCCAATGGAAGGACTTCTTCAGTCTGTGCAAGGTTCTCAAGGCATCTGAATGACCTCCTAAGGCTGAGCTATGGAACTCACGGAGTAACCTAAGCTGTAAATCCTTAGACCCAGGACTAATTAGGATCCTCCCATTATAATAATACAGACCTTCCTTCTTGGTATACTTTGGAGAGACAGGATTTCCTGACTGCATCTTCTGTTCTATTTCAGCAAAATAAGGATCCTGATCCACCATTATTTTTATGTCCTCAACCCAATCACATTGAGGAGAGGAGATATGATAAATGGAGCAAAAATCCTCCTCCAAGCTTCCACTATTGTCCACCTCTCTTGACAGACTGTCAGCAGCCCTATTACTTCTTCCAGGTTTGTACTCCACCCTGTAATTATAAGCCTGTAGCTTCATCAGCCATTTTCCTTACAACCCTTGTTGAACCTTTTGATCTAACAAATATTTCAGACTCTGATGATCCGTACGGATAGTAAACATTCTTCCCATCAAGTATTGATTCCACCTGGTGACTGCTAGAATAATGGCCAATAACTCCTTCTCATAAGTTGATAGGAGTAAGTTTCTCCCTGTCAACTTGGTGCTAAAGTATGCTATGGGCTGATTTTTTTGCATTAAAACTGCTCCCACTCCCCTCCCAGAAGCATCACATTCTAACACAAAATCCTCACTGAAATTAGGCATGGCTAGCACTGGAGCAGTAGATAGTGCCTTCATCAATGTTTCAAAAGATTGCTGAGCTGCTTCATTCCACTTGAAGTTCTCCTTCTTCAATAAGTCAGTTAATGGAGCAGCCAAACCCCCAAACCCCTTAATGAACTTCCTATAGTACCCAGCAAGACCCAGGAACCCCCTAACTGCTTTGGTCTTCTTGGGTGTTGGCCAATTATTCACAGCTTCAATTTTTTTTGGTTCCATAGCCACTCCTTCACTGGAGATCACATGACCCAGATATCCAACAGATTTTTTGCCCAAAAGAGCATTTAGATAATTTCACCACTAGCTGCTGCTCCTTGAGTATCTGTAACACTGTCTTTAGGTGTTCTAAGTGAGCCTCCCAATCCTTACTATATATCAATATGTCATCAAAGAACACAAGGACAAATTTCCTCAACTGATTTCTAAATATGGAGTTCATGAGGGACTGAAAAGTAGAGGGTGCATTAGTTAGGCCAAAGGGCATCACAAGGAATTCATAATGGCCTTCATGAGTACGAAATGCAGTTTTAAAGATATCCTCCTCACTCATCCTTATTTGATGATATCCTGATCTCAAGTCCAACTTAGAGAAAAATTGAGCCCCAAACAATTCATCCAAAAGTTCATCTATAATAGGAATAGGGAACTTATCTTTGATGGTTTGCTGGTTAAGGGATCTGTAATCTACACACATTCTCCAACTTCCATCCACCTTCCTAACCATTACCACAGGAGAAGCATAGGGACTAACACTGGGTCTGATTGTTCCTGCCACCAACATCTCAGAAACTTGCTTTTCAATTTCTGCCTTCAGGATGTAAGCATGCTAGTAGGGTCTAATGCACACAGGTTTAGCTCCATCTTCAGTAGGGATTTTGTGATCAAATGCCCTTTTGGGAGGTAGGCCCTCAGGCTCCCTAAACACCTCAGGAAATTGTTCCAAGACTTCTTTCACCTTCCCAGGCAATTGCTCCACCTGCATCAACTGTTGATTTGCTGTTTCTGCCTCTACTTCCAAAAGGTTCAATTGCAACCAATAACCCTCACCCTGATGCCTAAATGCTTTGTGTATCCCCTTCTCATCCACAATCTGGGAACTATGAGGCAATACCCCCTGCCATAAACATTCCTTGCCTTTTAAATTGAACTTCATCTGCAACTTTCTGAAGTTAAACAAAATATCATCCAATTGCCGTAACCATTGTGTATCAAGTACCACTTGGTGGCCTCCTATTGGCAAGATTAACAGGTTGACTTTGATTTGTGCCTCTTGGCAACTGATATGGACTCCAGTGCATATCCCAGCCCCTTGCAACTTCTCCCCACTAGCCACTATGACATCAAAAGACTCAGATTGCTCTACCTCCAATCCTAAGGATTTAACCAAGGCAGGGTGTATGAAATTATGTGTAGACCCTGTATCCACCAAGATGCTCACACTTTGGCCCTTGATACTACCCCTCAGCCTAAGGGTTTGTGCTGTTGGAATTCCTGTCAGGGCATGTATAGAGATGGAAGGGAAGGCCTCTACTCCCATAGCCATCAATTCCTGGTTTCCCCCTTCCTCATTGTCTTCTACTTCTTCCTCCATTATTTCTAATTCCTCTTCCTCCACATCTAAAATGTATAGCTGCTTTTTACACCTATGCCCTCTTTCCCACTTCTTATTGCAGGCAAAACACAAATTATTTTGTCTTCTTGCTTGAATCTCTTCTGGGGTTAGCAATCTTCCCTTATAACTATTAATAATTCCTTCTTTTGCTCCCTCCCTGATTCCTCCTGGTGGCTGGGGTTGGTGTGATCTAGGGAAGGAATTAGCCATGGTATGGGTTTTGTTTCTCCTAGCTAAGACATTCTTCTCCTCAAAAGTCCTAGCCAATTGTACAGCTCTTCTGTACGTGTCAGGATTAAAAGCCATAACATCCAAACGAATGTCTTCTTTTAACCCATTGATAAACTTGTCCAAGACATAATCATCCGGCATTTTCCGCAACAAGCCCACAATCTGCTCATACTTTTCTAAATATTCTCTCACTGTTCCGGTTTGCTTGAGATTGGAAAATACGGCAAAGGGTTTTTCTAACTGGGTTGGTCCAAATCTCACAACGATCTCTTCTTTGAATTTTTCCCAATGAAAAAAATTATTTACATTGACCTTTCCCCATTCAAACCAATGTAAGGCCTTACCCCGCAGGTAAAAAGAGCAAGTATTCACCCAATTTGTATAAGGAGTAGAGTAGTAAGCAAATATCTGCTGTACCTGGCTCAGCCACGGCAGCACGTCTTCATCTCCCTTAAAGATAGGAAATTCGGGCTTGAGTGTCCTTGGGAGCAGATGGATGGAATTTTCACCATGCTCCATCCTTCTTTCTGGACTCCTTTCTGCATTCAGGTAACCTTCGCCACTCCTTCCCTCGCGTTGATTACGAGATCCTGCTTCTTGGTTAACCATCGGGCCTTCACCTCTTCATTGCTGATTTCTTAGCCATTGGATTTGAATATCTTGATTCTTGAATCTTTCCTCCGATTTGCTCTGGTGATTAAGCAACATCTGGATTTGAGCCGTGACTTGCTCCTGTGCCAACTTCTGAGATTCCATCATCACTTGCATCTGCATTTGGATCTGGGACTGGATTTGTGAAGACAAATGCTGGAATTGAACTCCTAACCTCTCTTCTTGCTGCGTCCTCCAGTCATTGGAGTCACCACCAAGATCTCCCGGTAGCTGCACCTCAGGGTTGGTACCCTGATCGCCTTCTACAACCCTAGTAGCTGGGTCCAACTCCGGTCGACGCTTACCCCCCATGGCTGCGTAGCTAGCTTTGATACCACTTTGATGAAGCCCCGTTGCTCACCAAGAATACTTGAGAACAAGATTTCGCCAACAATGGCGAAATCTAATCAGAATTTTACTAATAGAAGGAAAAATTACAGACAATTGAAAAAAGAAATGAAAATGAGAGCAAAACTCTATTAAATCTTCGATAATTTCTTCTTTTACAATTGCAGCTTTTATAGCTTCTCTCATCTCCAACGGAATTCCCTCCACGGCCTAACCGTCGTAACGGCCTACCGGCCAGCTTGAGCCCTCCGCCGGCGGATACGATGCCCTAACCGCTCAACAGGATGGTCGGAGGAGAGGAGGCATTCCGTCGAACATCTGCGCCCAACTTCACAGTAACCTCGCCTTATCTGCTCCACGGCCAGCTGGCCCAACGGATAGAAGGGGGGCCCACCCTTAAATGACTCGGACGCGATTTGGACGCTCCCGATTATTTCAGCTTCCCCATCTACGGTTAGAATTCAATTACCATCAACGGCTAGATCTCTGTTCCCACCTTCATCCGACGAACTGGATTTAAAGCTCTTTACCCGCTAGCTGCTCATCTTCTCCTTCCTTCGTCCCGTCGCCCAACAGTCAAGCTTCAGCTGCTTCTCCCACCTGGGCTCTAACAAGGACGGGGATGATTCTGAGCCGTTGTTATCAGCGGCGACTTGTGTTGAAGGTTCGGGTTTTTCCTCCAATATTTTGCTCCAGTTGAGGAAAAAAATGGGACATCTGAAGGATGGCAAGCTGTGAGCTGCGATTAATAAGAGCCCTGCAATGGAGTCTGGGCCTTGTCTCAACATTAGCCAATGGAGTGCTCTAGCCGAATAAGAGCCCATGGGCCGAGTTTCATCTTTTTCAGAACTTCAGATAAAACATCAACATGATTGTTAAATGGAGTTAAGATTTGCCTTACATATTTATTTATACATTTTAAAACAAAGACTATAGCTAGTTTAACAAGAGGAAAATGTGCAATGTCCCATTGACTATAAAAAACAATCCACTTTTATAAAATATAAATCAGGATAGTTTTACGAAATTCAACCAAAATACAGCCATCTACCTCTTCACGTGAAAAATGAGAGACACTGTCGGCTATTAACTGAGCATTTATACAAGCAAACTTCAAATCTTCACAACCCAATCTCTGTTCTAAAGTCGGCAAGCTCTCGTGACCCCCGTGACTTTTGCACAGACAGTTCAAAAGTAGCCAACACGGCAAGTGAGCTCATCCGACTACGTTGTCACCTCACTTTGTTGATTGATTTGATGTTTATCGTCCAAGCCTTCAAACAAATCAAAAATCCAAACAACAATGCCCAAATTATCTCCCTTGGCTCTTCCCCTTTGTCCCTAAGCTCTTTGTTCATGGCATCGCATTTCGCTTGGCTCCTCCTCGGTTGCTAGAGACAACGAAATAAAGACCCAACGGCCAACACAACAGTGAGAGAGAGAGAGAGAGAGGAGAAGGAGAAGAGAACAAAAGCATTGCATTGATTCATTCATCCGAGACATAACAGAAGGCTCCAAACAGTCATGGCTGGACTCTCGTGAAAGCCAAGGTGGGATTTTCGCAAGTTTCTATTCAAACAAAAGCCTTGGTTTCGTTCTTGTCTCCATTTGGCCCCCCCAGATGCATGATTTGGCTGAGCAGATGGTTTTGCATTTGCATGGTTGTGGACAAGAACAAGAAGATGACGGTGATGATGGTGAAACAGGAGGGAGATATAAATGTTAGATGGTTGATTGATTGTGGACAGGAACAAGATGATGATGATGATGATGGCGGCGAAACAGGAGGGAGAGACGAATGTTAGGTGGTGTGCACTGACCAATTTTTGCGGGGGTCTTCTATTTTCACACTACAAATTTTGATAAACACACTACACTTTAATTACAACTTTACCATTTGTCTTAATACACTTTGCAGCCTTTTTTTGCACTTCCTTTTTTATATAACACACCATGATTTTAATTACAAGCTTGCCATTATTTTAATTACCAATTCTACCCTTTTTAAAAGAATACTTTGTTCTTCCTCCCCCTGTCACCGTCGTCCCCTCTTGCCGTCGCCTCCTCGTTGTCATCTCTGTTACCGTCGCCAATCCTCAACCCCCTCATTATCATCATCATCCTCCTCCTCGTCCGCCTCCTCGACTAAAGTGTAGCTTGGGTTCTCAAACCCAAGCAAAATTGTATCATATATGCCTGAGCACCCATATGGTTACTCATGATTTGAGAATTAGACCAACATTTTTTCGAAAATTTATTTATGGTGCTCGGACATATATGCATCATCATCATATTTAATGTACGAGGATATAAGCTTGGGCATCACGATGATGCCGAAGCTTCAAAATCCGAGCACGTCGATTTTTAATATTTTAATTGATTTTTATTAGGTTCATGTTCTTGAATTTGATTGGATTTTTTGAATTTTTTGGGATTAATTGAACTCGTCGGATATGAAGGTGCAAGAGGAGATGGGGTGAGGAGGAGGAGGATGATGATGAATAAGAGTAATATGTGGTGGATGAGGTGGCACAAAGAGATAAGGAGGAGTTAGATGATGAGAGGGGGAACATGCAACGATAGAGGAGTAGGAGGATGAGTTGGATGAGAAGAGGAGAAGAAAAGGGTGAGGAGGCCGAGGGTGAAGAAGAGGAGGAGTTGGATGAGGAGATGGTAAATCAAGAAGAAGAGTCATGTGCTTTAAAACATTTGAATATTAGTGTAGTACTAGTCATAACCCGTGCCTGCGGGCACGGTTTATTTAAGATTTTCACCAACGAAATATTTGTTCCCAAACATTATCTACACAGTCAAATTTGTGCGAAACAACAAATTCGGCGTAGAACAATAAATTCGGCGAGGGCGCCTTTGAGTCGGAACAACAAATTAGCGTAAAAAAATTTAGCAGGCGCCTTCGGCGCGGGCGCGAAGGGTGGAAGTGCATAAGTGTGTGTGTGTATGGTGTGTGGGTAAAAAGTGAAATGAGAGGGGGTTTAGCAAAAAGGGGAAATAGGTGGTATTCTGCGCAAATGTAGTGATTGTGGGGGGTTTGAAAATAAAAGGAAAAAAGTGGTGGGTTTTCCAAACACTCATCTCAACCCTTCTTTTACCAGGATTAAATCCTAGCCATTCTTCTATCAACCTCTTTATACATCAGCATGACATCAGCTTGTCCCAGTCAGCCCTAGAATTCAAAAACATTTGTGTTTTAATATATAGATGTTTAGAAGTGTGGGTATTTGGGGGAAAAATGAAATGCCAATGAAAGAACCCTAATAAATATTCTATCCTTAAGTTAAATTCCATTTTCACCCTTATTTCTCCCCTCATTACACTTCTCCTATCATCCTGCTATTGCTCTCGCCTCCTCCTCGCCTCCTCTACTCATCATTCTCCTCCTCATTTTGCCATCATTGCCTTCATCACCACACCTTTCCTCCTCCCCCTTGTCCTCATCATCCTCCACCTCTTGCTTAAAGGTTTTGTCGCAAATGAATTGGTGCTCAGGTTTTTTTCTTATCTCGGCAAGGGGCACTGTCCCATCAAATGAAGTCAATAACGGTTCGGCTTCGCCCCCCACCACCACCCCCCCAAACCCTGACCCCACAGTGACAGCTTGGGCTGGTAATGCTTGACCTCAACACCTCGGCGGTGAATAACCCAGGATCCAACTGAGCTTGATACCCTAGCCTAGGCTAAGGCCATCTCTCGTCTTAACAAATCATCTAGTCCTTTCCAGGATATAGTCTAATGACCATGGACCAGTTCGGGATCATGCTCCTAGCTCAAGCCCCATGAGTCTTTTCTTCAGAGGCACGAGCATAACTATCCTTATGCTCTCCCAGCATAGAGGGCTAAGTCTAACGCTCGTCCAGGAAATTCGAAATCTGAGCACCCCTAGGCCTAGCAAATGCATTCCAACCCGAGCCTCCCATGTTCGGCACGGTACAACTCCTAAGTTTTCCAAGCTTACCCAGGTGCAAAGAATAGGCATCCATAGCAAAAAAATCCTTCTGTTTCATTGGTAAAGGGTTACAAAATTAACTGTCTCAGCGGCATGCATCTTTCAAAAAGGACAAACAGGGAAAGGGGAAAGAGCATGCTCATGCAACTAGCCCCGTGATGGGTTCATCATCGCCTGGTGCGTCTCCCCTGCTTAGACCACATCATGCCTTCTTCAGCTCCTCCTTGACCCGCCTCCAATGGACCTTTTCTTCTTTCAAGTCCTACTCCATTGTGAGGACCAAACCCTGAAGCCAAGCATTCGACCCCTCCAAGTTCCTCATGCACTTCCTGCAGAGTCGCGGTTTGGCCAAGACATCGCATCGGGACTCTACCTCCTCCTCAACCACTGGAGGCCTATGCTCGGCCTCAGTGGCAAGAGGGATAGCAGCCAACCGTGCCGCACGCGTGCCTCTCATCTTCAGACCTCTTCTCCACCTCGATAAAATACATGAGGCCCACATTTTCTCTTTTGACCTCCTCCTCACTCGACAAAGCCCCGACAAACGATGACACCCGTATCGACAACAACGGCAAGGGCGATGGTGGCATCGCCTGAGAATCAGTGATGCTAGAGAGGCCATGTGACTCATACATTTTTGCAAACGAAGATGGAGAAAAGAGAAACACCCTGGGCATAGAGGCGATCTGCTCTCTTCCCCTCCTTTTATAAGCTGAGAAAGTAGCAGGAATCAACCTCAGCTATTGGATCAGAGTGTCCTGAGCCATCCGATCGCATCGATGAGACAATGTCACGTCATCGACTCCTCGAGAGCAACAATACCCACTCGAATTCTACATTCAATACGGGTCAATCTAATGGATCTTCCTTCGCTTCCTAACTCTTCAATTCAAGGAGCAAGATGACCACAACTGCATGCCATTATGAGCATTCATCTATTCGAACGAGGCACCCTCTCATTTTCTTGTCCCCAAAGTAAGATCTGGTGAGATCAGCAGATGTATCAACAGCCAATTCGTCTCCTCATCTCTCCACTCCTGACCTCTCAGCTTCGGCTTAGGCCCGGGGTGCCTAGCCGAGAAGACGAGGAGTCATTATAGATATCAATTCCAGCAATTGTGTTTGGCCCATTAGCAACCAATCCTGTCGAACACATCAAATAGGAGCCATCAACGGAACCTCCTGACCTGGCTCGAGGGATCGGCAGACCCGTCCTCGACATAGCCTCATTAGGACAACCCGATCTCAGGGTCTACGGCTTGCTCCCCCACGTCCTCATGACGGCTTTCTTGCTCGAGGCCAGCCCTGATCACAGCTTGGCCCACGACATCCCCGTGGCATGATCCGAGGCAAACGATCAACATTCTCTCTCTAAATACAATCGCATTTAATGCATGTCTTATCCGTCGACACTATTGGCGGCCCATTACGTGCAAAGTTGGCTATGTCCAGAAGCCCACAGTTATACACGTGGCCAGCGTCCATTGGCTCGTAGCCTTTCGATAAACATGAGAAAACACCCTTTTTGAAGGTATGCTCTCTTTGGGCTAAGCAACCCCCAACGGCCATGGGCACAAGTACACTTAACTCATGCACCATCACACACGGGCTATCTTATGCCCATCGCCACCTTTCCTCGTATAATCTCGCCAAACTTAGTCATCGGAGGGTTCGTCCCATAACCCAAGGTTGTGCCGCCGGGACCTTTAACGCATTCGTTTCCTCCATTTTAGGTGCATGAGAAGGAATGCAGCCCGACAAAACCGACCTGTCCAGGCCCAACCTGCTGCGGGATGGCTCTGCTTGGTCTGGCCCAGCGAGAATACATGCATCAACAAACACAGATTTCACTCTTCTAAGGCCTTCATTGGCTTTGACATTTTCTAAAAGCATAGTTTATCTTAAGTTATAATTAGCAGTTTGCAAAATGTAGTCCGTGGACATCTAAGGGCCTGTTCTTTTGTCCAAATGTGGACGAGAATCCCCTTTTTTGCACTATTCATTACTGTAGACGGGGATTCCTCATCAACTTTCGTTGCGTCTGTTCTTTTGCGATTTTGGGGAAAAGGGGGCTCGCATCCGCGCTGGAGGGTGTCAGAGGGAATCCGATGCCCTCTTTATTTCTTCCGCATTTTCCGACGATTACGCGAGAATCCGTCTCGTGTGGGGCCCTCTCGTGTGTGATCACCTCTCTCTCTCCTTGCCCCGCTGCTCCCTTTGCTCCATCTTCGTCCTTCGCTACTGCGTTTGCTTCTTCCACACCTCATTTTATTTAGGGAGGTAACATTACCTAGGTTCACCACACCCCACAATCTAATTTTCCATCTCCAACTTTCTTCAACCAAAAGAACACACTTCACGGAGTGAGACCCACCTCAACTTTCCAACTCTACAATCCAACCTCACTTTCCACCAAAAGAACACACTACACAACAATTTCGCTCTCCTCAGATTTCACACATTCTCAACTTTCCAACTTCCACATTTTTACAAAAGAACAGGCCCTAACTCTCGTTTTTGAAATTGTATATTCCTGCCAACGAGCCATTGCTCGGTTGGCACACTCTCACCCTCCCTCTTGGTAGGCATGGAATCGAGGCCTAGTGCCCTCTTTTTATAAAATGCTTTCCGATGTATAAAAAATTGTATTTTCCTTAATTTTGAATATCGTTGGAATACAAAATGAAGCTACGTGTTTTCTCTTCGAGTTTTAGAGTTTAAAAAAATCAAATATGATTGTATTTTTCCAAATTACAGTTTGGGCTAACTTTTGAAGCTTGCCAGCTACAATCTGTGAAAGTTTAAAGACTAATGATACATAGCTTTCTGACGTTAAGAGGCTAAACTTTAGAAAACTTAACTCGGCCAGATAGGCCATAAGCCATTTAGTAATCTTTCTTTCCTTGTTGAAGCTATAACATATATGTTTGAAAGTTAAGAGACGTTCCAAAGGACATTGGATGTGCTCATCCATCTGAAATTATTCCATTTCTACCAAAAAAAAGTATTAAACCTTAGAGTTAAACTCAATCTAAGTAATGTCAAACAATGTAAAGATTACTTTTCTGTTAATGCCACAATGTTTTTAAATGAGATTGCTGACTATGACAAAATTATGTATAAAAAGATGGCTGGAATAAAATCTTGAGAAATCACTGGGCAAGAAAAAAAAAAGAGTTTGTGAAACTTTTGGAAGGAAAACCTTAAAATTTTGGGGGAAACTAAAAATGTAGGAAATGTTATGAATAGGACCCATTGGGCCTATTGGGTATCCACCCACATGAGTACCCATTATGAATACTATATAAAGGAGGCTAGGGGTTTCCTAGCCTCAACCCTTCTCCAAATCTGTTTCTCGTTCATAACACGTTATCAGCACGATCACGCTCGTAGGAGGAGACGGCGGCTCGCGGGGAAGGAGATCCATCAATCGCTCAGATTCAAGAAATCGTAATCTTCTCAACGGGGAGCGAAAATGGCATCCTTCACCAACCGTCGACTAGATTCCCTTGTCGAATCTAGAGGTAAAAATCAAAACAGATTCACATAAATTATTTTTCTTTTATTTATTTTTTGGCCCTAAAAAGCCCAAAATAATTAAAAGAAAATTTAAAGGGTTTTAAAGCGGTAAACAAAACATTAAAATATGGATCAAAGGTAAAAATTTTTCAAAATAAATTTTTGCACGTCACAATTTAGATTATTTAAATTAATCTTTACATGCCTGTGATTGATTATCTGCGTGGTTGTATGTTTCCAATATATTATCTGCGTGGATGTGCAAATTAGGCTATGTTTTTAGGGATCAGCCAGGTTTCCGACACCTTTTAATTTCCTGCAATTTTTATTTTTTTTGAGAGAAATTTGTAAGTGAGGATATAAATGTAAAAAGAAGACCGAAGGACACCAAAAAGGAGCTGAAGGCGTACGCACAATGAAGATAGGGGCTTCTCTCTGAAGTTCCCGAGTTGTATTTTATTCTTTCATGCTATTTTTGATGTAACTTCGAACTGTACTTCTTTTTATTTCGGTGTCGGCTGGCTGATCCCCATAGTCCTAAGTCATTTTAGTTTTCATTGCTTATGCATTAATTGCGTGGATGTTAATTATTTTAATACCATGTTAATGTTACAATGAAACTATCAAAAAGCATGCTAAAATCACTTTAATATAGTTCAACGCCTATTGCTAGACTATATACCTGCGATAAGTTTTTTTTAAAATGCCTACATCATATAAATAGCATGTGTACATCATACTTGTTTCATTTCAATTGAACATAATCTTTAGTTTAAAAAGCTTTACATTATATGTATGATGGGATCATGATATGACGATATTTATGACAATAAGACAATAATGATTTCAAAAAGTTTAATATCATATCCACTTTGACAAAATGAACCTGAAGTTCAAAATTAAATCAAAAGTCAACACTCTTTCTCCCTAATAAAATAAATACGATGGTTTATGCGAAAATTATAATTGCTATCTTTATTAAAGATGCACACTTTGCGGTAAACAGATATATAAGATCTATGATCTATATAATCCAATATGGACACCAGAAGTTTTCCATAATACCGCTAAACTCTTTAAAAGAGTTCTCTCCTTTATTCTTACAAGGAAAGATTTTTTTTTCTAGCCTTGAATATAAGCATACGCCTGAAGTCGTGGCTTAATGAATAAGTGAGAAATATATTACGCACCCACGTATTTGTTCCCCTCTGAGCATGGTAAACTATCCACATAAAATTTGAACGACTCAAGTAAAAGGCCTGAAGCTATACTCGAGCATTCAAATAGACTTTTTAAAAGTCACTTATTAATTAGAAAAGTGGAAGTATAAATAATTTGCTCAAACCCCTGCTTATGTCTCCTTAGCAAGACTAATTTTCATTGTCCTTTATAAATAAGGAATATTGAAATCAGGAAAAGTTCAGGATCAAACATGACCTGAAATAAAAATAAGGAAAACTCAAAACAGGGGAAGTCTTGGATTAAATGGGAAAGTGAAGATACGATATACCTCGACATGGAGTAAGCAATGGCAAGCCAAAATCAGACCGGAAGTTCTGATAAGAGCCATAATGTTTTTGCAAACATGAATGTGCATTAACTTATGCCATATAAAAATACATACATATCTAGTCAAAACGACGAAAGTCTAATTGACCTTATGTATATTTAGCTACTCCCGAGGACAAATAAACTTTGAAATCAAAAATAATCTGTTGTCATAACATAAGTCTTAATGAGCATAATTATTGTTGTATGTTTTCAAGAGCACACATCACACTATGTCACTTGTTGACTTATCATCGGTATTATTCTCTTGTAGTTTTAATACATTTTATTTTACTGCGTATGTTTTGCTATCTTGAATACCCCTAAAAATAAAATGAGGATGCCATATACTCTCTGAAACTTATACAGTTTCAAAAAGGATATTCGTCAAAACGAAATCCCTAATGACTCAAGAAATAAATGAAGCCTGAAGCTTTGTCCCAAAATGATCCGCACAATAGTCAAAGTGAAGATGTAATCCTTCACACTTTGAACACAGTTCAACTATTACCGGACAAAAATTAACTTGAGCATTTTAATGGACTTTTCGAAAGTGCCACATAAATTCATAAGAGGAATTATTTTGGAACACCAGAAGTGTCCAGAATCGACCAAATTTTGGATCGATATCACCCTGGATTGATGATGCAGACATCACCAACCAGACGAACCCGAAGATTCTTCAAAAAGGGTGAAACTTTCATTGTCCTATTCAAAAGGGAAAAATGATAATGAGATCATCTCCATTCACATGGACATTGACTCTCCCCACTTCCTCAAATGAATTTAAGATGATATACTATCATCATTAAAGATAATGAAGACCTTTAGGTCTCTTGAGAGTATTTAAGGGATATAAATAGGCTTCGTCCACTCCCTTAACCGGACTGATGATGTACCCTTGGTGTACTCATCAATATATCCTCTAAATAAATGGCCATTATCCAACCACATTATTTTATATAATGGTGGTAACTTTGGATAACACTGGGAAATTTAAATGTTTTACAACTGGAAAAATAACGAACACCCTGAAGCTTGTGTTCACACCCAAATATGGGTAAGATAAATCATTAAAATGATTTAAATGGATTTCTTATCCATTAAAAATCCAGTTGTAGGTGACCACATGGGAACATGCAATTACATTGCAAACCATCAAAACGCCTCCTTAGAACGTATTTATATGAGTCTGATCACCTCATATAAACAGTTTCCGAAAACCCCTGACGGGGGAAGCGTTTAGAGCACATCTTATAGATTGTGGCATGATGAGTAGACACCCCCATATCACCACTATAGACCATCAAAATACAGAACTATTTATCGGAAGTAAATATCCCAGATAAATAGAGTCTGAGCACTCTGAACAGGGGAAGCATTTAAATTCACTTCTCCTAAGACGTACATTGATGATCCTATTTTAAAGATTTGATGAGATCCTGAAGATCCCTCACAACTTTAATGTCCCAGAATCAGTTTCAACAGAAATACTACAATCATCCATGAGCCTAAAGCTCAAATGACCATTTAAATCATTAATACCTATGATCTGGTTATCATGAAATGTGATGAGATCCTGAAGATCCACACTTATGAAACTGTTAAAACAGTTATCAGACATAGTTACTGACAATATAGATATTGTCAAAACTTTCACATCCCTGCTACTAAAAATCCAGCTAGGATTGACATACCAAATATATTGGATGCAATCCACCAGTAGCAAAAGTGGATATCCTCAATGGATGAGAGGACATACCACTAGGCTCCAAAAAGAGAGATCTACTCCTGGAGACCGAAAAAACAATACCACCACAGGAAAGTGAGCTCAAATCCAGAACCTTATTGCAACTTGGTTGCTAAGGACCAATTCTGGATCTGTCCATATTCTTTACCCGTCCCAGAACCTTCACCTCTTTAACGCGTTGTGAAGGAGACACCTCTGGGAGAAATCAAATGATTATAGTACGTATAGGGTGAGTTTTGGACAAGAAAGAACACATTTTGTCGACAAATTCGCTCATATTTCATTTTGCCAGTTAAATATAAAATATCGTTTCCACAACTCTGCTTTGCCTGAAGCAAAGATAGAGATTTGGCCAAATTATAATAATGTGGAATGAGGCAATAATAAGGTGAGCTGGACTCACTTATGAAATATGAGGTGTTGGACCTGAAGTCCTGGTATCAAAAATGATATCAAATCCTGTGGGATAACTGAGTATTGAAGGAGAATTAAAATAAAATCGTTAGCTATAAGCATTTTAATTTGCTATAGTTTTTAGAGGTATAAATCGCTTAAACCAGGAAGTAATCAAGTAAGATGAGCTGAACTCACTTACAAGATGAATCTGATGCATCGACTGGTTTATGTCAAGGCGTAACCCAACGAATGGCAAAAAGAGGGAATTTTTGGTTGATGTTGCTATTGGATGTGACAACATCACCGATATAAAATTTCTTCAACTGCATGTACAAATTTTTTTTTTCTTTACTTTCCTTTCTTTTTGTGACACATATTAATAATATGATTAAAGGAAAGACAACCTAGACAAAGATCCTTAAAGGACTCATACTAAAAGGTTGTTGTTTGCACCTCTTAAAAACAGTATTGTTCTTAAGAGAGCAAATTAAAAGAATTGAGATTATTTTAATAACTCAAAATATTATCGGATCTCCTGAAGAGAAATTACCGAAATATCTGTTAAAGCCTATCTATCAGATATGATATGATATGAAAGCCCTAGCTAGGCATAAATTCTAGGCTTACAGAATATTAATCATCCTGAAGATGAACAATCATCCCGAAGATGAACTATTATCCTGGAAATGAACTATCATCCTGAAGATGACGTTAATCACCCCGAAGATGTAAACTTCATACAATGATGATTGATGACGAAACATTAATTTCATTCTCCACCAAAATACACCTATTTGGTTGTATGGATATACATTAAAAGACCCCTTTTCGTTAGCTGGAAGAGGGGAAGAATATATGGTCCAGAAGTACCTTAAGTGTCTTTGAAACACTCTTCTACCTGGCCAACTGCATGCGTCTCTTTTGAGCGTTAGCAGTATAGCTATTAACCAGGTACATCGCAGTGCCCCCAGCGCGCCACTGGACCAGAGATATGTAGCTTCTGCGCTATCTCCCAGGGTCGAGGAAAAATCCTCTATGTTAAATGTATTTGCATATGCAGGTTACAGATCATCGCGATGAATGGCATAAACGGGACGTCCACCCCCTGAAGATCTACACAGAATCCTTCCAAGTCTACATCCTTCCACCATCCCGAGAAGCTCATCACCCAAGGAGCAGCTCAAGAACATACAATGCCAGGTCCTGAAGTACCTCGCAGACAATGACGATTGAGACGTGGAGCTGTCTACCAAGTTTGCTAGCACTCTTTTAGTTTCTGCTGATGCCTTATATGAGTGAAACTTGTATAGATGAGTGATGCGTGTACTTTACTTTTGCTTTCGGAATGTTGCTGATGAGATGGATGTATAGACACATAGGAGATAAATGTATAGATATATAGGAGATCTGCAAGCCTGAAGCTTGATCAGATTAGGGGGAGTCAACTGTAAAGTTGTACTCTTTTTCCTTGGCTAGTGGTTTTTCCCACATGGTTTTCCATAGTCAAGGTTTTAATGAGGCAACCACATTGACTCTGGATCCAGAAGTATCCACCCCTCGACACATCCCCAAATCAGGGGAAGTTATGGAGTGCTGTACTCTTTTCCCTTCGCTATCGGTTTTTCCCACAGGGTTTTCCATAGCTAAGGGTTTTTAACGAGGCAGTTACCCTTAACTTGGATCCAGAAGTATCCACCCTTTAAGATACTCAGTAGTACTAATGAATCATTCAGTATTCATAAAGTCGAGTATACCATGTTGGTTGGATAAGGGGAAGTGTTATGAATAGGACCCATTGGGCCTATTGGGTATCCACCCACATGAGTACCCATTATGAATACTATATAAAGGAGGCTAGGGGTTTCCTAGCCTCAACCCTTCTCCAAATCTGTTTCTCGTTCATAACAGGAAACTAAATTTTGGGGAAATTTTTTTTTAAATTTTGAAAGAGCTTAAATCTGATCAAGAGAACTAAATTTGGGGGAATTAAATTATCTAGAAAAACTAAATTTTAATTAAAAATTTTGGTGGAATTAAATATGAATGGAATTAAAATTTTAAATTTTGGAGGAACTAAATTTTGGTAGAACTAAAATTTTCTTGGTGAAACTAAATTTTAGTTTGAATGTGATTAAAATTTTCTGTTGAGGGAATATATCGAAGGTGGCTGCAAATTTTTTATTTTTTTTGCAAATTTTTGTACGACGAGATTTAAATGGGTTGAAATTTTTTGGATGATGACCTGTAATCACGGTTCATGACTAATAATAAGCTAAATTAAGAAAAGGAAGGATAATAGATATCATACTATTTATTTATTTCAACACCAAGATTCTTCCTGTTAAGCTGTTGGTGGATGCTTTGCTGATGTTGTGGATTTTCACAGGAAAAGGGGATGGGAGGAAAGAAAATGATGGGCGAGAGTTGATGGAAAGTTCTTCAATTGCTGAGAAATTTCAAAAGAAAAATGGAAAAGGATTGGAGATAATCGGGTACAATGTAGCCTTTGGTGACTAACATGCATGCGTAATCACACTTCAATTCCTCAAAATTAAGATTTCGATGGTGAATCAAGAAAATGACAGGGAACTTGGTGGAATGTGCACCAACCACTGGAATTTCTGTGCAGTTCCATGACACCTTCTGGGAAACAAACCTACAGGAAAAAAGGGGGACTTTTGAAAGATTGGAGAAAGTCGATCAGCACCAGGACTAATTCAATGTTTATGAGAGTATGGCCTTTCGTTCATTAATCTTTGCAGTGACCTCACAAAAACATGTTGCAATGCAGTTGCTATGTAGGATCCTCCCCCAACAAGATGCATCCTCTAAAAACTCAATTGTTCTCCTTTTTATGAGGTGTATAGATTATCAATTGTTTAAGGTAGTGACACTGATAATCTGTACAAAACTTGCATGCATGCACGTGCGAGTCAAAGCGTGGAAGAGTACATTGGCACGATGCTCTTGTCACCTCCAGCACCAAACCCTCTGACCACATGGCAACAACTATCGAAAGTGAAAAGCCCATAGGGATGGGTGACATGAGCTGCACATCCAAATGAGGGTATGTGTCATCATCTCGGGCTCCCATCCCATGAAAAGACCTCCTCCACGCCCCAAAACCTTTCTGTTCCTAAAACCCTAGATCAAATCTAGATGAGGTGTCCCTTCCTCCACCAACCTGCACCTGGTCAAGAAGCAGGTGTCAAATTTGGACCGGTCATGCTCATGAATCATCATCATCACAACTACAAGAAATGTGCTTGGCTCGTAATTAAGCTTGGATTCCAGTCAAACTGATAAAAGTTTGGTGGCTTGTGCGCTTGTATTGTTCTCCGACTTTCCTCCTCTCCAAAGTTGCTGACACTTTGACTGGTTCCCGTTTGATTGCTATCTCTGAGAGTCACATGGCAATAACGTGTTTCCATGTTGATGCATGTTGAATCTGATGTTCAAGTGGTGGGTGCACGTTAGCAAATTTTACGTTGCAGGTGGTAAATTTTATAAGAAGGCTCGTGCTATGTATACCACACACAGTGTAGTGTATGGTTTTGTTGATACAATTACATATAGCCTTGATTTGAAGCTCTTAGAATGTATAATGGCTATATAAGAATCTTGATATCAAAAGATAGAATTTTTTATTTTGGGAGATCAAGGATTTGGCCAAAGAAAGATCGAAAAGCTTCGAAAACTTGGCCAAAGAAAAGAGTGGTTTTTTTTTGAAACTTTTGAGCTTGAAAACTATTTTTCTCTCTAAAAATTGTTCATTAAAGTCATGCATTAAAATCCGAACAACCCTCATAGAGGAAAATTTGGGTCCAAATAAATGACCGAAATACCCCTAAAATGGTCAAAACGGCTAGTAAAAATTGGACTGGTATAGGCCAACGGCTAGGTACTAGTCGACCGCAGTACACTCACTGGTCAATTAGTACATAACTAGCCGACTAGTATATATACAATGGGTGACTAGTCCAAAAATGTCATAAAACAGATTTGCTCTCTGTATTTCTAGTTGACCATAGTACATATAGACTAGTCAAATATAGTACACTGATTAGTCGACTAGTTTGACATGTTTGCTAGACTAAGTCTCTAGTGTCAGACCTAGTCGACTGGAGTGTAGGACTGGTTGACTTGTTGGCATATAAAAGTAATTTTTTGGCATATAATCATTTAAGAAATATTTGAAAACAATTTTAAAATATTTTAAATTTATTTCTAATTGTGTGTAAGCTTCAACTAAGGATTTAAATTGCTAAAATAAGAAAAATAAATATTACAACAAATAAATATTACAATTGAAGTCCTTTGATATATCATTGACATTTTGAACTCCTTGTCTAGCTTCTTTTGATTCATGGCCTTGCTAAACTCACTTTAGCTCTGAGCGCTTCTTTGATTTGCTTGAAACTCATTTACTTGCACTTATAGTTGGTTAGATGACATATTTGCTCAGCATCAAGGCTGCACATTATGACTCAATATCCTCACATTCTCTTCCTTTTTGATGATGACAAACATGAATACTTACAATATGATTGTTACTTACTCTGCCTGTAACCATATCATGTTCGCAAATAAATAGAGTCTCTGGATACCACATGATACATTAAGAGTGCTACCAAACGTTGCAAGAGCACACATATTATGTATGTCATCTAATATCCCCCTTGTCAGCATTAAAAAGGATGTGAAATTAAGCTCTCAAAAATCCTTCTCTCCCTTAAAAATATAAAATATCTCTCCCCCATTGTATATCTCTCCCCCTCTTAATATACGCAAAATGACATGAGTCTAAAGAAAGTGTTTTTATAGTGTAGGTGACTCAATATCATGATGCCACGTGTTATAAGAAATATGCATGAAGGTACCAAGTGGCCTAATAATGTTACATCAAATGAGGGAATGATACTAAGGGTTAAAATGAAGTATACTTACAAACATACTTCCCAAATGTTATTGAGCACCAGTACAAGGTTGCTCATCAATTTTGAACATCTCCCTAAAGTCAAGCATGTTCTTTGAAGTGTAACATGGGAGCTAGCTAGCTTCTAATCCCATCATATATGAGTACCTGAAAAATAAACAAATATCTTGGTACCCTTTTTCTTTTGTGTCCATGGATTAATAATAGAAAATGATATCAATCAACCAGAAACCAAACCCATTTGTGTTTATACTTTTCATCATAAACAAGTCTAGAATTTCTATTATGATGGACATTTTTCATGAAACTAGAAATGTAATCATCTTTCATTTGAATAGTCCCTCTCTTGGATATCCAAATGTTAACAAAATTATTTCTAGAGCGGTTGACCTAAACATGGTTATGTCTGGGCATAGCTTTTTCTATGCTCTTGATATAACCTATACCAAATTTGTTACTAGTGGGCTTTTGCAAACTAATTAAATCATCTAATATTTTTTACCACTATTAAACTTATCCACATTTCTATAACCATCATCATACTTGGTCTCAATAGTAGCTATATTTTTCTCTGGTTCATTAATCATATCACTTAAGTTTCTACTGTCATTGCTAAGAAACTTATTCTAATTTATAAGCTCATTGTTATTACTAACCAATTTTAAACTCTCTTCTCTTATCTTTTCAAATTCTAAATTAGAAGAACTACCATCACAAGTTTATGCCTCTTCCTAAGAGTTAAAATTTACCTTAAGTAATTCTTATATTGCACATATAAAGTGTGAAACTTTTTCTCCCAATCACACTGATCATCATCACTATCATTATCACTAGAGTCTGAGTTATAGTTTACCATGCTACCCTTCTTAGTCAAAAAGTACATGTAGTTAGGCTCTTTCACCGCTTTCTTTCATCTTCTTATTTCTCTTCAGATAAGGAGTCATCACTTGTGTCATTGGAGTCTTAATCCTAAGACGTCAATGCTTTCTTCTTATGTCTCTTTACCTTTTCAAATTTTCCTTTCCATTTGTTCTTCCTCAAGTGGCACTCCTTCTTTATATGCACTGGCTTATTGCATTCATAAAAACAATAGATTTTTCAGATAATATTTATTTATCAAGTTTGAGTTTACCTGACTTAATCATTTTCTTAACGATCGTTATTATGAGAGTCAATTACTCCTCAACTTCATCTTCAGTTTCCTCATATACCAGAGTGACTTTGAAGTCAAGGGTTTTCTTCTTGTTGCTTTTCTCCTTGTCCTTTCCTTCTTTCATTTGACGCTTATATGCCAAGGGGTTATCGATGATATCTTTCAAAGTGAGCTTGTTAAGATCATTCTCCTCTTCTACTGACGTTGGCTTCCTCTCCCACTTATGTGGGAGAGACCGAATGATCTTACTCACATGCTACTCTTGTGAGTACTTCTTACCTAACCCCACAAGTGTGTTGATGATCTTAGTAAATCATGTATACATCTTCGTTATGGATTCACCTTCATCTTTCATGAAGAACTCATACATGTGGGCATTAACAGAAGATTTTGTAAATTTAACTTTATTATTACCTTTATGAGTTACCTCAAGCATCTTCCATATTTGGTGTGTATATGTAGCCATGGAGATCCGGTTGTAGTCCATTGTATCGAGTGCACAATAAAGTGTTGACATTACTTTGGCATTTAGTGCATTCTTATCCTTCTCCTTCTTGGCCCATGAATCCTCTGACTTTGTGTGTTCTTCATAAAGAATCTCCACCATCTTCCAAAGACCATATGCTCTAGGCAAGAAGTATATCCTCATCCTGTCCTTCCAACTCTCAAAGTTGGACTCGGAACTTGCTATTTGTTGATACCATCTTTTTACTTTGATATGATACAATGATATGATCTTATCCTATGGATAAGATATAATCCCCAATACAAAATACCATCATTATCCATTTACAACACTCCCCCTTATCCAGCCATAAGTGTGGACTCTACCTATGAATACTTCGGGATTCTGATCGTCATATGAGTTTCACAAGGGGGTGGATACTTCAGGATCCTGAGTTGACGGGATTTGCCTCGTTAAAATCTTTGGCTATGGAAAACCATGTGGGAAAAAGTCACAACTAATGAAAAAGAGTACAAATTCCCTTAAACTCCCCCTGATCTGTTCAAGCCCTTAGGCTTTCAGATTTCTTAGGTATTTTTCATCACTCATATTTACAACATTCCGAAAATATATATAGATTACAAATATCTCCATCATTTAGCAGCTCTCTGGAGAGGTGTGCTTTGTTTCGTCGCTCTGATGTGGTCTCCTCAAAAGTGGGAAGCAAGTGGCATGGTCTTCAGATTATGTGATCAGCTCTGAAAGACCAGCCTCTGTCCCAGTCGTCACTGTGATGTGATGTACCTGTTAGGGATTTGGCGGACCCCCAGAGCTCGGGTACGTATCCGTCCTAAGTCGGACGGACCACGGAGGCACAAAAGCGCAGCGGAAAAAACCAGAAATCAAATTTCTACACTAGCTAAACTATTTAGCTAGGCTCTGGGGAGCCAGAACCTAGCCCGATCTATGCCGACTTGGAGTGGGTCTGACCACCCCAAGAAGGATCTACACTAAAGCGACTAATTAAAACTACACTAGAAAACGCTTAACCACATACCCGGAATCTTGGCCCTGGGGCAGGCAAGATGTACCGCACCGTCTTGAGAAGCTCCTCGTAGCCGAGCCGCGTTGACCCGATCTGCCTGAGCCGCCTCGCACCCTCGCACCGATCTGCCCGAGCTGCTTTCGCCTCCGAGCCGATCACACGCGGTAGAAAGTTTCACTTGAGAAGAAACCCGCGTCTTAGACGTCCGGATCAGATCCAAACCCCCTTCGTAGTCGTGCTAGGACTACTCCGGAGAATAGGAAAATAGAGAGAGAGATTTAGTCGCCGATCGAGCTTGCTCTAAAAATCTGGAGCTACTCGATCGTTGACTGGTGTGTTTTTCAACGAGGAGAGTGCACACCTATTTATATAGGGAGTGAGCACTCAACCTCTCGTTGCGGGTAATGTGGGACAATTCCGATGAAGAGAAAAATTCAATTAAGCTATTTGGCTTAATTTCAACTTTAAAGTTAGCCTTTCACAAAGTCAAACTTTAACGAATTAATTCTCCTCGCATACTAAACTTCAGACACCAAACAAGCTATCAATCAGAAGAGCTTGGAATGGTGAACGCGTAGGAACTGACAGCGACGAATTTCGACTTCGTTTGACCCCTCAAACAATTGCTCAAAGTTTAGCAATTTCTCAAAATTCGTAGCCGTCATTAAGGGTTTCAAAAAACCCTAATTTGACTTAAGTTGCGGGCGCGCCCGCTAGGCTTAGCGGGCGCGCCCGCCCAAGGGAGCAAGGGCGGGCCGCCCGCCCGCTGCGGCAGCGAGCGGGCGCCCGCTGCGGCAGCGGGCGCTGGCCCGCTGCGTGCAGCGGGCCGCGCCCGCTTGCAACGGGCGCTGGCCGTGCCCGCTGCATCAGCGGGCGCTGGCCCGCTGCATCAGCGGGGGCGCCCGCTGTGCAGCGGGCATGCGCCCATTGTAGCCAGCGGGCGGTGCCCGTTTTGCCTTTGCACATGGGCCTTTTGGCCCAGTGGGTCTAACCCACTTCTCCTTGAACTATTTCTGCGTTTCTGGACTCGTTTGAGCTCCGATTTGGACGCGGTTTGAACCTGTGTTTAGACCGGGACGATCCCGTCATCCAGGTAACCCTTTTTAACAAGTTTGTTCCTACTAAATTCGTCGTAACTAATTTACAACACGTTTAGTCAAAGTTAGCATCTAATGCAACGTTGTGTCCCTATTGCTAATGCGACTAATATTCACAACCGTTTTGTGAATGTTTAATATCATCAAATGATATTTCTCTCTTTTCTATATTCCTATTACTAAGACACGAATACTACTCGGTGTGAGACCCTACAGCCTGACCTTACTACAGGTTGGGGCTCGAAACCCCTAGACGACGGTCACTACGAGCAGTAGCTGTCGTCCTGTTTCAGAGTCATCATAACGTGATCGACCCTTTGACAAAAGTATCATAGGGTTTGCATTGGCTGTGTCAGTGATGAATGCCGTTAGCTAAAATCCCTTCGTCAAGACTGTGTTTATTGTTGGCCTAGGGTATGGTTTTCTGTCAACCCTATTAGACAACATTGGTCAGTATACGGCGGTCTTTATTGTATACACGTTGTACTACTTACAACGTACCCCGGCCGAGGATTAACATAAAGACCGTACTGAGCCTGTAACACTAACTTCCCTTTAATGGAAGTGACGAATCCCATCTTAGTCACTTACTCACCTTGGGAGCTTCAGGTGCAGCCCAACCTAAGATCTTTCATCAGGACTGGTCCTCGAAGCTAGATCATGGGTCTAAGCTATACCGTCTGCTCACAGGTTTGTACAGATGACTTCAGGTCTTAAGGATCAACCAACATATCATCACCCTAGAGTTATTAAAGACAGATCATTAAAGTTAACCATTTAATAACTCTAACTTGGTCGTTCAGTGAACTCATTCTCCAATGAGCACCTGTGTCTCGTCTCCGACTTCAGCAAGTCGAACGACTATGAGATCATCATTACCCGAAGGTAAGACGAAGACACAGTGATCTATCCGATGTGTCGATATCCAGTTCTCGACACATCTATGATCACGAACCGTTGTACTTACTCATAATTGAGATCTCATCTAGATATGTAAGGACCTAACTATAAGTCTATGGATATTATCTAAGTATATTAATACAAATGATTTTATACTTAGAATAATACGTACCATGTATGGTATGAACAAGACGTATAATCAAGATAAATTGCCTCATGGGCATATATCAACCTACATCTCCCACTTGCACTTAGGCTATTTATCTCGGTTTCTTATACCGTTTTAGCATATCAGTCACTTTGACATTTGATATGGCAAACCTAAGAATGGTTCTACTAACAAGTATCTATAACGAATTTTAATGGATTGAAATTACATCTCTTGATCACACAGGGTTGATCCTTTGGAAAAATGATCTGGATCAATTTTCCTAACTTTGTATAGCTAACAGTTAACTTATACGATTTAGATGTGGGGTCTAACATTTCCGTAAGTCAGTTCTAGCTCACTCCACTTTATTGTGTCAATATGTCAAGTACATATTTGACACCCTAAGTCTTTATATATATACGATTAAATCAAAACAATTTTGACTTAATGATTTATATAGAAGATTCATTAAAGTGAAATATCCTTTTTACTTAGTCCGAAAAACGGAACTAAGTATATGAGCTCGCTCCCACTGACTTTAAGAATTAACTGGTTAAATTTCTTCAACATAATATCTAAATCATATTTAGATTTATGTGCAAAAATAACCATTTGGTAAGTGCCTCAGACGGAATGCACAAGTGTCAGGTTCGGTTTGACGAATGAGTCAAGTCAAGATCGTTTTAAGGAAACTTGACATTGACTCGTTCAATCAAAACGTCCTACACTGTACTTTATTCCTTTAACCACATTTGGTATTAACTCTTTTAATAACTAAATGCAGATAATCAAGAATTAATCTTGATATGCGTATTATTGTGTCCGCACACAATTTATACGCCCCCTGGAACCTACACTTAACTACTGATTGACTTCTAACATTTAGTCAGCTCCAAAATCAATATTATCGAAGCTATACACCATTATTCAAAAATATACGCAACCATCACAGAAAAGCCACATCCACAGAATTTAAGCCGATTCAATCTCAATTGCAACAAACGAGACATCCATTCCAAAACAACGGGTTCATGAAAAGAACCTTAACTTGTTTATCAAAAATAAACCTTGAGTGCAAAGCACTCATTCATTGTTTTCGATCCTTAAAGATGATACATTTTATTCAAATAAAAAAAATATCATCTCCATCACGATCATCGTCTCCAGAAGTCTTTGAGCGGTCCCAGCAGCAACTGATGCTTTGATTGCCGACCGATCTTCGTACTTCTCCAATCTCTGGTTCTTATCAGCCACCTGTATACAGTACACAGATGTCTATAAGTATCTCATACTATATGAATGGAAATAATTGCATTTAATTGAATTTTAATTTGTACCTGAGGTAGAGGCATCAGTATGCCACTTCTTCTTCTCTGCAAGATAGATCTTGCAGTTCCTCTTCCAGTGGCCAATCTTGTGGCAATGGAAGCACTCAGATTTCGACGGGGCCCCTTTGTTCTTCTTCTTCCCATTCTTAGCTTCGCAGGTTGTGGGACATGCCTCTTCTTTCCTTTGCCTTTCGGCTGGTCGGAAGTAACAGAGCCAACAACCAGTGCAGTCGGCTTCTTCTCAATCTCCTCAAATTGCCGGAGCATATTGAGGAGACCAGGAAGATCCGTCTCAAGGCTGTTCATTATAAAGCCAGTTATAAAGGGCTTGAACTCGGGAGTTAAAGACTTTAGGATAATGTCCGTGGACATCTCATTGTCTAGGACAAATCCTAACTGGGCGGCGTCCTCTACGTACCCGATCATCTTGATAACATGATCTTGTACGGGCCCTGTCATCATCTTTGTGCCCCAGAGGTTGCTAGTAGCTTCGAACTTGGCAGCTCTGGATTGCTTGCCATACAACTCTTGTGCATTAAGGAGTATGCTCTGAACATCCATATGTTCATGCTTCCTCTGCAGTTCGTTGGTCATCGAAGCTAGAGTAAGGCATCTTGCCTTCTCTGCATCCCTCTGGTACAACTTGAAGGCTTCTTTCTCTTCGTGGGTTGAATCCTCATCGGGCTTCTCCGGAGCGTCCTCGAACAATATATATCCAATACCAGCTAGGGAAAGGACCAACTTAATGTTCCTAAGCCAGTCTTTGTAGTTGGTTCCATCCAGCACGTTCTTTTCTACCATGTATTTTAGACCTGAGTCCATTCTACATTTTATAGATACTTTAGTTAGTATATGTTCGTAGTATAGTTTTAATGGTTTTAATAAAACTATATTCTCGCACTAAATTTATTTAAAGCCATAATAATAAACAATTTATTATAAAATAACATTTGTGAGAGAGGGATCCGACTACCCTGAGTCTGACAACCTTGAGTGTATCTCAACAAGTTGTCCGACTCTGCAGTCGGTAGACGAACTCGTCGTCAATCATATTTACTATGATTCCCTATCGATTTTACCCCTAGTCATTTGTGATCATGAGTGTGCTCAACCGGATCACAATGGCTAGCCTAGTCGGACCCTTGTTTTCGTGTCTAGCCTGACTTGCCCCTTTGCTCGGTGTATGCACGACGCGCCGGTTTGGGTCAGTTCTTAGACTACATTCTTGGTTAGACTTACGCCGAAGCTCCAGGGATGAGACAACGGTTTCAGTCAGGTTAAGATGTCAATCAAGAAATCGGTTTCTATAAGATTGACATGTCACGGCTTGAGTGTAGCTCAACAACCGAAACATGTTTCTTACAGTTGCCAACTCCTAAAACAAGGAGGGCTACGATTTATCTTGAACAAGATTATTATCGTATTGACTTAGGTATAGTCGATGGACTTACATAGTCATGAATCGACTCCTTGCGGTCCAGCGGACGCGGCCAGGGAATTGACTAAGCCAGGACCACTTGTTACCCAGTCTAGCTAGGTTGGTCCAAAAACTTTAGCCAAGCACATTGACCGACATCATGATCCATTGAAGGAGTTGTCATCAATCTTATGTTTTCCAAACAACTAAATGGCTTTTAATTAAGAGAACTAGTTAATCCTTATCAACTAGTTGATCCTAAAAATTCAAAATTTTTTAGATTGGTTGAACATCTTTTATTAAGTCCTTATCAACTATAAGGTTCTACGTTCAACTTGCTACCCCAATCTAATTAGGATTTTAATAAAACAATTCAACATTGTCTTTTTATGAAAATCATTTAATTGAACGTTTTAATGAAATGATTTACAAAACAAAAAGGGACTACCCTAATCTGGTATTAGGTTTGATGTTGTTTTGTTTTATCAAACATAGCATGTCACTATCTTGTTTTAATGGCTAACCTAATAAGGTTTGTGAATACATTATTCAACATGAAATGAAACAGCTAATTTATCCGCATAAAATAAAGTTTCATTTTAGTGACATATGAAGTGTATTTGCAAGTTTAACATTATCTACATAATTAAAACATGCAAATCTAAATTTTAACACTTAAAAATTAAAGATTAAAAATTTTAAAGCCTCCATAATAATTTTATCGCATAAAACTAGGTCGAACAAAATTATCTAATAATTTTTAAACTTTGGCTTTTAAAGTTCTTGATCTCATTTCTAAAATTAAATATCTCATAAAAATTTTAGAAAACATATATGTAAAATAAAAGAAAAAGTTTAGATTTCATCTCATGAAAATAAAATATTTCTTAAAGTTTACATATCCATTAAAACAATTTTAAACACTTTTAAAATCTTTTAGAAATCCTGTTAGAAGCTTTCAAATAAGGTTCAAAGATCTCTAACTTTTATGTAACTAAAGAAAACTTTTAGATTTCAAAAATAAAAAATTTTCTATAAAGTTTACATAAACTTTAAATACTCTTTAAAATTTTTTAATGTCTCATAATAAAAATTTATAAAGTATTTAAAACATATGAGACTTCTTTTAGATTTATCGCATAAAAATAATTTGTCCCAAAATTAAAATAAATTTCCGTGTTGCAAAATTGATTTTTGAAACACAAAAATATTTTCAAAACTAATTTAACATAAAGCTAAAAAGTTTTGAACATAAAAGCTAAGCATTTTTAACGATTAAAAAGTCGCTATAGTAGATCTATAGCATAACCTGGCTCCGATACCACTTCTGGGGTTTTGGCGGACCCCCAGAGCTCGGGTCCGTATCCGTCCTAAGTCGGACGGACCACGGAGGCACAAAAGCGCAGCGGAAAAAACCAGAAATCAAATTTCTACACTAGCTAAACTATTTAGCTAGGCTCTGGGGAGCCAGAACCAAGCCCGATCTATGCCGACTTGGAGTGGGTCTGACCACCCTAAGAAGGATCTACACTAAAGCGACTAATTAAAACTACACTAGAAAACGCTTAACCACATACCCGGAATCTTGGCCCTGGGGCAGGCAAGATGTACCGCACCGTCTTGAGAAGCTCCTCGTAGCCGAGCCGCGTTGACCCGATCTGCCTGAGCCGCCTCGCACCCTCGCACCGATCCGCCCAAGCTGCTTTCGCCTCCGAGCCGATCACACGCGGTAGAAAGTTTCACTTGAGAAGAAACCAGCGTCTTAAACGTCCGGATCAGATCCAAACCCCCTTCGTAGTCGTGCTAGGACTACTCCGGAGAATAGGAAAATAGAGAGAGAGATTTAGTCGCCGATCGAGCTTGCTCTAAAAATCTGGAGCTACTCGATCGTTGACTGGTGTGTTTTTCAACGAGGAGAGTGCACCCCTATTTATATAGGGAGTGAGCACTCAACCTCTCGTTGCGGGCAATGTGGGACAATTCCCATGAAGAGAAAAATTCAATTAAGCCATTTGGCTTAATTTCAACTTTAAAGTTAGCCTTTCACAAAGTCAAATTTTAACGAATTAATTCTCCTCGCATACTAAACTTCAGACACCAAACAAGCTATCAATCAGAAGAGCTTGGAATGATGAACGCGTAGGAACTGACGGCGACGAATTTCGACTTCGTTTGACCCCTCAAACAATTGCTCAAAGTTTAGCAATTTCTCAAAATTCGTAGCCGTCATTAGGGGTTTCAAAAAACCCTAATTTGACTTAAGTTACGGGCGCGCCCACTAGGCTTAGCGGGTGCGCCCGCCCGCTGCTGCAGCGGGCCGCGCCCGTTGTAGCCAGCGGGCGGCGCCCGTTTTGCCTTTGCACATGGGCCTTTTGGCCCAGTGGGTCTAACCCACTTCTCCTTGAACTATTTCTGCGTTTCTGGACTCGTTTGAGCTCCGATTTGGACGCGGTTTGAACCTGTGTTTAGACCGGGACGATCCCGTCATCCAGGTAACCCTTTTCAACAAGTTTGTTCCTACTAAATTCGTCGTAACTAATTTACAACACGTTTAGTCAAAGTTAGCATCTAATGCAACGTTGTGTCCCTATTGCTAATGCGACTAATATTCACAACCGTTTTGTGAATGTTTAATATCATCAAATGATATTTCTCTCTTTTCTATATTCCTATTACTAAGACACGAACACTACTCGGTGTGAGACCCTACAGCCTGACCTTACTACAGGTTGGGGCTCGAAACCCCTAGACGACGGTCACTACGAGCAGTAGCTGTCGTCCCTGTTTCAGAGTCATCATAACGTGATCGACCCTTTGACAAAAGTATCATAGGGTTTGCATTGGCTGTGTCAGTGATGAATGCCGTTAGCTAAAATCCCTTCGTCAAGACTGTGTTTATTGTTCGCCTAGGGTATGGTTTTCTGTCAACCCTATTAGACAACATTGGTCAGTATACGGCGGTCTTTATTGTATACACGTTGTACTACTTACAACGTACCCCGGCCGAGGATTAACATAAAGACCGTACTGAGCCTGTAACACTAACTTCCCTTTAATGGAAGTGACGAATCCCATCTTAGTCACTTACTCACCTTGGGAGCTTCAGGTGCAGCCCAACCTAAGATCTTTCATCAGGACTGGTCCTCGAAGCTAGATCATGGGTCTAAGCTATACCGTCTGCTCACAGGTTTGTACAGATGACTTCAGGTCTTAAGGATCAACCAACATATCATCACCCTAGAGTTATTAAAGACAGATCATTAAAGTTAACCATTTAATAACTCTAACTTGGTCGTTCAATGAACTCATTCTCCAATGAGCACCTGTGTCTCGTCTCCGACTTCAGCAAGTCGAACGACTATGAGATCATCATTACCCGAAGGTAAGACGAAGACACAGTGATCTATCCGATGTGTCGATATCCAGTTCTCGACACATCTATGATCACGAACCGTTTTAGACTTACGTTTCTATTCGGTCTCTTACTTACTCATAATTGAGATCTCATCTAGATATGTAAGGACCTAACTATCAGTCTATGGATATTATCTAAGTATATTAATACAAATGATTTTATACTTAGAATAATACGTACCATGTATGGTATGAACAAGACGTATAATCAAGATAAATTGCCTCATGGGCATATATCTTCCTACAGTACCACCAGGCGTACTCAAATACACCATTGGCTTGTTTCTGGAATGGTGAGGATCTCAGAATGATAGGATGATGTTGCCTTCATAGTTTGCTTTGCAAATCTGCGGTAGAAAGCCGTCCCACTATGGATACATAGTCTATGATTTCTCATTATAGGGGTCGGACCTGTAACCGCATTTGCATAAGCATGGATGATAATTCTTTAAAATGTAAGCCCAAATCTATCGACCCATTAGAGGAAGCGCAGAAGATGCTTAACTCCGGTTTAATGGCACTTTTTAGGTGCCTGACGTTCATTAGCTAATGAATTTACTGCTACTGTTATATCGGGACGCGTGCAGTTAGCCAGGAGTACACTGGTTTCACTTAGATAAGAGACTTTAGGACCTAGTATATCCTCCCCCTCTTCTAGCGAACGGAAGGGGTCTTTTTATACATCCATTGACTGTACTACCATATGTGTAGTTATTGGATGATAAAGGTCCTTGAAATTTTTTCAACGCACTCTGGCGTATGAATTTTAATGTTACATGATTTTTATCTTTTAAGACAATAAATCTGTGAGACATGACTAAATTCATTTTGCCTAGGTCTTTCGTTTCATGTTTGATAGTCAGGCTTGAACAAATATTTCGGTTTTCTCTTCAAGAGATCCGATGAGATTTAAGTTGTTTACAACTATGATCTCAAATCCTGTCCTTTGCTCTTTTTACAGATACAAAGACAACTCTTAGTGGGAATCCTTGCTTTGTTAAGTGATTCTCTTGGTTATACAATATTTATTATTCATATTATCCTTCTTCAATAGAATAGACGTCATGAACTCTATTCAGGCATGTAAGATATCCATAGAGGTATGCCGTCACAACATCCAATAACAACATATCCAAAATTTCCTTTGCCAAATCGTAAGGTATTCGCAGTGTATAACTTAGGGAATCTGATGCATCATGTATATATGAGTCATGCTCATTTTAATTTGTTTATTCCCCAGTTTCAGCGAAAATATCCTTGAGCTATAGGTTGTACCTTATAGCATACGATTTTTACTTATTTATTCTTATTTATGCAATACTTATTTTATCCATAGGTTTGACACTTTTTGGTGTTTGGACTTCAGGTCTGAACACTTCACGTTTCATAAGCAAGTCCAGCTCATCTTTTATTGCATCATTCCATATTTGGCAAATCTCTACGTTTGATCTTTGGCAACGGAGTATGGAACAATATTATATAAGTATCATTGCTTTTGCAATGCATGTGTCAATATGATACGTGAATATATTGTCGAAAATTTTGTTTTTTCTGTCCAACACCTCCCTAGTACGTACAACATTTACTTTCAATTCAGTTTTCCCGGTATTTGCTCTGTAGTGGATTCCGGGAAAGGTGATGATACGGACATGAGCTCATTATCATGTGGTAGTATTGTCTCAAGGTCTCCAGGAGTTTTTCTTCTTCTTTTTTCTTCGATTTTTGTTCTTGGAGCCTGATGGTCTTCCTCTTTTCTTGTTGAGGAACATCCACTTCTGCTGCTAGTGGATTGCATCCATTCTCAGGGATGTCAATTCTAGCTGGAGTATTTGCAGCAGAGATGTGTGATCTGACAATCTTCTGGTTGTCAATGAACGAGTCTGTTAACTGTTATTTGTAGGATCTTCAGGATCTCATCTTCACATTTCTTTGTTACCGGATCACAGTGTGTTAATGACTCTATATCCCACAATATTATTTGTGTAGCTCTAGATTTTTCAATATCTGGGCCCAATTTGGGGAAATTCGTCTCACCCAATTCACAGTCTTCAAGACGTGCCTTTAAAGCGTCCCAAGTTTGGGGTTCTGGGTATATTATTGAGGGTGAGTCAAAACCTACATTATCCAGACGTATTTTCTATATTTGGTTGTCTGGAAAATGCGCCCACAACATTATTATTTGTGCCAATAGCTTTGGAAAAGCTAGGTTGCGGGTCGGTAGTAGACACACATACGAATATTTTGAGAATGCATATATCAGTATCATAAAGTAACGAAATGGCCCACTAGGAGTGGTGGATTTGTCCACATATATCTCCTTGTATTCTTTCGGGAAAGCATGTAGATTTTTGTCAACTTTTAATAGAGATGGCCTTGTAATTAGTTTTCCCTTAAGGGATGCAAGGGATTTCTCCCGTCTGAAGAATCTTCTGGTTCTGCATGTCATGTCCATAGGATGAGGATAAGATGCGGTGCATCAGAATCGATCCAGGGTGGCCAAATCTGTCATGCCAAAGTAGATACTAGGCTGGTATTGGGCACTTCAGGTGCTCCGTCAAATTTGCTTCCTCTCTCCGAATCATTGTATGATAGATGCCGATTGAAAGGCTCTCAAAACGTTCAAGTATGGATTTTACTCCTTTTTCTTGAGACGTTATATACAGATTTTTATTATTCGTTCACATTTGCAGTTATAAGTGGAATCCGTTTAAATGGATGTCATTGAAACTTAGTAAGTTTCTTTTTGAATTCGAAGAGAATAATGCATCCTTTATTATTAATTTCAGTGTCATTTGGGAGCAACCGAGTTACGTTCCTAGAACCTTCAATAATATTCGATGGCCCTAATATTTATATGACTTTTATATGCAATGAAAATAGCATTTGTATTGAAGGATCGTATGTGTTACTGTCTACTAAGCAGTCATGAGAGCAGTTCAACTATAAAAAGATGAATCATATAAGCACATATGATTTCAGAAAAACATTTTCACATTTATTCATACTTCATTCAATCATTCAGATATCTCCCATAACATTATTTTTCAATAAAGATAAAATGGCTAATCATACAAGTCGTCTCTTTCGAAGTCTTGAGCACTGAACTGAACTAGAGCAGTGGTGGTCACCATATTTGTTTCAGCTTTCTTTTTCAAGCTTTCTTTGTACAAATCTTGTAAGTGTCGCGGAGTTCTGCACACTCTAGATCGGTGTCCTTTCATGTCACAGCTATGGCACCTGTCTTCACATTCCCTTCTAGGTGGGGTACATCATTATTGTTGTCATTTCTACACCAATTGAACTTCTGCCTCTCTTTCATTTCTTCGTTGTTGCACTTCTCCTCTGGCCTTTTTATTCGGTCCCTCCCTCTGTGATTTTTCTTTTCTTTTATTATCTTTCTTCTTTTTGTAAGAAGATGCGTTGTGAGCTTCTGGAAGGGGACAGTGCCAGGGTTGCATGTTATTTAGGATTTTCTGGGTCATTAGGGTAAAAAAATCGACGTCTGCCCTAAGTCGGATGGACGACGAGATCGAATAAGCAGCGAAAAAACAGATTTAAAACATTTCTAAATCAAGCCCTAAAGGGAACAAACCCTAGCCAAGATCTCTACTATCCTGTGGTTGGGTCCGACCAACCCCTAAGGATAGATCTACCTAACATTTGCAATTTATAAACACATGAATATTTAAACTACATACCTTTCACTTTGTTTCTGTAGAATACGAAGCGTCGTTTTCAGCAACATTTCTTTGGCCACTGCGCCGCTTCTCCCAAGCCGAACCGCGTCCCGAGCCGCTCCTCATCCCGAGACGAACCGCTTCCCGAACCGCTTCCCGAACCGCACCACGTGCAACACCCTTGTCGCTAAGCCAACCACACGCCGAAGAAGATTTCACCTTGAGTGGATCCATCGTCAAGACTTTGGATCTGATCCGAGCTCCTTCGTAGCTTTCATAGAGCCCGAACAAGAGCAAGGATAAAATTTAGGGTGAAAGAGAATATTTAATTTAAGCTCAGATCTGAGCTTGCTCATGTTTAATGGAGCTACTCAGATCTGGAGCTTGGGACGATTTTCAAGGATGGGAGTAGGACCCTATTTATATAGGCGGCTGACCCCTCCCCTTCACTCCATATCCGATGTGGGACAATTAATTTTGGAGGTTAAATTAATTAAAGTTTGCCTTTCATAAAGGCCAAACTTTGGCGAATTTTTTCTCCCTCACCGTTGAGCTTTGCTAGTGATACAACATATCAAATCGAAGAGGGTTGAACGGTGAATGCGTAGGAAGAAACAACACTCCATTCCGAGTCCGTTTGACCTCTCAACTGAGTGTCAAAAGTTGACCAAAAAATCAAATTTTTGCAAAAACAAGCCGCCAGGAAAAAGGCGCCAGATTAGGGTCCAACCCCTAAGTTGTGGGGCCCACCGAGTGGGCCCCACTAACAAGCGCACACCCAGCCTGGGCACGTGCCTAGCAAGCGCCCCGCAGGCGCGTGCTGGGCACGTGCCCCCACTAGTGCGGGCGGGTGGGCCCCGCCCGCACGAAGTGCGCGGGCCTGCTGCTAGCAGGCATGGGCGCCCGCCCTGCTAAGCGGGCACGGGTGCTCGCTCTTCTAAACGGGCATGGGCGCCCGCGCGCCTAGTGGGCACGGACACCCACCTAGCAGGTGCCCGACCCGCAATGCCCAAGAAAGGGCTTTTACACCTTTTTTCTCTATTTTCCTCATACGGAGTCCGTTTTGGATGTCGTTTGAACCTGGGTTTAGACCGGGACATTCCTGTCATCCAGGTAACCTTTTCCATGCATTTATTGTCAAATATATTTGTAAACTATTTACAATATATTTCATATTTCTATTGCATCAAATGCAATATCACACATCCTAAATATTAAAACTTATATCGTAAACTCTTTGCGACTTATAACAACCATTTGAATCCAATACAAATGAACTGAGGACATACATCCCCCAACATTTCCCACTTGCACTCAGAATGATTTATTACGAATGCTGAAGCTAACTGCAATCTCTTTGCAGTATTCTATCCCTTGCATCAAATGCATATTCTCACTAATTTCTACCTATTACTTGACGAAGGTCTCACTCTGTGTGAGACCCTACAGCCTGATCATACTACAGGTGGGGCTCGAAACCCCTGACGACAGAGACCACGAGTAGCAGGTGCCTTCCATGTTTCGGTATTTTACTTATGTGGTTAACTCATTGACAAGAGTATTGTCGGGACCATCCTGACTGTGTCCGTGATGAATACCTCAGTTATAGTCTCTTCGTCAAAACTATGCCGCTTAGTCAAGACTAGGGTATGGTCAACTGTCAACCCTACTAGCTTGAACTTGGTTAATCTCCATCGATCTTTAGTCAAATAATGTTGGACTACTTCCAACATACTCTGGCCAGAGTTTTCATTAAAGATTGAACTAACACTACGATACTAACTCCCCTTGACCGGGAGAGACAAATCATATCTTGGTCATTACTCTCCTCGCATGCTTCAAGTGTCACCCAACTAAATACCTTTCAACGAGGCTTGCCCCGAGGCTAGATTAGTGATCTAAGTGACACCGTTCACGTACAGGTTCGTACAATGACTTCAAGTCAAAAGACCAACTTGCGTATCATCACTAAGAGTTATTATTGACAGATTAGTTAATATGAACCATATGATAACTCTTGTTGGGTTGTTCTGTGAACTCACTCTCCAATGAGCACTTGTGTCTCGTATTCGACTTTGCCAAGTCAAACGACCAAGAGATCATAGTCACCACTGAATGGTGAAAACTAAGACACAATGGTCTATCCGATGTTTCGATATCCTTTTCTCGAAACATCTACGACCACAAACGTTTTTAAACCTATGCTACAATCGGTCAAACACTTCTTCATGATCGAGATCTCCATCTTGATGCATATTTGACCTCGCATTAAGTCGCATGACTATACCTAAGTTTTAATGAAGACTACGCTATTATTAAACTTAGGTAAATTCTTACCAAACAGCTTACTGTTATTATGAACAAGATATTTGTACACTTACAAAGAGATAAATTGCCTCGATTTCGATGGCATACATATCTCCTAACATCTTTCACTTGCACTCGGGCCCATTTATCCCGGTATCTCATACCACATTTACACATAACTCTTTCTAGACTTTATGTGACAAAGCATTCGTGAGTGAATCTGCTAAAACGTCTACTGTATAGACTTAAGGGGTTTCTATGTTCATGTTAAACCACATATTTGAATCTTTTCCAAATAATTTTCTTGGTCTCTTGGAATCCATAATTAATGTCTTGCCTGGATCTCATCCAGCTCATCGTACCTTACGAGAATAATCCAAATAAGTTAATGGTCATTTAGACGGTTCATAATCATTTCTGATAAAGTGTCAAACTCTTTGACCACTTTGTCAAAATATATGTTCCGGCTCCTTGATGCCTCGCATGTTTTATATTCGCTCCCACTGACCTTGAAAACTCTCTGGCCGAATCATATAAGTTCGTTCTTCTTAATCATATTTAGAAAACATACTATACATGAATACTCCAGTTTTCATGGTCATCATTAGCATTTAATCGAGTTTGATCTGAGTAGATCTGTACACATCTGTTAGCAAGACAGTTTCATCATAATCCATTTATAGGAGTTAGGATGATAACCATTCTTAACCAACATAAGTTGTACTTCATTATTTTCTTTCTGCACCAATCTTCTGTCTTGAAGATTTACTGGCAGCCGATAAGAAACACTTTCTTTGGGCACATAAACTAAAGTCCATACTTTATTTACGCGCACAGACCTTTTTCGGATTGCATCAAGCCATTTCTTAGAGTCACTACTCCGAATGGTATCTTGGAAGTTGACTAAGTCATCACCAATTATGTGTTTTACTCGACTTTTCGTCTCACAAAACTCGAGTAATCCTTGTGACTTCCTAATGATTTATTAGAGGAATATTATATTTATAAGGTTCTAACATAACCTTATCAAATTCCTAGGCATTATTATCTGGGTTTTGACCCAGAACGAGGATTGTAACTCAGAGTCACTAGCCATGTATCGCACTAAGTCTAGCAGAGTATGATTCATGCTTTCTAACACACCGATGCGTTAAAAGACTTGACCTGAGAGAAAATCTCATTTTCTTTTAGTTATGCAAGAGTTACATAGCAAAGTGTTCGACTCTTCGATATGATCGAATCAGTTCAAATACTTCTGTCATTATGTTCTCTATTTTATCAGACTAGTGTTTCATCAAGAACACGTGTCGTAATAAAATAAGAATACCTTATCCTGACTTACTTAGACTTGGGTCCAGGTACATATGTATGTATGAGACTACGAGTTCACCAACTCATTCTTCCACTGTCTTACAGATGGAATTTCGGCCATCATACCTTTGAGACAAAATTCACAAGTATCTTTCGACTCATAATACGAGAGGTCAGACCCCTCTTTATGTGACTTGTGAAGCTTAGTCTCTTCAGAATGGCCTAGTCTATTTTGCCATATAAGATTTGCTACTAACTTGTGTATTCATGTATTAACTCTTAATACAACATTGTTATACATTATAATCACATCAAAACCTTTCTTCTAAAGTAATGTGACGACATTCGACAAGTGTGATATAAGTTCCATATGGCCTAAAGAAAACTTTTGTTCATTAGTCAATATGTGAGACTAACTTTGTATAATAATTATTCTGAAATTTTAGACATCAAACATGTCGTATTTTCAGTTCCTCCTACTATGCATTGCCTTACGATAAACCAAATATTCTTTCTCTATGAATTTTTCCTTAGTGCCGTCTTATTTCTAAATCATATTTAAACATTTCAAGTCCTAACACAAATATTAGCTGAGCAAGCATCACATGTATTCAAACACTTGAGCTTTGCAACCTTGAGGAGACTCAACAAGTTGCTTGTCTCAAGATCTAATTTGGATACATTGTCTTGCACCGCTCTTACACTCATCTTCGAGTCAAACAATTTGTTCGAAGTTTCAAACCTTACAGATTAAATTGTTTTCCATACAACCTTGAGGAGACTCAACAAGTTGTACGCAGAAAAGTGCTTTAAACATCAGTATGTTCAAGCTGCCCCTGCTCGCAGAAGAAAGTGTTAAGTAGCATGCTTTCATTTTGTTAGACTTTAGAGCTTAAGCAAATCTTTGTCCTTAACTTAGTATTAGGAAGGACATTTTAATATCAATGAGAATATAGTTTGGTTTCCTAAATATTCCTTAACTAATCATTTTGTCCAGTTGACTTATCACTTTTAAGGATATTATAATTTTGGATTCTACTATGGTATAACATAGAATTACCCTAGTTTAGCATATGTTCTTGATTTTTAAATGGGTAAATGACTGGAAAATACCCTAACGTTTGAACGTTTCTCACATATATACCCTATGGTTCATTTTGGGAAAAATTAGTCCCAAACGTTTGGCAAAAGTGACAACGTTATACCCATTTTGAGTTTTCCGTCAGAAAATATGTTCACGTGATAGCACGTGATACGAAAATGACAATTATGCCCCCATAGGTTTTAAATAGGGGATGGACCAAAATTTTGACGGCCAACTCGGTGGCGGCAGCTGAGCTAGGGAAGATGCAACGCCGGAGCTAGGGCAAGCGCAACGGCGTTGTAATACCCCATATCCCTATATACGTATATATCTACGTATTTTTGGGAGTAAATATGTATGTATATTTTTCGGGAATATGATTGTATTTTTCCTTTAATTATATGGTGTAGGAATTATTTTTAAATGGTTTTAAACTCATTAATTGAATTTAGTAGATGAGAGTATTTGGAGGAATACTTGTATTTGAAGTGTATGTAGTATTTCTTCATGTATTTCCATTTTCTTAAAAATACAAAATCCCAATTTTCTTTACCATGACAACACAACACATTATGTGGCATCTTATGAGCTAATAAGAGTACACATGGCTTAATTTTGACCAAGATTTGTGGATGAGAGGATTTTAGGGAAATACAATTTTCAAGGCATGAAACAAAAACCAAACTCTCTCTCTCTCTCTCTCTCTCTCTCTCTCTCTCTCTCTCTCTCTCTCTCTCTCTCCATCTCATTTTCAACTATGGCTGAAAATTCTCCCCCTTTCATCCCCATTTCTCCACCATCCCACCACCTACCTCATCCTAAATCACCACCCACTCCTCCACCAAGAAATCATGGCTTTTCTTTATCATTCTAACACCTAAATTCCTCAAAATCCATCTTTTGGAGGCCAAAGTTGGAGAAGGAGACTAGGAGCCCAAGATTCATCAAGGATTAAGAAGGGCAAGAGAAAATTTTGGAGGACTTGTTAAGTTAGAAATTCTTATCACCTTAGTAGGGTTTAGTTTTAGAATTAAGGGTTTAATTAATTAGCAAGTTCTTTAGATTTTGTGTAGAAAATAAGTTTTGAACTTCATGCTGAAATTTACACAGAATTGCCTGATACTTTGGTATCTTGCTGCACTTAATTGGCTAAATAGAAATACATGAAAAAATATATGTTGCTCATATTGTAGTCCTTAACAACTTTCATTTTTACAAGTTTTGCAAATTCGAACTGAAAAATAGAGTTAAAATTCGGTTTCTAAAACTGGTCTGTTTTTAGACAGTTTTGACACCTTTCAGTAAAACGAGTATAACTCCATGCACACTTTATAAAATATTATGATCTTGATGCCGTTGGAAAGTTGACTTCAAGATATTCAACCCATAATTTTTTTAGATTTTAATTGTGTCTGTAACTTGTAGAAAAATGGACTTGAACTGAACTCAGTTTCTGGTTCAGAATGCTGAAATTATACCCGTTAGGAGAAAATCCACCATAAATCACATATGTCAACTGAGCTTATGAAAATTGGTCAGTGAAAGGAAAACACACATATCTACAACTTTCGTGAAGGGACCAGACACCAATTCTGACTGTAGATATGCTAAAAGTGATATTCTTTCTGCTGTAACGGTTTTGACAGATTCATATGCTAATTTTGCTTAGTACTTATCATGGTGTAGTTTTGTTTGAAGTTAAATTTGTTTGTGCTAATCATGTTCTCAATGACATGCTCTTGATACATGTAGTTATGCAGATGGTTCATAAAATATTCGTTATGTCAATAATATTTAAGTTCAATTTGTTTATGCTTTCACATTAGTATGTTCATAACGATGAGTTTGTGATGATATTACATGCAATTCTTTAATTGAGATGATGATGATGATGATGATGATGATACTGTTAAAAGTTGGTTAAAGCGGTATTCAAGTCCGCTAGATGATTCGTTGACAAACGAAGTAATATCTTGAAAACTGAGAGTGAGAATAAGGAATGTATCAGTCCTCCTAAAGAAGGGTGACACGGGTTTGGGGGAAAACGGGTAAACTTTAGGAGTTAAGGAGCGGACATATGATATGAATTCTCACCCGCTGTATCACTCCCAGAAGGGCGAGTTGAAAGGGTTGGAGAGGCCGCTGGTGTACTCGTGATGCATCATGACAGTAATTGATGGTTTGCTCCGTTTGTCCGACAGAAAAACCGAGTTTGTCTCACTCCCATACCTTGTTCCGTTCGGGTACGGAGAGTTACGAGAGGCCCCTCCAGTGCTCGTGTCGCTGGTTGTGGTACCACTTTTTCACCCACCCTGGGTGAAGTCCGCCTCCTTAGCGTTCTACGGTTTTCACAGGTTCCAAATATGTGAATCAACAACTTATAGTAGTTGTCTTTAATTTATAAATGTTGTTATCTCATGTCTCCTTATTTTTGTGTACTTTAATGCTTTTGTCCCATGGTAACATGTTCTTACGCTTCCTTTCAATAGCTGCATTTCATAATATGGTTTCAGATGCATGTTTTTGCACGTTCTCATAACTAGGTTCGCATGTTGGAATGTGATTACTTTTACGCACCATGAACCTTACTTGTTAGACTACCCTCCCTAGATAGACAAACTAGTTCTAAAACTGGGTCCTACTAGAGTGTTAGGAGTTTCTACTGGGTCACGCGTTGACGTGTCCCCGTTGACTTTCAGGTCATGTGAGTTAGAGGTTGGAGATAGCGGCTGGAGCTTCGGAGTTGGTGATCAGTTGTAGTATTGGGTGGTGAGGGGTATGATGAGAGACTTGTACTTTTGGTGTTTCTTTTCGGGTGGACCTTTGTACTTAGAGTTGTGAAAATGAAGATGTTGGTGTATGTATAAGATGTATCAATGTATCAATAAAATGGAATATTGTACTTTTGTTATTTTCTCAATGTTTTTATCTGTGATCGAGTTTTACTTGTACTTCCCAGCACGTGCGTAGTACCTGCAGCATTCTTTTGTTCTCTTCCTTTCTCTCTTTCTACGTAACACTCGTTGATCTAGGAATACTTGGGACGGATTCGTACTTATCCGGTATCCCGGGGACCGGGTCGTTACAGTTGGTGGCCCATGCAGGTCTCCGCGCTGCGGCGTGCGTAAGGATAGTGCGGGTAATGCTCCATAAGAGTAGTCATATCTTAAGGTGGGTAGTAGCCTTAGAATCTCAAGTGAGCCATTAGTAGTATAGAGACTAGTTTTAGAAGGCTAAGAATGGACTTAGTCCAGAGTGGACAGATTGTCACCTTTGGGTTGTACCTCGACATTTATAAGTGTAGTTAGAATGTACTCATGTGTAAGGTATATATATAACTCTAATATGGAAGCATTAGTAAGAGAGATAGTAAAGTACAATAGTATGTGTTCATAGGTAGAATATATTAGTATGTGTGGGCGGTTATGTGTTCGCATAGATATATAAGTATTACAAGTATATTGGCATATATTCTTATAGGCATGTATCTATAACTATACCTGGATGTACGCTACATTAAAGATACTCGTATGACTATTTGTGTGTATCCTTATAAGCCATATTGTAAGCGTTCGTATATGGACGAACTATGAGGTGTATGTATAGAAATGTTGTTTATATGAATTGAGGAGTAGATAATATATGATGTGTAAATCTAAGTGTAATGCATACTATCTGTGTAATGAAGTATTGTGTGTCGTATATAAAGATGTGCTAATATACGTTTTATCTGCATTAAGTGTATATGGATGACTATGTGATTTTATGTATAGTTGTAAGTATAGATACTGAATTATATATTTAAGGGGTGAAAGAAGATAATTTGTATATAGATATCTGAGGGATGTTTATATATATGGAGTATTTGTGTGTATAAATATTAGTGTATAACTAAATTCGTGATGTATGTGTTGGTATATGAATGTTGCTTGTACGTCTGGGTGGATGTACATTTGGATGTATAAGAGTGTATGACGGTATACATGGAATAACTATATGTGTATGCGGTTATATGTTTGTATGAATATACAAGTATTGTATGTCCGTTGTCGAATGTATCTGTGTGCTATACTTATGTGTGTATCTGTAGCTATACATACATGTATATACTACTACCTTAGCTACTTGTGTGACTATACATTAGTATGTGATATTATAAGTATATGTGTTAGTATGTGGTTGCACTATCAGATGTAGGTGCAATAGAGTGATTGTATTGATTGAGATGTAAGTAGTAAGTATGTATATATATTATAGTGTGATATATATAGCATGCATGTGTGGATCCTTGAGTTCCATCCATGTATGTGTGGATATGTCTTAAGAGTATTAGTGTTATGAGTTGATGTATGTGATGAGTATATAATGCATGTATGGCTGTAAGCGGGTACGCTTACGCCTGTTTATAGATGAATATAATTTTGTATGGTTATCTATGTGTATTGATATTGATATGGTAGATCTTGTGCAATGATATATCTGTGAATGTTGGATGTGTACTAGGAGACATACATGATTGTATGTCTGAGTATAGAGGTGCATGCGTATATATGTGTACATATGGTAACATACAAGAAGTGTGTATCATGGACCTATATAGTTGATTGAGCTCTAGGCGATGTATAGATACGATATACCGTATGTATTGGTAATATGTGTTGTATATGTACATACTGATTGTGTAAGTCCATGCGCGGATTTTTGTGCTCCACTCAAGCCTGAGTGAGCATGCCCTAGATGTACTAGAGTTGTGTGTTCGATACAGTAATGAAAGACGTATATGGTTGCCTGTCTGACTGTAAGCTGATACGCTTACACCTGTGTTGGATGGATATGTCATTATGTGAATATTTGTGTGTGTTGGTATTATTGTATGAGACTCTATGTAATGACATGTAGAAATGTGGTTGTGTAAATTGATATAGTGAGATATGTATATTTGAGTATAGTTACTATTGGAGGTGTATCATAAGTAGTGTGTGAAATATATTGGCTTACTAAATTGTGTGTATATATATACATATACCGTATTGATATAATTCTTGTGCTATTATTTATACATAGTAGTGTGTGTGTATATATACTACATTGAATATAGGTTACGATGACGGCTTGTATGTAAGTATATTTGTACTGTATATAGGTGAATAAATATAGACTTACGTGAGTGAATATTGGATATGAATACATATGAATGCATACTTGCATATATAAAGTGAGTGTGTACTAGAAGGTTGATATACTATACATACATACTGTCAGGACTATTTACTATAGTGATATGTACTGTGTGCATACTTGAATGCAAACTATTATATATAATTGTCAATATAGTAGAAGGTGTTTATCCTTACGTGCTTAAGTAATATGTTTGTGTATGGTTACCCACTGGATATGTGGTGCATCATATCGATGTGTAAAGTATTGGTGTGTGACTACCTACTATAATTGTATCGATATTTGGATATACCTATTTGCATATGTATGTTAGTGAGGTTGTATGCATATTGGATGTGATGTATATAGTAGTATGTGTATCTATAAATGGATGTACACTTGAACTATACTCGGATGTATTTAGGTATACCCATAGGTATGTGTATGTATAAGTATGCTAGCTTTGTGACTTATGAGTAGGGTGTGTTTAAATATCATGCGAACATGTATGTAAGTAGATATATAAATACAAGGAGTGTGTGATTACATATAAAGGTGTATGTATTTAGATATATCTATATGTATCCATGAAATAGTATACGTCTGTGATCATGTTCTTGTGTGAATCTTTATGTAAGTACATATATGTTGAGTGAATAAGTGAATAAATATTGGTGTATATATATATTAATGCCTTGGGTGTATCTATACATATTTCTACTTGTTGCTATGTACGACATTGATACATGTGTCCATGTGTATAGGTGTACTAGTATGTGTGTACGTATTAGTCTGTATACATACATATATACATACATACATACATACATACATACATACATACGTACATACATACGTACATATATATATATATATGAGTTTTCTCATGCAATATAGATATATTTGTGAGCACATGGAAGGACGTGGAATGTATAATACTATGTATGAGTTGTGATGATTTGTCTTTATACATGTATCCTTGGATAAGAATGGGTATGTATATGTGTGTGATTTATGGTATAGTGTATGTATATATGAATATGTAGTATATCCATATAGCGTGGTATGTATTTCGTGGGTAGAGAGACCCTTGGACTATTTTTAATCTCCGGTCAGACCCTTAGCATATAAAGTCCGAGGGCGGACTTTGTTTTTAAGGTGGGTAGAATGTAATATCCCATATCCCTATATACGTATATATCTACGTATTTTTGGGAGTAAATATGTATGTATATTTTTTGGGAATATGATTGTATTTTTCCTTTAATTATTTGGTGTATGAATTATTTTTAAATGGTTTTAAACTCATTAATTGAATTTAGTAGATGAGAGTATTTGGAGGAATACTTGTATTTGAAGTGTATGTAGTATTTCTTCATGTATTTCCATTTTCTTAAAAATTACAAAATCCCAATTTTCTTTACCATGACAACACAACACATTAGGTGGCATCTTATGAGCTAATAAGAGTACACATGGCTTAATTTTGACTAAGATTTGTGGAGGAGAGGATTTTAGGGAAATACAATTTTCAAGGCATGAAACAAAAACCAAAATCTCTCTCTCTCTCCATCTCATTTTCAGCTATGGCTGAAAATTCTCCCCCTTTCATCCCCATTTCTCCACCATCCCACCACCTAACTCCTCCTAAATCACCACCCACTCCTCCACCAAGAAATCATGGCTTTTCTTTATCATTCTAACACCTAAATTTCTCAAAATCCATCTTTTGGAGGTCAAAGTTGGAGAAGGAGACTAGGAGCCCAAGATTCATCAAGGATTAAGAAGGACAAGAGAAAATTTTGGAGGACTTGTTAAGGTAGAAATTCTTATCACCTTAGTAGGGTTTAGTTTTAGAATTAAGGGTTTAATTAATTAGCAAGTTCTTTAGATTTTGTGTAGAAAATAAGTTTTGAACTTCATGCTGAAATTTACACAGAATTGACTGATACTTTGGTATCTTGCTGCACTTAATTGGCTAAATAGAAATACATGAAAAAAATATATGTTGCTCATATTGTAGTCCTTAACAACTTTCATTTTTACAAGTTTTGCAAATTCGAACTGAAAAATAGAGTTAAAATTTCGTTTCTAAAACTGGTCTGTTTTTAGACAGTTTTGACACCTTTCAGTAAAACGAGTATAACTCCATGCACACTTTATAAAATATTATGATTTTGATGCCGTTGGAAAGCTGACTTCAAGATATTCCACCCATAATTTTTTTAGATTTTAATTCTGTCTGTAACTTGTAGAAAAATGGACTTGAACTGAACTCAGTTTCTGGTTCAGAATGCTGAAATTATACCCGTTAGGAGAAAATCCACCATAAATCACATATGTCAACCGAGCTTATGAAAATTGGTTAGTGAAAGGAAAACACCCATATCTACAACTTTCGTGAAGGGACCAGAAACCAATTCTGACTGTAGATAGGCTAAAAGTGATATTCTTTCTGCTGTAACGGTTTTGACAAATTCATATGCTAATTTTGCTTAGTACTTATCATGGTGTAGTTTTGTTTGAAGTTAAGTTTGTTTGTGCTAATCATGTTCTCAATGACATGCTCTTGATACATGTAGTTATGCAGATGGTTCATGAAATATTCGTTATGTCAATAATATTTAAGTTCAATTTGTTTATGCTTTCACATTAGTATGTTCATAACGATGAGTTTGTGATGATATTCCATGCAATTCTTTAATTGAGATGATGATGATGATGATGATGATACTGTTAAAAGTTGGTTAAAGCGGTATTCAAGTCCGCTAGATGATTCGTTGACAAACGAAGTAATATCTTGAAAACTGAGAGTGGGAATAAGGAATGTATCAGTCCTCCTAAAGGAGGGTGACACGGGTTTGGGGGAAAACAGGTAAACTTTAGGAGTTAAGGAACGGACATATGATATGAATTCTCACCCGCTGTATCACTCCCAGAAGGGCGAGTTGAAAGGGTTGGAGAGGCCGCTGGTGTACTCGTGATGCATCATGACGGTAATTGATGGTTTGCTCTGTTTGTCCGACAGAAAAACCGAGTTTGTCTCACTCCCATACCTTGTTCCGTTCGGGTACGGAGAGTTACGAGAGGCCCCTCCAGTGCTCGTTTCGCTGGTTGTGGTACCACTTTTTCACCCACCCTGGGTGAAGTCCGCCTCCTTAGCGTTCTACGGTTTTCACAGGTTCCAAATATGTGAATCAACAACTTATAGTAGTTGTCTTTAATTTATAAATGTTGTTATCTCATGTCTCCTTATTTTTGTGTACTTTAATGCTTTTGTCCCATGGTAACATGTTCTTACGCTTCCTTTCAATAGCTGCATTTCATAATATGGTTTCAGATGCATGTTTTTGCACGTTCTCATAACTAGGTTCGCATGTTGGAATGTGATTACTTTTACGCACCATGAACCTTACTTGTTAGACTACCCTCCCTAGATAGACAAACTAGTTCTAAAACTGGGTCTTACTAGAGTGTTAGGAGTTTCTACTGGGTCACGTGTTGACGTGTTCCCGTTGACTTTCAGGTCATGTGAGTTAGAGGTTGGAGATAGCGGCTGGAGCTTCGGAGTTGGTGATCAGATGTAGTATTGGGTGGTGAGGGGTATGATGAGAGACTTGTACTTTTGGTGTTTCTTTTCGGGTGGACCTTTGTACTTAGAGTTGTGAAAATGAAGATGTTGGTGTATGTATAAGATGTATCAATGTATCAATAAAATGGAATATTGTACTTTTGTTATTTTCTCAGTGTTTTTATCTGTGATCGAGTTTTACTTGTACTTCCCAGCACGTGCGTAGTACCTGCAGCATTCTTTTGTTCTCTTCCTTTCTCTCTTTCTACGTAACACTCGTTGATCTAGGAATACTTGGGACGGATTCGTACTTCCCGGGTATCCTGGAGAGCGGGTCGTTACAGGCGTGAAGGTGGAGGAGCTCCTGCAAGGAAGAAAGAGGACGAGTAAGTATGAGATTAAAATGTGTAATTTATGTTCTAATTACATGTGATTTTTTTTGGTAAAGGAAGAAATGAGCTATGGGGACAGCAGCAGCAGCAGCAGAGATCGTCGAAAAGATCCAGATTTTGAAACCGATTATGATGATTTCAAGCTGTGTGACTGTGGATTGAGGACGCCAAGGAGGACATCATGGTCGGAAGATAACCCAGGGAGAAGGTTTTGGTCGTGTCCTAAATATGAGAAGTCCAAGAGATGCAAAATGTTCAAGTGGAAGGATACAGCCCACTCGGAATTCTCAAAGAAGGTGATACGTCACCTAATGGATGAACCTGAGAGGAGGGTGCTCGAGGTGGGAAATGAAGAAAATGATGTGATGCTTATGGTGACAGAGGCAAGGATGGTAGAGGCAGAGATTAAATTGGATAAGGCTGTAGGTGTTTGTGATGATAACAATTTGAAGCTGATGGAAAACAATGATAAGCTCCAGAGCATCATGAAGGAGTTCAGGCTAATGAAGCTGTGTTTGATTGCTAATTTGGGGCTTATAATTATGTTGTTGTTTGTGGTGATGAATAACAAGCCAGAGTGGTGATGAGTCAGAGAGGGTAAGGAGGAGGAATGTATATGTTAGAAATAATTTAGATTTGTGATGTATCAGAATAGTGATGAGAGAGGAATGTATGTGATGTTAGGAATGTATCTGGGTGAACATGAATGTCCTGTTGGTAGATGAATGAAACAATGTATCATGTATCAATTTATGTTGGCAGGTCAATGAAACATTGTTCCATTTATCAATATATGCCTGATGTGATGAGCTATGCAAACTGAAACAATATCATCAGTATTTGAAGAAGCCAACAGAATCATGACATAACACATTTCCAAGCAGCAAACAGAATCATGACATAACAAATTTACAAGCTAGATATTTCCAAACAAACTATACACTAACATAGATCATGACATAACACACTAAGCCTGCTGAAATACTGACATACCACATTCCCAAACAAATCATGACATAACACATATACATTGGTCATATATATTGCTCAAACAGCTGGAGTCTAACATATACATTGTTCATAGACAAACTACCACCAACATTGTTCATAGACAGCTGGAGTCTAACCTATACATTGTTCATAGACAAACTACCACCAGCATTGCTCAAACAGCTGTACTTCTGCCTCTACCACCAACATAAACAAACTAGGGTCCCAACAAACTATACATTGTTCATAGATGTTTGAGGCTTGAGGCTGCACTGATGTTTCCAAGCTGAGTACTCCTAGTCATCACTCTATGATGGATTGCCTTTGCCTTCTTCAGCCCTCCCTTATGCAAATGTCCTCTATGTGGATGATGATGTTGTTGGGTCACACCAATGCCAGCCTCACCTGGAAGATTTGGTTGAGTGATCCCACATCCACTGTTATGATTGGGGCAATGAGGTTGTTGAGAAGGCTGGAAACACACAAATATAAGACATGTATCAGAGATATATCACTAGTATGTGTAAGACATGTAACAGACATATATAAAAAGAAATTCGTCAGACATATATCACTTACAACATGATGGACTTGACCACCACTGGCAGAAAAATTTGTCTTGCTCCCAATCTTCTGCCTCCTCTTTGACTATGGGCTTGCTGGTGGGTAGGGGTACTCTGTAAACAGTTATGAGGAAATTATGGCATGAAATCACAATTACAGCATGAAATCACAATAACAATTACAGTTATGAGGATATCACAAAAACAATCACAGCATTAAATGTCAAATGTAAGCAAGCATGTTGAAATCACCAACTCAGAATAGCACTTACAACTGGAGGTACTTGACCACCCCTGCCAGAAGAATGTTTTCTTGAACACAATCTTCTGCCTCCTCTATGACCCTGAGCTTGTTGTTGGGCAGGGGTACTCTGGCTTCTACCCTCAACATTGATACCAGCCATCCTCAACAAAGCTAAAAACTCTGGTTGATTATCTTTGCTGAGCTCCTTCTGTTGAGATTTTGGCCTCCCTCTAGGAGTTGCAGATCTTGAAGATGGTTTTGGGGCTGATGGATTTTTACAACTCCTCTTATTGTGCCAAACTTCATGATAGTTTTGGCAGGTTTGTGTCTGTCCATGTCTAGACAATTGGATTGAGCTTGCTGATGAGCTAGTCCTTGATCTTGATTTTGACCCAGTTTCAAATTCACCCCTCCTCCTCTTCTTAGCAGGCCTTCCAGGCTGCTTGGTAAATGGTGGTGGCACCAACTCAGAATAAGTGGTCTTTGGCCAAAATCTTGAATCAGGAATAGGGTGGATCATGCCTGCATATGCTTGCATATAGGCAGTCTTTGTGTAATATCTGTGCACATAATCCTCTGGGTTTTTATTCTCAGCCATGATAGCTGCACATGCATGGACGCAAGGAATTCATGTCCTTTACCAATACCTGCAGTCACAAGTTCTTGACAACAAATTCAATGTGTACACCCCATTGTCTTGTCTAATCTCATACTGCCCCTCTCCAGCATAGACCACAAAAAGACCTGTACATTTCCTCTTGAACTTCATCACCTTCTCCAAAATCCTGGGGCATGTCTCTCCTGTCCACTTGGCTGCACTGGTTTTCTTCTTTTGAAATCTAATCATCAGTTGCCTCCTAATCATTTCAAGGCAAGTTATGATTGGTTTATCCCTAGCCTCTAAAATGAACTTGTTGAATGATTCAGAGATATTATTTACAACTAAATCACAACTTTCATCTGTGAAGTAGCACCTACACCAAGCATCCATCCTCACATCACAAAGCCATTTAACAGCTTCTAGGGAGATCTTGTAGAATTCCTCAATTGTAGTTATGCAGTCCTCCTCCACAAAAGCTCCAGCAATCTTCCACATCATCTGCCTATATAACATTGGCATGGACTCCTTTCTGAAGTTGTCATACATATGCTGCAAGCAAAACCTGTGGTGTCCTCTAGGCAAGACCTCCTTAAATGTCTCCAGCAGTCATTTCTGTCTGTCTGATATGAAGGTGAATTGCCCGTCATTGTTCACATCAAGTGCCTCAAGCAAGCAGGTTATGAACCACGTCCATGTGTCTTTTGATTCATTAGGGACAATAGCTATGGCCAATGGAAACATTGCATTGTTCCCATCTCTGCTTGTAGCACTAAGCAACACTCCCCCAATCTCTGTCTTCAGAAAAGTTCCATCAAGTCCAATGAATGGCCTGCATCCATCTTTGAAACCCTTAACCTGACAAGGGTAGGTGATAAAAATTCCACTAAATATTGGTGCATCATCCACATCACTAGGCCTTGATCTAATCCTGCAAAAAGTGCCAGGGTTTCTCTGTAATAGGGCATGGGAGTAATTCCATAGTTGCTTAAACTGTAACTTGTAGGAGCCTTCTATGTAAGCATTGGCAAAGCTCCTAGCCCTGTATAACTTTTTATCTTGCCTAATATCTAGGCCATAATCCCTTCTCAGATGCTTCCTCAACACTTTGATTGGCAGATGTGGTTGGTCTCTTATGTGTTCAACATATTTTTTGCCAATCCATTGGAATGTCACTTGAGAATTGGTCCTTACAACATGGCATCCTGAATGTGTTGTGAGTTTCTTCACTACCCAGTATACTCTGTTGCTATCCCAAGAGCCTGAACACACCCATCCACACTTGTTAATGCACTCCACAGAAATTCTGCATCCTTCGTTCTTCTTGAATTTAAAATCATATCCATTTCTTATTGCATGCTCTCTTAACAACTCCCTGAATTCTCCTGGAGTTGCAAACTTCATTCCAAGCTCCAGTATTGGGTTATCCATATCAACATTATGCACAAATTTCACCCCTCTGCTTGTCCTCTCATCACCACTGCCTCCAATGCTCCTAATCCCATCTGAATTATCTGTGTCTGTGGTCCAATCGTTATGTGGCTCACATTCTGGGCCTCCATACACATGGATGCCATCAGTCCTCTTCTTTTTTGAGTGCACAGTGTCTTCACCCACCATTCTACCCAAATCAACACCATCTTCATCCTCCAAATTGACATCACCTTCATCCTCCAAATCAACATCATCCTTACTGCTTCCACAGTCAACATCATCATCATTTGTTGGTTCATACTCATCATCTGCATCTGACTCACTTGGTTGCTCACTTGCATCATGCATAGCCTCTGCTGTATCATCCATTTCTTCCTCATCATGCCCAGTATCTGATGTATCATCCATTGCTTCCTCATCATGCATATCATCTGCTGTATCATCTTCAACATTGTCATCTTGAAAATCTGACTGCAACTCTGCAAGACACTCTGCACTTTCCTCCTGCAACTCTGCAATACACTCAGTCCTTGCCTCCTGAACATCTGCCCTTGCCTTCTGAACATCTGCCCTACCCTCCTGCAACTCTGCTTGACTCTCTGCCATTCCCATTGCCTCCTGAAAATCTGCCCTATCCTTCTCCACCTCTGCTTGCCGATCTGCCATTTCCACTGCCTCCTGAAAATCTGCCATATGCTCCTGCAAATCTGCTTGACAATCTTGTGTTGCCACCTCAATATCAGCCCTAGCCTCCTGAATATCAGCCACAGCCTCCTGCAATTCTGCCCTTTCAACTTCATTATCACATTCATTAGCATATTCATTGGGTAGTGATGATGGGCAGCTTAGGTTCACATCTATTTCCTCATAAAGTTCCCTCCTACTTGTATCTATATCTGTTGGTTGAATTAGATTTGCCACTGTTTCAGCATCCTTTCCTTTCAAATTAACCTCTGTGCTTCCCTCCTCTGTTTGCTTGCTTCCCTCCTCTGTTGGCATAGAAGTTGGAATGCTAAGATCACCTTCCCCTTCTGACTCACTCAGGTTGACAATTGCTTCCTGTGAATTAGAATTGCCTTCAAGTTGATGCCCTACACATTCATGTGACACATATAAGTCCACAGTCCTACTGCCCTGCATGTTCAAGATTTCAGAGGCATGCACATCATCATCAATTCTACTACACCAACTGAAATCCTTTCTCCAGGGCTTGAAGTATATGTAGAACCTGCCTTTATGTCCTAAATCTTTAATTAGCATTTTCAAATTTTCCACTGTCAACAACCCAGCAACACAGTCAAGGAAAACTGCATGCTGTCCATGTTCATAACTTCCTTTAGCTCCAAGTCTCAATACTCCCCCATGATGGATCTTCATGTTAACTTTCTGACTCTGTCAACAACATTTTAGACATTTCTCAATATCACATATGCACAATATACCATTCACCATATGCAACATAACATATTCATTATGTTGTATAATAAAGACCTAGCAGATAACCATAATTAGCATTAACAAATTCACAACATTACTTGGATTAACAGTCCATACTTAGCATAATTAGCATTGACATAGTTACATGCACCTTACCGTTTCTACAACAGATCATACTTAGGATACAGCTTAATTGACTTACAAATTCTACTACCTCACGCAACACAAAGTCTCTACCAATTCAACCTAATTCACCCTAAAGACCTCAGCTTTGTATCCTAATTCAACCATTTCTACCAATTACCCCTTTAATTTAACTTATTTTCGTCAAAAAACTTAAAAATTAAAAATTTTACGTACCATCTTGCTCTTTGCAGCTGCATGTCTTCAACTTGCTTCGATCACCAACCTCCATCAGCTCCTCTTTCTCCCCCCCCCCCCCCCGCAATTTCCCTCCTTTCCCCAATTTTTTCGCCCTAGCTTTCCCTCTCCCGCGAATCCTCTTTGTGGACACGGCAACATGTAAGTGTTCTTTGATGCTGCATGTCTTCAACTTGCTTCGATCACCTTCCTCTTGTGTTGCCCTCTGCCCTCCTCAATTTCCGTCATTTCCCCATTTTTTCCGCCCTAGCTTTCCCTCTCCCGCGATTTCTCTTTGGGGACACGACAACGGGTAAGTTATCTCTTTAACCCTATTTTAAGTAAGGGGCAAAACGGGTAGTTTGTGAATAAGTTAACCCCAGTTAGCCAATTTTCGTTCTAGGTATCAATGTGTCCCAAAATGAACCATAGGGTATATATGTGAGAAAGGGTCAAACGTTAGGGTATTTTCCAGTCATTAACCCTTTTTAAATATAGTTAAAATGGTTTTTATTCAACTATATCCTCCCATTATTTCTGCGATCATCTTTAGCCATATAGATGAACGAATACAGTTATTAATGGGATATGGACCCAACACAACCTTGAGGAGACTCAACAAGTAGATCAACTCTGTGGTTGGTAGATAATCTCATTATCAATCACATTGCATGTAACTCACTATTGGTTTTTACCTATAGTCACTTATGATCTTGAGGAGACTCAACAAATCATAATGACTAGTCTATTCGAACCCTTATTTTCATGTCTAATATTAACTTACACCGATACTCGAGGAGACCTGACGGAGCGGTTTGGGTTAATACCAGACTATATCTCATGTATGATGGAGTCGATTTCTAAAAGAGACCATGTCACAGCTTGAGGAGACTCAACAACTATGGCAGGTGTCTTTTAGTCCCTGAATCCAAAAACAAGGAGGGCTACGGCTAACCTTGAAGAAGATTTTTAACATAATTGACTAGATATAATCGACGATGTCGCATAATCATAATTCGCATCCTAGCAGTTCATCAGAACACGGCCAGGGATTTGGCTAGACCAGGATCACTATCCCAAGTCGAGCTAGGGTGATCCACGACACCAGTCAAAAAGCACTAGACCGGATCATGGTCCATTGAAGAAAACTTATTATTCATATGTGTCCTGTCAATTAGAAATGGCTTCATTAAAACTAGTTAATCCTATCAACTAGTTGAATCCAAAAATTCGAAAGTATTAGGATTGGTTAATAACTTTTATTAATGTCATTATCAACTATAAGGATTTTTAAGGTGATATCCTAATCATGTATTATGCATTTTAAAATTCAAGTTGCAGCAATTTAAATCATAGCCATTTGTTTGAAATTATTATTAGAACAATTAAAATAATAAGCAGGATATGGCTACCATAAACAGGAATTTAATATGTTGCAACAATTTTTAAATCATAGCATGTCTACCAAAAATTATCTTATAATTTTCTGGAAGTTTTTAATGGCTATCCTAATAGTTTTTCTTGAATTATCATATAATCAATAAAACAAAAATAACCATTATCAACTAAACAATTTAGGTAAGCATAACAAAACAATTAAAATTTATCTCATAAGATTTTCTTGCTAAACATGCAACTTAAATATTATCTCATAATTTTAAGTTACATCAAAAAATTATCATATAATTTTAAAGATTTAATTTTAAAGTAAAATTAAATCTAATTTTCAAAAAAAAATTCGAAAATAAAAACGTTTCATTAAAACGACAATTTTAATAGTTTAAAATTTAACCTAATAGTTTAAAATTTAACCTCCATCTCATGGAGATTCATGCGGTATCATATACATGTTATAAATTGCAAAAATAGATCATGTAAACCCTAGCTCTGATACCAATGTAATGTTTTCTGGGTCCTTAGGGCAATAAAATCGACGACCGCCCTAAGTCGGACGGACGACGAGATCGCATAAGTAGCGAAAAAAAGATTTAAAATATTTCTAAATCAAGCCCTAAAGGAAACAAACCCAAGCTTAGATCTCTACTATCCCGGTGTTGGGTCCGACCAACCCCTGAGGATAGATCTATCTAACATTTGCAATTTATAAACACATGAATATTTAAACTACATACATTTCCCTTCGTTTCCGCAGAATACAAAGCATCGTTTTCGGCAACATTTCTTTGGCCCCTGCGCCGCTTCTCCCAAGCCGAACCGCGTCCCGGGCCGCTCCTCGTCCCAAGCCGAACCACTTCTCGAGCGAACCGCTTTCCGAGGCGAGCAACACCCTTGTCGCTGAGCCACCCACGCGCCGAAGAAGATTTCATCTTGAGTGGATCCTTTGTCAAGACTTCGGATCCGATCCGAGCTCCTTCGTAGCTTTGCTAGAGCCCGAACAGAAGGAAGGAAGAAATTTAGGGAGAAAGAGAATATTTAATTTAAGCTCAGATCTGGACTTGCTCACGTTTAATGGAGCTACTCAGATCTGGAGCTTGGGATGAGTTTCAAGGAGCTGAGTAGGCCCCTATTTATATAGGTGGCTGACCCCTCCCCATCACTCCATATCCAATGTGGGACTATTAATTTTGGAGGATAAATTAATTAAGTTTGCTTTTCACACAGGCCAAACTTTGGTGAATTTTTCATCCGTCACCGTTGAGCTTCGCAAGTGATACAACATATCAAATCGAAGAGGGTTGAACGGTGAAAAAGTAGGAAGAAACTACACTCCATTACGATTCCGTTTGACCCCTCAAACGAGGGTCAAAAGTTGACCAAAAACTCAGATTTTCGCAAAAACGAACCGCTAGGAAAAGGGAGCCAGATTAGGGTCCAAACCTTAAGTTGTGGGGCCCACAGAGTGGGTCCCACTGACAAGCACGTGCCCAGCCTGGGCTCGTGCTCAGCAGGCGCCTGTGGGGCATGTGTTGGGCACGTGCCCCCGTTGGTGCGGACGGGTGAGCCCCGCCCGCACGAAGCGGGCGTGCCCGCGTCGGCTGCCAGTAGGCACGGGCACCCGCCTTTAGCGACTTATAAAAACCATTTCCATCCAATACAAATGAACTAAGGGCAAACATCACCCAACAGTTATGAGTGGTGAGGAGAAACTCTCTTTTATTCAGCCATGAGTAAACATGACAGCAGCTCAGAATACTTAGTGAACTTTCGTTCATGGTATTGCTCATCAGTATTGCATATTTTTCATGGAAAGACATGTATGTCTTTTCCCACATGCGATCTTCTTAGAATTTTTCACCATACAACTGCAGGCGTGAGGTGATTCTGAAAAGAGCTGAGTTGTACTCAGCTATGAACTTAAAGTCATGTAGTCTCATGTTTTCCCACTCATTAGTGCCCATGGGAGTATAATATCTTTCTGATGTTTATATCTTTTCTCAAGGGCAGTCCACTGCTCTATTGGATCTTTGACCGTAAGGTATTTAGCCTTTTAGGATCTTATCCACATGGCGACTGATATAAATAATGGCTTGCATCTTTTCAATGTCGCCGCCTTTCCATCTTTTGTTACAGTAGAAACAAGGGATTTAGATCGCGGATGAAATTTAACATCGAGCTTTTAGATTAAATAATTTCTCCCTGATGCATGCATCACTTCGAAATCAACGCTTGCGATTTTTGCCTTTTTATCTAGAAGAGCACAAATTTGCATGAATTAATAATACGTAAAAACAATTTCATGCGGAGGCAATTTTTAAATGAATAAACTAATTGCATGGATCGGCCAGTCCCACATAAAATACAAATGTCACAAAGTCCATATTACGGTCCATATTACACAAATGAAAGCAAAAAATTACAACTTTGAAACCCCCGTGGGTCCCATTTTTAAATTCTTCAATTTCAAGAGTGGCCTCCGTCTCCATGGAAAGTAGTCATCGATCTTGGACATTACATAATTTTCTTACTATAATTTCTCTTAAAAAGAAATGAAAAGTGCAGGAAAAGTAAAATGTGGGACTAAACAGCCGATCCAAAACCACAATTAGCCATTCATGCAAAAATTTGTGCTCATTAAACATTTTCATAACACATCACATGCATCACAGATTCAGAATAGGATAAACACAATAATTTAAATACTTAATAATTATTTAGACCACGAGGCGATGTCATACATCGTTAGGTTAGGTGACTAACGGCAGAGCGGTCGCATGATCTTTGTAATATTAAGTTAATGCCGTGCAATGTAGCATAAGTTTATCCAAGAAAATGAGCCATAAAAATTTGATGTAATGCATATTAATATGATCCTAAATAGGGTATCATATATTAAAAATATGAATTCATTATGCATTAGGGGCTAATTCAAATAAATTTGAATGATGACCAAATTTATTTATTCATTGTAAAAGGAAGTAAGTTTTCCTTTTTATTCCCCAAAAATATCCCCATAAATCCCAAAATTCCCCCATTAAATTTCCCATTTATCCCCCCTATTTTTCAAATTTTTCTTCAATTTTAGGGCCCCAATACCCTTTTTATTTATTTTTATTTGCTTCCCCTTCCCCTTTTCTCCTTTTCAATGAATTTTGGCATGCGGGCCTGAGGCTCACAGCCAAATGGCCTCTTTTTTTTAAAACGGTGCTGGCTTGAGATTCACAGCATGGGCTGCAGGCCTGAAGCCCGCAGCCGCCCCCACCATTTTGTTTTTTTTCGTTGTGGGCCGAAGCCCACAAGTTGCTGTGGGCTTCGACCCACAGCGAAAAAGCCAATTTTTTTAATTAAGTAATTGGGCCTTGGGCCAAGTAGGTCAAAGCTTTTGGTTGGGGGGTCGGCGGCTAGGGTTAGCCATCGCCCCCTGCCTCTAGATAATAGGGTGGTAGTGGGGGGGACCGCCGTCGCTGCCCTCCCCCTCCAGCAAGGAGGGGGGTTCATTGTTCCCGCTGCCGAAAAAGGCAGGGAGGGGGCTATGGTGCCGCCGTCGAAAAAGGGGTGGGTGGGGGACCTTGGTGCCATCGCCGTAAATGGGGCGGAGAGGGAGGGTTTGTGCCGCCACCGAACCGGCGGAGAGGGGATCCAGTGTACCGTCGCTGAATGGGGCGGGGCGGGGAGCTAGCGTTCGCCGCCTTTGGGGCGGGGAGCAGAGCATGATTTCGTCGCCTTCGGGGCAGGGATGGGAGCCGGTGTCCGTCGCCTTCGGGGAGGGGAGGGGAGCCGGTTAGATATTGTACCATTGCGACGATTAAAAATCAAGTAACGACGATTAAAATCGTTTATTTTAATTTAGTAAAATGATTTCTAATCCGATCTTGCGAGATCGATGAATGATTGTATCGTGATCATGATAAAAATAGAATTTTTAAGATAATACATTTAGACATGTCCTCCAGATTTAGCGATGGTTGACAAAGCCTACGTGTAGAAGATGAAGCCCTCGCATGGAAGACGAAATCCATGCATGATAGACGAAACCGCGAGTGTGGATCTGTTGCTTCCCTCGCTTTCGCAACTAACGGATTTTTGGAATTTTTAGATGCTCGTGCTGATAACGTATTAGAAGCATCATTTCTAGGGAAGAACCCAGTTCTTTATTTATAGTAGAGGGATGAGCGTATATGAATAAGATACAATGATATGACCTTATCCTATGGATAAGATATAATCCCCAATACAAAATCCCATCATTATCTATTTACAACATTATTTTTAATTTAGTGCTACTACAAAATTTTAGCATACTGCTTGTGCTTTTAGTGGAGACTAAGGTTTCAATCTTAGTAGAAACACTACTGAATATAAGAAATTTAAGTTTAGCAAAGTAGGACATGAAGACCATAATGTAGCGAAGCTGGATGAAGAAACTATGTCATCCAAAAGAGTGCAATGATTAATAAAGATGTTGATCATATAATGATTGTAACATTGTTGAAGTGCGGAGCTGCAACATGAGTTTTGTGTGTCCGAAATGCGATATTGCAATTAAAGGATAAATATTATAAGACGATGATCAAAACGGCTTTGTTATATAGTACGAAGTGTTGGACTATCACCATGAAGCACGAACGTAGTTTGTGTGTAGCAGATATACGAATGTTACGGTGGCCGCGTGGAGACACCACAAAAAATAAGATAAGAAACAAGAATATCGAAGTTATGTGTGATTCCGATAAAAGATAAGGCGATAGAAAATCGTTTGAGATGGCTTGGCCATATAGACCAAAGACATATTGATGCTTCTAGAAAGATAGAACATGTAAATGTTGAGATCAAGAGTAATGTAGATAGACCGAAAAAAATACAAGAAGAGAAGTGACAGTACTGAATATGAAAGATCTTGATATGACGAAAGATAAAGCATTAGATCGTAATACGTAAAAAATGAGTATCCGACGTTAAGAACCGACATGTTGCTGCCGTTGCTTGGCCTTCCATCTTTGCAGGTAGAAAACTACTAAACTTTTGGGTTAGGGGAATAAAATCTTCCTGATATTTTCTTATTGGGGAAAATACTGAATCTCTCAAGAAGGCTGACCTAATTAGGGTACAAACCAAACCACGGGTCAACATACACGACACAAGATAAACATCATCAATTACTTCTTAAAGAGCCACATAATCACTCGATCAAGGTACCTAAATAACCCTAAATCCAACAAGAAAGTCATGGGCTGGATCCTAATAATCTCAAGCATCACGCTGTTGACAGGATCACACCGACGCACAGTCAATGTTAGTGACCGTTGATTTGTCCTCCTTTTAATGTGGTTTGTTTGGGGGAAAAATGTTTCCGTACCCATGGTTTGAAAGCAAATTTCTTAGAGGGGCCACGAGGTTTGAAAATTATGAAAAATGACAAAGTGTTGCAATTGACTTGTTTTAAAAAAGACAAAATACTATTTTACTAGCTGATCAATGTATACAATATCTTTTAAAGAAACAAATTAGCTTTCGTTTTCAACAATATATAGTGCTAGTCAAACAAGTTTAAACAGCTGTACTTTTCTTTTCAACATTATCATTTTTTGAAAACACAGTCCTAGCTAATTTATTTGCACTTAAAATTTTATGTTCCCATCTAGTATTAGGTCGGAAAAAATTAAAAGAAGTTGATGCCCATACATTAGGAATTGATCCTCATTCAGTATCTTAAAATTTGAGAATGACTCCCTACACCGGCGATTCGGTGTAGGAAGGTGACGTTTTTTCCCAAAGGAGAAAGCAAGTGAGTGAGAGAGCGATGATGTGATTGATAATTTGATTGTTTTTTTGTCAAATTTGATAGGTTGTCCCTTCCTTGCACCGGGTCCCCGGTGTATATAGTAACCCTCTAAAATTTTAGGTTCCCTACCTATACTTAGTATGATGTCAAAACCATCTAACTCCCAAGTACCGATCCTCTAATATTATTATTGTAATCAGGTGTCACATGTTCCACGGATCTTTTCCAATCTCAAGGTTTCCACCTTGAATTTAAGGCTTAATTTCGAAAAACTATCTCATATTTTCGCTGAATTCCAAAAAAAGTACCTCTTATTTTGATATAATCGTAAAACTACCTTATACTTTTCAGGTTTCAATAAATAATATTAAATTATAGCAGCGAAGCGAAGGCATGTTGTTCCTCAGCAAGGGATCTCAGCGTCAAAGTACTCCTGATCAAGCTGTTAAGTCTCAAGATATGTTCCTCTGTCTCAAACTTGACGTATATTTTACAAGATAAAGACTAGGAAATATACGTCAGTGAGGGTCGCTCAGCAAGATATAAAACGTTAAAAAAACTGACCCTCGGCAAGATTTTCAAAAGCATGACAGTTAAAAAATTATGAATAAACGAACAATTATAGTTTCTAAGCAGAAATTTCATTAGCATGATAGTCTTATTATAAGTGATAGCAGTAAGGACAATTATAATTTCTAAGCAGTATGAACAGAAATTATACTAGCATCGCAGTTCTACTATAAGTGAAAACATGGCAGTTCTATTTTAAATGGAAACAGTGGCAGTTTTATATGTTAAACATGCTCGATATAGTATTTTCAAGATATTCAAGATGTATTCAATTTAGTGCACTAAGGTTCATGTCGTTTGGCGGCAAGCAAGTGAATCTACCTTCAATTGCCCCCGAAGGTGACCCGTTTACTTCCGACTAGTGCCCGCGAACCCAACTCCACCCACGTGTACTTTCTGGGCCACGAGCCAGAATCAGCCAAACCTGTCATCAAAAGTTGTAATACTGGAACACGAGCCAGACTAGCCAAACCGGCCCGCACGAATAGCCAAAGCTTGGCATGCAATATCAATGATTTGCCAAACCGGTCCACACGTTCTATGAGTAGCAATTGTTTCAAGAGGTTCATATATGTCCAATAGTGTTGCATTTCATATCGTTCAAGGCATTATCAGTTAAAATGTCCCCACACACACGCATACATATGTTTTCATCTCGCAATACACAAAGTATGCAGTTTGAGGTCATATTAGAAGAAGCGGTATTTAAAATAGTAAAAAGTGCACACTTGCGTGTTTGGTGATTTTGATGTTAATACATGAGTTTGCATAAGTATGAAACATGGTTTAAAAAGTAGTATTTAAATGTCGCAATGTTTAAAAGCATGTAGAAGAAATACACACTTGCAATAGTATAAAGAAATGAGCACAGGAATGATTCCAACTGAGCAAATGTATCTAATTAAGCTTGAAATATTGTTCTAAGGCTAGTAGACGTCTTCCAAGATCTTAAAATAATTAATGGAGATTTTCCTCAATTTATACGATCCAAAAACTAATTAAAAACGAGAAAACGATTTTTCATTATATTTTTCAAAGATTTCTCTAGGACAAACCATACGTCGGAATTCTTCCAACAATGGGTCAAAACGACTGTATTAACTAGTACTACAACATATATTTTTTTCGTAAGTCAGTGTACGTGAAAATCGCTTGATAGGAATTTTAAAGCGAATTTAGCTTTATTGAGATTTGCCTTTGAAAAATCATTGTGGGAGATATACTTGCCTTTTGGGAATGAAACAAGCACCAATGAGTCTGTTTCTTCGTTTCTGATTTTCTGGGCATTGTCTTATATTTTTCTGATACCTATAAGATTTATTATGAATTAAATACGAATCAGCCATATTAATGTGTGTATACATATTTTCGTATATACGTTTATATGTATACGTATACGTATAATAACTTACATTTTAACACCCCAATGCGTTTCATGCTGCTGCGGGGTTCTTCGTCGACGACATGGCGGCAGGGACCGGGCGGAGGCGGCGGGGTCGCAGTGGCCAAGGGGCGACGAGCGTCAGCGTCTTCTGGTGATGCGGCGGTGGCACCGAAGTGGAGGTCGTGGCGGCGGGGAGTGACATCAGTCAGACGGAGGGTGGGGAACCGGTGTGGTCTTCTCGGCGGCAAAGGTGGTCTCAAGGCGGTGGAGGGACGGTGCGGTGAGGTCGGGGGCAGTGAGGCGATGCGGACGGCGCCTGTGCGACGGCGGCAGCTGCAGGGAGCAGCGGTGGGCGTTGGCGATGTCAGAGGGGTCGGAGGGGCGGGGGGTGGTGCTGGAGTGAGGAGAGGAGGAGCTTGGGGGCTTGGGGGAGGCGAACGGCGGCGTCGGGCTGGAGCGGGGTGTCAATGAGCTCGAGCGGCATGGCGGTGGTGCAAGCGACAGGCGAGTGACGAGGGGAGCTCGGGCATTCTCGTCGGCGTTGGTGCACGTCGAAGGAGCGGGCGGCAAGCTCCGGGCGGTGGTCGTAGGGGTGTGGGTGGCAGTCGGAGGTGGTGCTCCACCGGAGGAGAGGGGAGAGGGTAGGAGAGAGGGGTTCGGGAGAGAGAGGGGAGGAGAGAGGGAGGGTGAGCCTGGGTTCGAATGAGGAGGGAGGGTAGTTTATATATGTTTAGAAATTAAGTAATAAAATGATAATAATAATAACAATAATAATTGTAATATTTATTAAGATGGTTGGATCTGCCAACTTTAAAGAGGTGGGTTAATTGGGTGGGTTAGGGTATCGATCAAGTGGGGTTAGGGGGTAAAAGTAAGAGTAATTGGGTAATTAGTAATAGTAAAAACGTCATTAACGATTGTAATTAGTAAAAATGACGTAATACCAAGCCGTTTTTGCATACGACTCTGAAAAATTACGAAAACATAGCCACGGGTTCGTATTGTCGCGAGAATCGTGAATACGAAGTCCATTTCGAAGTTTGAGCTACGGAGGTATGAGTTTTGGGTCAAAATGTTTGGGATGCGGGTTTGCGGGTTCTAGGTCGATTTGACTCTAGAAAATTACGAAATTAATATAAAGAGCACTAAATGATCATAGGATCACATGGTTGAAGTTTGAAATCGTTCTGATAACGTTTATATAGAAAATTAATTATACGGCTATATCAGTAATAATTAAGTATAGATTATTATATAAATTATTTAGGGGTATTGAATGGTACTCGAGCTCACTAAAATAGGCTTTAACTATGCTGATACTACAAAACATTTTGTTATAAATGAGTTTGAAACCAATTTGATATTAAACTCCTGACCAACCATTATAAAATACTTTTAATGTGTGAAAATACGTCTATTGCAAATATACATGTACTGATGAATACGGGTCGTCACACCTTGATCGCCACCCTGGGCCTAAGATGATGTCGAACTTGCTAAGTTCGATGCTCCAATTCAGCATCCGGGATCTCTCCAGCTTCTTCAGATTCTTTTCGAGTGGTGAGTTGGTGTAAACCAAGATGGTATGCGCCTGAAAGTAGGGTCGGAGCTTCCTCGCCGTCGGGATGAGGCAGTAGGCAAACTTCTCTATGGGGCTGTAGCAGGTCTCCACCTCCCGGAGCACCCCGGCTGGCATAGTAGAAAGGCCTCTGGATGCCTCTGTCTTCCTTGATTAGGCCCTGAGATGACGGCTTCCTCGGTGGCGACGAGATAGAGGTCGAGTCGCTCTCCTTCCTCGGGCTTTGCGAGCAGCAACGGGCTTTGTAGGTAAACTTTCAGCTCGCTAAAGGCTTGGGCTCAGGAGTCATCCCACTCGACCTCCTTCCTCGCACCTTACTTCATACTAAGGGCCTTTCGCAAGACCGTAAAGAATAGGAGGGACCTCTCGGTGGACTTTGACAGGAACCTTCATAATGCGGCGGTCCGTCCATTCATCCTTTGTAAGTCTCTGATCGTCATCGGCTCGCTCATGTTGATGAGGGTGGATATCTTGTCGGGGTTTGCTTCGTTCTGTCACGCACCGCTTCCCATTATGCTCGGAAGCGAGGACGCGAGCGGGTCCGCGTGTGCAAGTAAGGAGGATGTACTTTTGCTTTTCTTTTCTCCTTGACTTTAACACAATAAGCGTCTGTGTGAATTCTTGCAGGTTCTTGCATGCAAACTCAAAACGACACAGATAATTTATATTTACAATCTCAATCGTTTCAAAAATGTAATGCAACAATAATGAAAGGAAGGGAGGCCTTATGGCTCTTACAATACATAATACATAAATGGAACTACTATGGAAATGTAGACTAAAAGTATCTTCTTGGGAGAATCCTGCCACTAGTGGGTTACGCTACGCTGCAATTAGGATCTGCAAAAATGTCCTCAGAACTTGACGGACGTTGCATTAAAAACACAAATACAATGCCCGCCAGTAAGGGTTACTTATAAAGATTCCCAAGCATCAACTTCATTTAAATGATTAAAGGAATTTAGCAATGTAATGACATTGTATGATAAAAGCATGTTACAAAAGAAATTTAACAAAAGATGTGAGCATGCTGAAAGTTAATACATAAAATTTAACAACAATTATCACATGATTTGCATTTCAAAAAGGTAAAGGTGATTTGCAAGTTGAATATTTTTTAGTTATGTGTGCTCGTGATAAGTCCATGTCTGAGTAAGTAAAGTGTTCTTGATACACCCTATCATCGGGGGTTTACCGTGACGCTTCTTGCCATCTTTAACCTGGAAAATGGCCAATATGATTTCCTCCATTGGTGTGGTTATGTAGGTAGCCGTATAGTGCTCAAGACACACTTACAAACTCTACTCCATGAACCAACCCCACCCCAAAGTGTCTTGTCTAGCCACCGACTAGTTTTCACATCATCTGTATTTGATGGTTTCACACCATCTGTATTCGATGGTTTCATATATACCCCGAGGGTTATGTCTTACCCCCTGTTCAATGTAGTTAATTTGACAGCAGGCGGATAGTAAATTGTCACTAACAATCAACATTAATCTAACATGTCCATTTAAGTCTGAAACAACCAGTATAATAAAAGCATGCAGTTCAACTTCTAAAGTTGGCAAACGCATTAAAATGAGATTTTAGCAGTAATGGTAAGCAACGCAGTTAGCAATTCATTTTTGATAGAAGGCTTGCGAATTTAAGAACCCAAGAGTGTTAGAACATATAAGGAAGCGAGTGCATAGCAACAGATAAGAACATGCTGTAATGAGATTCGTACACAATCAGTTCATGATTTGTTAACATGGGAGAATAGTATTAACAGACCATAGCAATATTACACGTATTAGCTCCAAGGAAATTACTTTAACGTATTATTTACTTAGATTAAAGAGATGTGGGGAAATTAATATACGATGCGTAGATCTGTGGAGGAGGCGGGCGTTGGGTGTCCAAGTGGTTGTAGCGTAAGACGTGTTTTATCTGCGTCATTAAAATTCATATTATCATGCTAAAAGATTTTTAACCAATTAAAATAATACTAAAGCTAACTTACATGACTTAATATAGAGCTAACTCTTTAAAACATATACTTTGAAACATTTTAATTTGAAATTTTATCTAAAACATTTAACATGAAATTTAATTTAGATAACTTAATTAACTTAATAACCCAAAACTTTAACAACTTAATAATTTTAAACTAAATTTTAATAACTTTAAAACTTAATAACTTAATTAACTAAACTAACTTACTCACTTAAAATAAGTTATATAAATATTTAGTATGAAACCCTTTTATTCAAACTAATTTATACATCTTAATATTTAACCTCAAAACTTAAATTATAAATTATAACTTAAACTAGTTAAAATAATTTTCTTTTCAAACTTAATAACTTATATATATACTTAAACAACTTAAATAATTTCCAACTAAATAACTTTAGGAACTTACAAACTTGATAATTCTAAATAGATCAAATCCTTCAATTAACTTAAAGAATAACCCAATAACCCATTTATCCAATTTAAAACCCAATAACCACCAAGCAATTTAATAGTTCAAATGAAACCCAACAAGTAATAGTAATAATTCAAATACCCGATAAGAAATGACTTACCCATTCCAACCCAATACGTAATTTAAACTCATTTGAACCCATACCCAATAAGTGTACTTATACCCAAAACCCAATACCCAACAAGCTTATCTTAAACCCAATATGAATACCATACCCAATAAGAAATAACTTAAACCCAATAAGCATTTTATTTCATCCAAACCCAATAAGAAATAATTTATACCGCTTCTTCTCTTTATATTCTACCCTTCCTTTCCTGTTCTTCTTCTATCTCCTTTCTTCTCTTTTGCAGGTGGCTTAAAGGGCGGCAAGGGCGGGCAGAGGCATGGCGGCGCACGGCCGGCGGCTGCGCCCTGTCGATGGCGACAGCGGCTGGTGCGCACGAGGTTGGGGGAGGAGGGGCATGAGAGAGAGAGAGAATGGATTGGGGTTGTTTGAATCTGAAATTGATTTCAGATTTTGGGTTTCTTTCTCTCTAAATCTCTGATTTTGATCTTCAATTTGGGAATTGACTTGGAGATTGATTTGGGTTGAATTGGAGCTGAATTTGGGTTTTTGATTTAGTGAATGTGTTGATTTGGGGCTGAAATGATTTGGGTTGAATTGGGCTGAATTTCAGTTTGGGTTTGATTGTGAATTGAAGGAGATGATGAATTTGGTTTGAATGAAGGAGGGGATGATGAAATTGCTGATTTGGGTTGAGTTGGAGTAAGGGATGGTGAAATTGGGTTGGGTTGTTGTGGAGGAGATGATGAAGAAGCTGTTGGTTTTCCTTCACCGAATACAGACGTGGGCTTAATAGGTTGCTGAGGTGAGTTGCATCTGATGGAAATTAAGGGGTAGGCCAAGAGAATTATAGAGGGTGGTTGGGTGTGTTGCGTGCTTGATTATGGGTAGATCCACCGTATATGTGGGTGGGTGATTAGGGTTAAAGTAAATAGATTAAGGTAATTTGGTAAATATAATTAGTAGCTAGGAAATGGTAATTAGTTAAAAATAAGTATATAAACATAATTAGTAAATAGTAACGTAGTGAGTAAATGGTAGAAAGGTAATTACTGAAAGTAACTAGTAATTGATAAAAGTAATTAGTAAACAGTAAAAAGATAATTATTAAAAGAAACTAGTAATTAGTAACAATGATTAGCAAAAATAATTAGTAAACACAAATCGTAATAGTAAAAGTAATCTAGTACAGAGTAATAAGTTGTAAGAAGTAATTAGTAAACAGTAAAACTAATTAGTAAATGTAATTAGTAAAAATATTTAGCAGATGGTAGAAAGGTAAACATGGTTAATGAAACTGATTAGTGAATATGAAAAGCTATTTAATAATAGTATCTAAAAACTTAATTCGTTTAAAAATATTATTATTTAAAACTGTTTTTGAAAGTATTTATACTAAAATACGGGTAGTAACAGATACGGGCCGTCACATCCTACACACCTTATAAAAATTCCGTCCTCGGAATTTCTCGGGATTTGAGTTCATTAAATAAATGCCGATAATACTTATGCATCTCATCGTATTTCTACGAGGTAAACTCTGACCTGAAATACTTCAAGACGATAGCCAGGAAGTGATACAAGTGACGAGGTTAAGATTAAGTTTCGAAATGGGGATCCGCCTAAATATACAACATCGATGGCCTTAACCATTAGTGGGCAAGTAAATATGTCTATAGAAGACTACCCACGAACTTGCACAAAAGATACAAGGGCAGAGATGGGTGAAAGAAAAATATACTTATAACTGCAACATATAACCCCAATCAAGTGTTCCTAAAATAAATCATCACTATTGTCTCATCACTGAATAACGCTACAACTATAATCATATCCTCAAACTTAACTATAGATCCAACATTACCTTTTGAGTTCTGACTCATAGTTCTCGCTTTAAAACAATCAATACTTTATAAAAATAACTTTTGAAAGAAATAACTAAATATCCTCAATAAATACCCTTTCAAATTTCTTCGCTTTTTCGCTTATCTTTTGTTATTATGACAGTAACATTTCCTGTGAAATCTTTAATGTATAATTCCTATGTAACCAAGTTGTCGTATCCATAATATGTCATCACATTGTCCATTGTATAACCTAACTTTGTAGCCATTGTGATATCCTCCAACTCAAATTTCATTTCATTTCTTTTTTTTACATCAAGCAATCAATGTAACGATGCTCTATCAATTACTAATATATAACGACAAGTACAAACTATGCCTAGTATACATCACCATTTACAATCAACAATTGTCCTGCCCCCAACTCATTCTTCATCGAACACTACGGGATTACTCATAATTCTATTCACCATAATTAACAAGCTACTAAATCACATCTTGCCATTTCCCAATGTATCTTATTCTAAACAACTTTAGATCAATCTAAATAACCATCCATTCGTATCAACATCTCGCATTATTTCTAATACCTACATCCCACTACTTGAATAATTAAGTTTTGTTACTTTAAATAATCTACTCATTATTATTGTTACCATAAATCATATTATACCTTCATAGCTACTTTTAGCTGTTATTCATCTGAATTTAAAATCTGTAATGTATTCGTTCTCCTGTGTCTTACTCATAAAAGGAATCTCTATTGAATCCGGTATGCATAGGTATTATCCAAATATAAGTCTTGAACACATCATTCTATTATCACCATATAAAATGGAATAATCTAAATTCTTTATGTTCATAATCAACTAATTACGACTACCCCTCATATCATCTCACACTACGCCTAGCTATAAACATAATCCTATAACAATAGTAATCACATAATATAACGGATAACAAAATTAACATAGCTGATGATGGAATGAAATGAAGGAAAACATTTAAAGGGCTATAACATATTTGAAACTATTCTCGCTAAAACTGTAATAAGTAATGACAAGCACTAATGTAATAACTAAGCAATAGTGTAGGATTTAGAAGTTGAATGATGTAAGGAATAAAGACTGCGATGAACGGTTTCAGATGAAGTATGTATATGGAGTTAAATTGGTTAGGTAGCATAAAATAGTCATGAATAATTAAGTAATTAAGGAGAATGAAAGATATGTGTCAAATAACAAAATGAGTAAATGGCATAAGTTAAAACATAAAATGTGATTAGTTAGGTAATGAATGAAAAGAGTAACATACAAGGGAGTATATTGAAGTAGCGATTGTTTTGTGAATGCAAATGAAGATAGATTTGTACAAAAATTTAAAGTATGGATACGATGAATACACAACTGACAATCTCAAAAGTTGGAGTTCTATTTAGTATAGAAAAGTATTTAAAAGTATGTATGATAAGTTGTTTTGAAATAAGTTTAGTAGTATAGTAAGAATTTTTTTTATATATTTGAATAGAAGTAAGGTTTAAAATTGAAGTTTATTATATGAAGAAAGTAAGGTAAATATACGAGTAGGGATGTTATAGGTTAGAAAATCGTTAAGAGATTATGTTAAGGAAAGTTTCAAAATCAAGAATTAATTTAAGTCAACTGAAAGGTAGTATGAGACCTAGGTATATACTAAAGATTCTCAAACAAGTTAAATTGGGCGAGGAATTCAATGAAAGGAATATCGAAGATACCCCTTTTATTTATTTTTTATTTATTTTTGAGAATCAGGATTGTAATGTCATCATTGTTGTTCTTAAAGCATTTTGCACCAGCACGACTGGCATGAATCACATAAGTATTACGATTGATTCCGAATGAAAAGTGTCATTTTCACCCCGTATTTCCTTGGGTTTTAGCGTATATATTTCACATATAGGCTCTATCTAGCTCGTAATTGTTCATAGTCTGTATATTAGATCTTATCACTTGTTATACTTAAAACCCACTTCTTGTCACTAATTATTGCATTTCCTATTTTTCAGGATTTTTCTGGAATTTATGGAGATTTATCGGAAGCAAGAAGAAGAGAAGAAGAATTCTGCAATGCCTCCTCTTGTGCAGAAATCTGCTGTTATTCCAATGCATATTCCGGTCTCATGATATTTTTCAGTCAAATTTCGTGAAGTCCCGATTCCAACGCCGCCTGGAACACGTCATTCCGAGGTCGGATGATTTTTCTAGAATTTTTGCAAGACAGTGTGACGGTGCTGAAAATTTCTGCATCTTTGCCCCTCTTGTGAAGAATTCTGCTATCATTCCAGTATATATTCCGGCCTAATGATATTTTTCAGTCGAATTTTGTGAAGTCCCGATTCCATCGCCGCCTGGAACACGTCATTCTGAGGTCGGATGATTTTTCTAGAATTTTTGCAAGACAGGGTGACGGTGCTGAAAATTTCTGCAGCTTTACCCCTCTTGTGAAGAATTCTGCTATCATTCCAGTATATATTCCGGCCTAATGATATTTTTCAGTCGAAGTTCGTGAAGTCCCGATTCCATCGCCGCCTGGAACACGTCATTCTGAGGTCGGATGATTTTTCTAGATTTTTTGCAAGACAGTGTGACGGTGCTGAAAATTTCTGCAGCTTTGGGCATTGCTTGCGGGTTTGTGCCAGAATCCGACCCGTTTGACTTAATTTCAGACCCGTTAAGCTGTGAATGAGTTTATATTACGAATTTGGGGGTTTTTCAGCCCTAGTTCTTATTTTTTGCTGAAATTTGGAGGAGGAAGATGAGCTTGGAGGCCATGGGGGGAGGATGATGAAGCTTGGAGCTTGGAGGACCACTTGAGTATGAGGATTTCATCTTTGAGTGACACATTGGTGAACTCTTTCATAACTCTTGTGTAATTTTGGTTTAGCAACTTGTATTGTATTGGATGATTATCTCTAGAGATATAGATGTCTTCTTTTCATCATGAATTGCTAGATCTTGCTTGTGTTGTTATGTTGTGTGATTGTTGTTGTTTGGGTTGTGAATTTCATCTCTAGCATGTTTCTATTTTCTATTTGGTGGATGAAACTTTGAGATGTTGGTTGTTGATGGAACCCTAGAGGGTAATCCATAGAGAGGAACTATCATAGTCGACCCTCTCTTCTTTGCTCAAAGTATTTCTCTTTGTTTCATACACTACTTTTATTGCACCCCACATGTTCGATGAAATGCCACACCCACCGATTTTTCGTCCCTTAGCCGGGAAAACAATTGAGTTATATTTGAGATGAATTCTCACGCCCACGGCCTCATTCACACACACAACATACGAGTCCTCCTTGTTACTTGCCGATTCGGCTCTCCACCCCTAGCCACTTAGGTTAGATTTTTAGTTTCTTCACACGTTTTTCCCACACACTCATCCACCGTAATTGAGGTGGTTGTTATCACATTTTATTTTTCGTTATTGATCAATTTTGTGAATGTAGAACGACTTGTCCCTGTGATCCGACCCGGTACTCACCGGTTATTTTTATATTGCATTGACGCTCCTACGCTTGGGAGTGGAAGCGTGCCCCGTGCGCGTTTTCCGAGTCAACCAATTGGCGCCGTTGCCGGGGATAACGGTTTTTATTAGTAGCAATTTTTGATTGATTTTGAAAGTTTTAGTGTGATACTCCTATCTCTTAGTGTATGTCTTTCCGTTTATTTATTTTTCACTTATTGAGTCGTTTGGTTGTTTACTTTCATTTTTCTTGAATTTTCTTTTAAAACAACAACATGGCATCTTCTTCAGATTTTTCAGACATTGATTTGGAGGATATCCCACTTCCACCATACTTTCATGGCACGGAATGGGAGAACCCTCATTTACATATTAAAAATTTTGAAGAGTGGATGTTTTCATGTCTTGGTGGGAATATTGATGATGATTGCATATATTTTAGATTCTTTCCCTCTACTTTGCAAGACGATGCTAGACTTTGGTTTGATTCATTGTCTCTCGACTCACATTTTACTTGGTTGTCATTTCAGGCTGAATTTCTCCGAGTGTTTTTGCCTATCTTTTTGGAGCAGGTACAGGGGCGGCAGGCCATGGAGCAGTACATAGCGAGCTTCGCCCAGGCCGATGGAGAGGCCTACCATCAGGCTTGGCAGAGGTTCACTGATTTGGTGCTTGCGTGCCTACACCAGAGTTTCCACGAGGATCACCTCCTGCAGATATTTTATACTGGATTATCGCCATCTGGGCGGGATTTTGTGCAGATGAGTTGCGGGGGAGAATTCTTTGATTATTCGACCGAGGATTCCTGGTGTTACCTGAGGGACCTTGCAGAGTGGGAGCAGACTGTGCCATCTGGAGAGCAGTCACTTGGATATGAGGATGATGGCCAGTCCCAGTTTCCACTTCAGGATGCAGAGCTGCAGGCCCAGTGTCAGCTTAAGGAGCCACTTTTGGGCTCTTTTCCTTGCGACCCCATGGGATACAGAGCAGAGCAGGAGGATGGGTTGCATGAGAGTCAGGTAGAGGACATTGAGCATATACATTTTGAGGAGTCGGAGGAGACAGATGATGGAGTGCGTGTCGACCACGACGGTGACACGATGCATTTTCACTTTGAGGTTGAGGATGAAGTGTATGTGCATGATGGCCGAGAGCAGATTGAGGACACCATGGGGCCTGAGCCACATTCCACTTCAGAGTTAGCTTCACAGGTCGAGGCGGTTGAGTACTTTGGGAGGACGACTGAGATAAACTATTTCTGGGATGGCGATGATGATGCGTGCTTGGATTTGCCCGAGACGAGTCTACCTCCAGTCACATCACTGATGTCACTTCCCTCGCCTCAGGATGCGCACTTGCCAGTCATCAAGGAGATATGTCAGGAGCAGTTACCATTTGTGGGGAGTGCCGTAGAGATAGTTGATATTGATGTCGAGGAAGATGATAGCGACGGGGATTGTGACATGGTATATATTGAGCCCAAGCTTCCTCCTACTCCAGTTTTCTCTCTGCAGCCACTTCCACCTCCTCCTGAGGCCGTGCATCATACCGAGCCTAGCATCACATTTCAGGGAAGTTCCCACATTTCTTTTCCGTCCACCTCCGAATCAAATTATTTAATTCCATATCAAAATGATTTGGATTGTCGTCATTTGATTCTAAATTCTTTTATTCATTTCGACGACCCATTTTGGCAAGCTTTTCACTTGGATGGGCGCTCTCGCCCAATTATTTTTGACACGAACTATCTCCCCTATTTTGCAGGAACCTATCACAAGGAGATGCTTGGGGTTGTGTCGCTTGCCATTGATGCCCACAATGGAGGTAGGGCATCGGACGTGGCGATGCTCACGGAGGAGCGTAAGGATATGATCGAGCAGTTGCCACCGCCGTTATACATACGAGATCCGCCTTTTGCTAAGGTGTATTCTTTCCATGTAGTGTAAATAAATAAAAAGTTAGTTAGTTTGCTTTCGCATGTTTGCTTTCGTATTTTTTTTTCTTTTCTAGGATCTTTTGCCGAGATCTAGTACTCTCCCAACATTGAGGACAATGCTTATTTTAAGTTAGGGGGAGACTGTTAGAATCTCTAGGATTATTAAGATTTTGAGCTAATTTTTTTTTTGAGATCCCTCCATGTTTCTCCATCACCCATTGATTTTCATTGCATATCATATTTGGCCTTCTCGTTCCTATGCCGCTTGCTTTGTTTAGTCCCTACATGCTTTCATGTTATGCTATTTTTTCGGATTATCACTTTGGTATCGATTTCTCGATGTTTGATTGGCACGTTTTCATTTCTTTTCCAATTTGGAGTCAAATGCTAATATGCCATGTATGAATCTTTTTTATACGTCGTGATATCTCTTTGAAATAATTTGGGAAAAGTTTGGTGTAAGTGGTCGCATGAATTGGGATGAATGGTGTAGTTTTTGGTTGGATTGGATTTGGCCAATTGTGCATGCTTTGTTTTCTTCTTAGAAGTGGGTGGAGGAGTTGATAATTCATGTTGGAGAATGAAAAAGAGAGTAGTATAATCGAATGGTTTTTCTAATCAAATCGAGTAGCCGGTGCCCCACGAAACATTGGGGAGGACGCCAAAGATGAGATTTAGGGTATCATTCCATCCATTTGCATATATAGCGTCATCGCATGTATGTAAATGTGCTCGTGTTTGCATTTATGGCGTTATCGCGTGAATGCAAAATATAAACATAAAAAAAAGAAAACAAAAAGAAGAAAAAAAGAAAAGAAAAGAAAAATGAATGAAATAAATGAGTGAATAACCAACATAAATGATGCAATCTCAACTCCCACTACTTAGAAGGATTTTCTTTTGTTTTGGCCATTTCCAAGAAAATTTGAAATTTTGACATCGTCATATTTCCCGATACGTGTGATACAGTGCTTATTACTTCACTTTTCTTTGAATTGGATTGAGGGAAATGTCATTTGTTATTTATTTTCATACATTGGGTATATTGGCTTTGAATTCTTTTGGAAATATCATTTTGGAGTATGTCATGAGAGTATCTTGGTTTGGTGCATGTTTTTCAATTTAATCCGAATTTTTCGCTTATTTTGCTAGGGACTAGCAAAAAGCTAGTTGGGGGTGTGATTCCGAATGAAAAGTGTCATTTTCACCCCGTATTTCCTTGGGTTTTAGCATATATATTTCACATATAGGCTCTATCTAGCTCGTAATTGTGCATAGTTTGTATATTAGATCTTATCACTTGTTATACTTAAAACCCACTTCTTGTCACTAATTATTGCATTTCCTATTTTTCAGGATTTTTCTGGAATTTATGGAGATTTATCGGAAGCAAGAAGAAGAGAAGAAGAATTCTGCAATGCCTTCTCTTGTGCAGAAATCTGCTGTTATTCCAATGCATATTCCGGTCTCATGATATTTTTCAGTCAAATTTCGTGAAGTCCCGATTCCAACGCCGCCTGGAACACGTCATTCCGAGGTCGGATGATTTTTCTAGAATTTTTGCAAGACAGTGTGACGGTGCTGAAAATTTCTGCATCTTTGCCCCTCTTGTGAAGAATTCTGCTATCATTCCAGTATATATTCCGGCCTAATGATATTTTTCAGTCGAATTTTGTGAAGTCCCGATTCCATCGCCGCCTGGAACACGTCATTCTGAGGTCGGATGATTTTTCTAGAATTTTTGCAAGACAGGGTGACGGTGCTGAAAATTTCTGCAGCTTTACCCCTCTTGTGAAGAATTCTGCTATCATTCCAGTATATATTCCGGCCTAATGATATTTTTCAGTCGAAGTTCGTGAAGTCCCGATTCCATCGCCGCCTGGAACACGTCATTCTGAGGTCGGATGATTTTTCTAGATTTTTTGCAAGACAGTGTGACGGTGCTGAAAATTTCTGCAGCTTTGGGCATTGCTTGCGGGTCTGTGCCAGAATCCGACCCGTTTGACTTAATTTCAGACCCGTTAAGCTGTGAATGAGTTTATATTACGAATTTGGGGGTTTTTCAGCCCTAGTTCTTATTTTTTGCTGAAATTTGGAGGAGGAAGATGAGCTTGGAGGCCATGGGGGGAGGATGATGAAGCTTGGAGCTTGGAGGACCACTTGAGTATGAGGATTTCATCTTTGAGTGACACATTGGTGAACTCTTTCATAACTCTTGTGTAATTTTGGTTTAGCAACTTGTATTGTATTGGATGATTATCTCTAGAGATATAGATGTCTTCTTTTCATCATGAATTGCTAGATCTTGCTTGTGTTGTTATGTTGTGTGATTGTTGTTGTTTGGGTTGTGAATTTCATCTCTAGCATGTTTCTATTTTCTATTTGGTGGATGAAACTTTGAGATGTTGGTTGTTGATGGAACCCTAGAGGGTAATCCATAGAGAGGAACTATCATAGTCGACCCTCTCTTCTTTGCTCAAAGTATTTCTCTTTGTTTCATACACTACTTTTATTGCACCCCACATGTTCGATGAAATGCCACACCCACCGATTGTTCGTCCCTTAGCCGGGAAAACAATTGAGTTATATTTGAGATGAATTCCCACGCCCACGGCCTCATTCATACACACAACATACGAGTCCTCCTTGTTACTTGCCGATTCGGCTCTCCACCCCTAGCCACTTAGGTTAGATTTTTAGTTTCTTCACACGTTTTTCCCACACACTCATCCACCGTAATTGAGGTGGTTGTTATCACATTTTATTTTTTGTTATCGATCAATTTTGTGAACGTAGAACGACTTGTCCCTGTGATCCGACCCGGTACTCACCGGTTATTTTTATATTGCATTGACGCTCCTACGCTTGGGAGTGGAAGGCGTGCCCCGTGCGCGTTTTCTGAGTCAACCAACGATATGCAATGGAGAGGATTCAAAAGGATAATTATGGCTGTCATGAGGGGATCACATGAATCGAGATCAAGGAATAGAATAAGATGATCAAATGTAAATACGACTAGGAAATAACTTTGTGAATATGCTACGATGGATTTCTATGGCCATCGACATATGAATGTATGTTAAGGAAGTTAAAAATCAAGGGTGATACGACTATTGTGACTGAAGCCCAAAGACTAGAAGCCCAAGATCCAGCTATGGACGAGAAGCCTGCTAGCAAGGTTGGGCCCCACCAGATGAGGCCCACAAAGAAAACGTGGCCCGATCGATGAGGCCCCCGAGAAATCTCAAACCCGAACCGTCCACGGTTCGACACGCTCGTAACCGGCCCACGATCCCCAGGCGAAACACTCCCCCGGAGTATAAGGCCTTAATGTCCATTAAGGGGCCTCGCAATCGGCTCCCCCATGACGCTGGCAGGCGCCATCGTGGGGACGGATCTCGAGGGCGTGAGTGGGGGCGGACGGCGTGACGGCGGGGCAATCAGCTCCCCTATGACGCTGGCAGGCACCATCGTGGGGACGGATCTCAAGGGCGTGAGTGGGGGCAGACGGCGTGACGGTGTGGACGGGGGGCAATCGTGTCGAAGACCCTATAAAAGGACCGGAGGAACAACGGAGCAGGGGATCGAACCCCAGGTATACTAATCTGAGGTATTCCATCAACGACCTTGATTTTCCTCCATTACTTCTCCCTCCCCCTACTCATGCCGCGGGTCAGGGCATCGATCTCCTCTCGAGTCGAGCCTACCCCGCCGAGGACGTTTCAGACCCTGATCTGACTTAGGCATCGGAGGGGATACGGCCGGAACCAAGGTCCGGCCACCCTGATGAGTTTCTCGTCTATTTAGGAAGGAGCCAACCGAGGCGCCGAGGCTACCCCTCAGCGCTCGACGACCACCCACGCGATTAGCGGGTGTGGCGACCAGAGACCGAGCTCCAAGCGAAGCACCGAGGCTACCCCTCGTCACCCATCCACCCGAGGCCGAGCCCATCAAACAGAGCCGAGACCTCCCCTCAGCTCCGCTTAAGCCAGGGATCGACGCTCGACCTCGTCTCCATCTCCGACTTACGCTAAGTGCACGTGTGCTAGGCGTGACCAAGGGATCCCAACCAATCCCTTGACCACGTTGACAGATCAGTAGTCGGTCAACGATTCAGTGGTGAGAAAACACCAGTAAACATCTGGCACCGTCTGTGGGAAAGAGCTAACATCCACGTAAAACAACCACACCAACAATGACATGGCTCCATCCTCCGCAGCGAAGGAGGGGCGCGACCCCGGCGTCGGGCGTCGGCCCCCACCACGGCCGGCAGGAAGGGATCATCACTCCCCAGTGCACGCTTCTGGTCGGGGCACAAGGGCAACCTCGGGCCGACCATGAGGAGGACCGTGATATAGAGTACAGGAGCCCTACGCCGCCCCTCCGAGCCGGTGGGGTGGGTGTGGCGAGGGAGAAGCCGCGGCCAGACGAAGAACTAGTGGTGTCCGTAGTCATCGACACATCCATGGTCCGGCGACTGCTGATCGATACTGGCAGCTCTTGCGACATCCTCTTTCTGTCGACTTTAGAAAGGATGGGGCTGTAGGACAAGGACCTGGAGCCATGCTCGGAGCCCGTGGTGGACTTCACTGGTCACTCCACACCCATCGTTGGGGCGATCCACCTCCCAGTCACGCTCGGAGGGCCACCCGACTCGATGACCCTGACGGTGGAGTTTGTGGTGTTGAGGATCGGGTCGGCGTACAATGGGATCATCGACCGCCCGCTCCTCAACGCTATTGGCACGGTGGTCTCGACTCTCCACCAAATGATCAGGTTTCAACCCTGAGGGGGATCGGTCGAGTCGACGGCGACGCAGGGAAGCTAAAGATCTGCTACCAGGTAGCAGACGAGAAACCCACTGGGCAACCTGACGACTCGATGGCCTCACTTGACTTGAGGTGCGGGCCGAGACACACACCCACAGAAGAGCAGGAGCAGATCCCAGTCACGAATGTCGAGGGAAGATTCATCTCCATCGGATCGGGGCTGGACCCGGACTTGAAAAGCAGTTTGATCGAGTGCTTGGAGGCGAACCTTGACGTCTTTGCATGGTCGCCCGAGGACATGCCCGGCTTTGACCCCCGGGTGATTGTGCATCGACTGAATGCCGATCCTAATTTCAAACCAGTCAGACAGAAGAAGAGGAATCTAGGTGGCAAAAAGATGAGGGCTGCCTCCGAGGAGGTGGAACACCTTCGCGACGCCGGCTTTATCCGAGAAGTCTGGTACCCAGAGTGGCTATCAAACGTCGTAATGGTCAAGAAGCCCAACAGGAAGTGGCGAATGTGTGTGGACTTCAGCGACCTCAACAAAGCATGCCCCAAGGACAGCTACCCTTTGCCTCGCATCGACCACCTCATGGATAATGCCTCAGGGTATGAAATGCTCAGCTTTATGGACGCCTACTCCGGGTACAATCAAATCCAGATGGACCCCCAAGATGAAGAGATGATAGCCTTTACGATATATAAGGGGACCTTCTGCTACAAGAAGATGCCTTTTGGTTTAAAGAACGCCGGGGCCACCTACCAGAGAATGGTCAATAAGGTATTCGACTCCCAGATAGGAAGGAACCTGGAGGTCTACGTCGATGACATGTTGGTCAAGTCGAGCGACCCGGGAGATCACATCGCCGACCTCAGGGAAACCATCGAGCGGTTGCGAAAACACAACATCCGGCTCAATCCCGCGAAGTGCACATTCGGGGTGAGGTCTGGCAATTTCTTAGGGTTCATGATCACCAATCACGGTATCGAGGCTAACCCTGACAAGATCGAGGTGCTGATCAACATGCGGGAGCTGACGACAATTAAGGAGCTACAGAGGTTGAATGGACGCATCGCCGCTCTAGGGTGATTTCTATCCAAATCGGCGGAGAAGTCCCTTCCGTTCTTCAAGACCCTGAGGAAAGCAATCGCGGAGCCGGCTGACAAAAGGAAGACGATACCGTGGGACGAGGATTGCTCCCAAGCATTCGCCGAACTTAAGCAATGCCTCCGCAGCCCCCCGCTCCTGTCCAAACCGAGTCGTTGAGCCTCTACCTAGCTTGCTCGGGAGAAGCAGTGAGCTCGGTGCTGGTCAGGGAAGACGGCGGAGTATAGAGGCCGGAGTATTATACCAGTCAGGTCCTGAAAGACGCAGAGGGGCGGTACACGCCTATGGAAAAGCTGGCATACGCCCTCGTTCTCTCGGCCCGTTGACTCCGGCCTTACTTCCAAGACCACACTATATTGATCCTGACCGACTCCCAGCTGGAGCAAAACCTCAAGAGATTCGATCGGATGGGAAGGATGCTGAACTGGGGAGTGGAACTGAGCGAGTTCGACCTACGGTTCAAGCTGCGCACGGCCATTAAAGGGCAGGCCCTGGCAAACTTCATCTTCGAATGTACCATAGAATGGGGAAACCCCTCTGGAGAAGGCTCGGCCACGGTAACTACCCAACCCTTATCCTTCCTTTCGACTAATGCCGTTCTTACTAGCCATCTAGGGGACCAGGACACTTGGATAGTCCATGTAGACGGGTCGACGACCCGGTCAGGAAGTGGAGTTGGGATCGCGATCCGGTCTCCTGAGGGGAGCATCGTCGAGTACGCGCTTCGGTTCGAATTCCCGGCCACCAACAATGTGGCCGAGTACGAGGCCGCGATAAACGGGCTGAGGCTGGCTAGAGAACTCGGGACCGAATCTGTGCGGCTCCTCAGCGACTCGAAACTCGTCATCAACCAACTACAGGGGAATTACGAGGCGCGCGAGGAGGCGATGCAGAGCTACCTAGCCACAGCCAAGATCGTGCTGTCCAAATTCAAGAAGGCTGAGACCCTTCACCTTCCCCGGTCGGAGAACGCCCGTGCGGATGCTCTATCCAAACTGGCTTCCTCCTCGACCAAGGAGTTGGGCCGCACCATCTACGTGGAGAATCTCCGGTTCCCCAGCACAAAGGAGAAGGAGGTGATGGCGATCGACGGGGACCCCACCTGGATGGATCCAATCGTTCGGTACCTCTCTCAAGGGGAAGTGTCGACAGACTCTGACGAACGTCGAACCTTGGAGAGGAAGGCACTCTGATACGTGATCCACGAAGGAGTACTTTACAAAAGATGATGGACAAAGACGGATATCCTCCCCTACCTCAAATGCCTCAGACCTCAAGAGGCTGACTACGTCCTCCGGGAGGTACACGAGGGGATCTGCGGAAATCACCACGGAGGTAAGACAATCGCCCAGAAAATCTTGAGACAAGGATATTACTGGCCAACCTTGGTCCACGACGCAACAGAGTACGTCCAAAGGTGTCAGGAATGCTAGAGATTCGCCAAACTCGGCTCAACCCCCCGTCGAAACTCGTTCCAATTGTCAGTCCCGTACCTTTCGCGAAATGGGGGCTCGACATCCTTGGACCGTTCACTTCGGGACGTGGACAGAGGAAATGTCTGATTATGGCGGTGGACTACTTCACCAAGTGGATCGAGGCCGAACCCCTTGCTTCCATCACGTGGAAGAAGGCGAAGAGTTTCGTATGAAACTCCACCATCTCCAGGTTTGGAATTCCCCGAGACATCGTCACGGACAACGGGAAACAATTCGACTCTGCCGGGTTCAAAGACTTCTGCGCAGAATGGAAGATCAAGCTCCTCTTCACTTCAGTGGCACACCCCCAGACCAACGGGATGGCAGAGGCCGCCAACAAGTGCATCATAGAACCCCTCCGCAAGAAAGTAGAGGACGCCGAGGGGAGTTGGCTGGAGGAACTCCCAGGGATACTATGGTCGTACAGAATGACCCACAAACAAGCCACGGGAAAAACCCCGTTCATGCTCGTGTATGGCGCCGAGGTGGTGGTGCCTGTCGAAGTAGGCGAGGAATCCCTCCGCATAAAGCACTTCGACGAGGAAAGGAATTCGAAAGGTTTGGAGCTCGGCCTGGAGCTCCTACGCGAGCGACAGGAACAGGCCTTGGCCACCATCATCCGCCAGAAGTAGAAGGTGGCTCGCTACTACAATTCCTGAGTTAGGGGGAAGAGCTTCCGCCAAGGGGAGCTAGTCCTCAGAAAATCCGCCTTCAGCCCAGAGATCACTCGCAAAGGGAAGCTGGCGGCTAAGTGGGAAGGACCCTACAAAGTCATTGAGGTCCTCGGACCCGTGACTTATCGACTAGCTAGTTCGGAAGGAAAGATCCTCACCCATACCTGGAACGCCGAGCACTTGCGCAAATATTATCAATGAGATCGCCCGCAAATGTATCGCTTTTCCTCCATCTACCCGAATAAAATCACTTGAGCCTATTCATCTTCGTATTTTGCGTCCGGAGGAAGCTCACTCGGGACGAGGGGGACCTCGCGGGGTGAGCACCTGAGCATAGGCACATAAGGCCAGGGGATGGACCCCTAGCAGGTTGACTCCCTGAACCGGCCGACAGGTCGAGGGCCGTCCCCCCCCCGGTCGGCCAGGGGGTGAATCGGTCGTAAGGCTGGGGGCAGCTCCCCCAGCGGGTCGGTCCGTCGATCCGCCATCAGGCTGGGAGTTGCCCTCCCAGCAGGCTGAACGACACCAACCGGCTGTAAGGCTGGGGGCAACTCCCCCAGCGGGTCGGTTAACCGACCGACCGTAAGGCTGGGGGCAACTCCCCTAGCAGGTCGGACCAGAGGTCGACTTCAGTGGTTGGCCTCATCGGTCAGTCACAAGACACAGGGTCTCACCCTTAGCAGGCTGACCAACCAAACCAACTGTAAGGCCGGGGGCAACTCCCCCGACATGTTGGCGAGCCGATCAGACCGTGAGCCTGAGGGATAGCACCCCCCAGCCAGCCGATCGGCCAATCACGATGCAAGGATTAGGGGCAACATCCCCGGCAGGACAACCACCTCATTACCAGCAAATCCCAAAAGTGGGCACACACCAAGGGGGAAGACAAGCAGTCATAGACAGAAAAGGGGGACTTCATTTCTAAAATGGAAGAGGGAGGGAGGGAGTGTTACACAACAGCACAATAACTGAGCAACAACCCTCACTCACTCGTCTCCACCGGGAGCCCCCTCAGGGCCGATGGCAGGTTGCATAGAGGGTCTGTCCCGTGTCTCTCCCTCTCCGTCGGAGTACACCCGGAGCTCCTCGAAATCGATCCCTGAGAGTGGAAACCTCTTCTGGATCTCGGATTTGCAGCGGGAGAACCCCTTCTCAAACGCTTCGGACATAGCCGTGGCTACGAAAGAAAGGGCGTACTCCTCCACAGCGTCTTGAGCAATCTGAGCGGGGTTCACCACCTCCAGCTCTCGGATCCAATCTTCGAGGATGGTAACCCGGCGCTGATGCTCTGCCCACTCCACCTCGATCTCTCTGGATCTCGCGTTAAGCTGGACTAGAAGAGCTTTCTCTCTCTCTCTCTCTTCCACCGCTTCCAGAAGGCTGGAGAGCTCTGGGGAGTCGGCCGCAACAGGGGCAGGGCCCCCACCAGCTTCGGTGCGCACCTCGGCGGCCTCCATAAGCTCGGTAATCCGGTCCTCCGCCTTGGACTTGCCAACCAACGCCAAGGCTTTCTCCTAATCTGATTCCTCTAAAGCAGAGGAGAGCTCAGTCACCCGGGTCTCCAGGGACTTGATGCGCACCTCGGCCAGCAGGCTGGCCTCACCCTCGACCCCCTCGGCCTCGGTAGACCACGCCACGTCAGCCTTGGCCTGATGAAGGGCCTCGAATTGGCGCCTTATCGAAAGCCCCACCGAGGACAACTGCACCAAGAGACATGGATGAAATGAAGACTGTTATTAGAAACGAGGTATGCGAGAATGCTTCACCTGTTGACCAGCCTGGACCACGAAGGCGGCTAGACGGTCGCCCTTGACCCCATCCAACGCAGCCTGGTTCGGAGGAAGGCAGCAGTTCTCAGCCAGCCACGCCGCCACTCCGCAGTCAGCAAAAACCGACTCCCCCGGCCCCACTAGGAAGCGAGGTCGGAGAAGGCCCTTGCCCGACCGAGGAAAATCGACGGAAACCGAGTGGAACGCTTCCAGGTACCGCTCGTAAACCTCAGGGAGGGGGTTCTGTGGTGGTGATGACGGCCCGGTCCACGGCCAGATGACCTCAGCCGAGGAGGGCGGAGCCCGACCCTTAGGCAGTGAAACACCAACCTCCTTGACTTGGGGACAGGCCTTCTTCGAGACACCTGGTAAGGGGGAGGAAGGGTCTTGCCCCCTCGCTCTTTTGGAACCCGCACCAGGAGGCGGATGTTTCTTTCGGACCTCTAACACATGATCCCTCCTACGCGGAGCGAGCTCGGGGACCGTGACCGACGGAGGGGTCGGAGAGGAGTCGGAGGCAAATCCACCAGGAAAAAGGCAGAGGAAAGGGTCAGAACTGGCCGGGATAGCCCCACACGTCCACACCTCCAAGCGGCGGATGCCGGCAGAACTCACCAATGGGCCAAGTGGTCTTCCGCAAGTTAAGATCATCAAAGAGAATGTCGATTCTCCAGTCCTTCGCGTGGATCACCAGCAAGGTCTTCACTGTCTCGAGCTCGGCATCGGTAGGGTCGTCCAGCTCGAGAGCCAGCGTGCTGACGCTGCTCCATTGGGATGGGAAGTCCACGTCCGATGGGAAGACGACGAAGATGTATTCACCCTTCCAGAGCTTCAAGGAGCTCGGCAGCCCCATTACCAGGCTCATCTTTGGCCGAGCAATGATAGAAATCCAGACCCTTGACTGATGATGACTCAGACGGTAGAATTGGGCGAAGATCCGGAGGGAGGGGACCACCCCCTTCAGCATGCAAAGAACGAAAAACCCAACGATGAGCCCGATGGCGTTGGGGCAGAATTGGCATAAGGCCACCCTATGGGCTCGCAAAAACTCGGTAATAAAAGGGTGAAGAGGAAACCAAAGCTCGAACCGAAAACACTTTTCATATACCCTGACATTTCGAGGTCTGGGAAAGCAGATCCGCTCGTCAGATTCAGGGGCCTGGGCAGAGTATGGGGGAAGAAGGTAGCTGGTGCGCATATTCCCGATGGAGGTGGCGCAGATGGACGAAGGACACCCAAGAACCTCGGAGGGCACCCCTGAAAGCGCGCCCCCGTGACGGCGAACCACCGAGACGGACCCGCAGGCCGGGTCGGGATCAACGACGTTCTCCGGGCAGTTCAAACCAGCGGAGGAGGAGGACGACATGAGATCGAGCTCGGACGGGATTCAGCTTGATGAAAAGAGAGAAGAAAGAAGGGAATACGATTGGAAAGGACAGACCCTCGCCCGATGGGTGGCAGCTCTCCTTTAACATCTCTTCCCCCCCCCAAGACGACCACTCGTGTGGCAAGGATGAGCGCGCGGGGGCACGTGGCAACATCGTGAGGCCGACGGCGCTTCGAAACCCACACCCAAAGGGATTTGAACGGGCCGCCTCATGATGGCCCCCATTTAATGTACCGGCCTCGACTGGCATGCCTGTCAAAATCAGTAGAAGTCACATCGGCCGAGCCGAGCCAACTAGAGGGGATCGACACGACCGATGGGGGCAATTGATACGACTATTGTGACTGAAGCCCAAAGGATAGAAGCCCAAGATCTAGCTATGGACGATAAGCCTGCTTGCAAGGTTGGGCCCTGCCAGACGAGGCCCATGAAGAAAACGTGGCCCGATCGATGAGGCCCCCGAGAAAACTCAAACCCGAACTGTCCACGATTCGACACGCTCGTAACCGGCCCACGATCCCCAGGCAAAACCACTCCCCCGGAGTATAAGGCCTTAATGTCCATTAAGGGGCCCAGCAATCGGCTCCCCCATGACGCTGGCAGGCGCCATCGTGGGGACAGATCTCGAGGGTGTGAGTGGGGGCGGACGGCGTGACGGCGTGGACGGGGGGCAATCGGTTCCCCATGACGCTGGCAGGCACCATCGTGGGGACGGATCTCAAGGGCGTGAGTGGGGTCGGGCGGCGTGACGGCGTGGACGGGGGGCTATCGTGGCGAAGACCCTATAAAAGGACCGGAGGGACAACGGAGCAGGGGATCGAACCCCAGGTATACTAATCTGAGGTATTCCATCAACGACCTTGGTTTTCCTCCATTACTTCTCCCTCCCCCTGCTCGTGCCGCGGGTCAGGGCATCGATCTCCTCTCGAGTCGAGCCTACCCCGCCGAGCACGTTTCAGACCCTGATCTGACTTAGGCATCGGAGGGGATACGGCCGGAACCAAGGTCCGGCCACCCTGACGAGTTTCTCGTCTATTTAGGAAGGAGCCGACCGAGGCGCCGAGGCTACCCCTCAGCGCCCGACGACCACCCACGCGGTTAGCGGGTGTGACGACCAGAGACCGAGCTCCAAGAGAAGCGCCGAGGATACCCCTCGTCGCCCATCCACCTGAGGCCGAGCCCATCAAACAGAGCCGAGACCTCCCCTCAGCTCCGCTTCAGCCAGGGATCGACGCTCGACCTCGTCTCCATCTCCGACTCACGCTGAGTGCACGTGTGCTAGGCGTGACCAAGTGATCCCAACCAATCCCTTGACCACGTTGACCGATCAGTCATCGGTCAACGATTCAGTGGTGAGAAAACACCCGTAAACAAAGGGTATGATTATTGGGCCGACGAAGGATTAGAAACTCTAAGGCTAGGATTTCCTAATGAACAAGGCTGGGATATTGAATCAAAAGAAGGGTGTTCTTGAGGATCAAGATTATAATTCTATCCATGTTGTTTTAGAGTATTTTGTAGGAGCAAGACCTGCATGGGCCACCACTAAAACCTGTCACGCCCCGCTTCCCATTATGCTTGGAAGCGAAGACGCGAGCGGGTCCGCATGTGCAAGTAAGGATGATGTACTTTTGCTTTTTTTCCTCCTTGGCTTAACACAATAAGCATCTGTATGAATTCTTACAGGTTCTTGCATGCAAACTCAAAACGACGCAGATAATTTATATTTACAATCTCAATCGTCTCAGAAATAGAATGCAACAATAATGAAAGGAAGGGAGGCCTTATGGCTCTTACAATACATAATACATAAATGGAACTACAATGGAAATGCAGACTAAAAGTATCTTCCTGGAAGAATCCTGCCACTAGTGGATCACGCTACGCTGCAATTAGGATCTGCAAAAATGTCCTCAGAACCTGACGGACATTGCATTAAAAACACAAATACAATGCCCGTCAGGGAGGGCTACTCATATAGATTCCCAAGCATCAACGTCATTTAAATGATTAAAGGAATTTAGCAGTGTAATGATATTGTATGATAAAAGCATGTTATAAAAGAAATTTAACAAAAGATGTGAGCATGCTGAAAGTTAATACATAAAATTTAACAACGATTATCACATGATTTGCATTTCAAAAAGGTAAAGGTGGTTTGCAAGTTGAATGATTTTCAGTAATTTGTGCTCATGATAAGTCCATGTCTGAGTAAGTAAAGTGTTCTTGATACACCCTATATCATAGGGGGTTTACCGTGACGCTTCTTGCCATCCTTAACCAGGAACATGGCCAAGATGCTTGCCTCCATTGGTGTGGTTATGGAGGTAGCCGTATAGTGCTCAAGACACACTTACAAACTCTACTACATGAACCAACCCCACCCCAAAGTGTCTTGTCTAGCCACCGACTAGTTTTCACCCCATCTGTATTCGATGGTTTCACCCCATCTGTATTCGATGGATTCATATATACCCCGAGGGTTATGTCTTACCCCCTGTTCAATGTAGTTAATTTGACAGCAGGCGGATAGTAAATTGTCACTAACAAGCAACATTAATATAACATGTCCATTTAAGTCTGAAACAACCAGTATAATAAAAGCATGCAGTTAAACTTCTAAAGTTGGCAAACACATTAAAATAAGATTTTAGCAGTAATGTTAAGCAACGCAGTTAGCAATTCATTTTTTATAGAAGGCTTGCGAATTTAAGAACCCAAGAGTGTTAGAACTTATAAGGGAGCGAGTGCATAGCAACAGATAAGAACATGTTGTAATGAGATTCGTACACAATTAGTTCATGATTTGTTAACATGGGAGAATAGTATTAACAGACCATAGCAATATTACACGTATTAGCTCCAGGGAAATTACTTTAACGTATTATTTACTTAGATTAAAGAGATGTGGGGAATCTACTATATGATGTGTAGGTCTGTGGAGGAGGCGGGCGTTGGGTGTCCAAGTGGTTGTAGCGTAAGACGTGTTTTATCTGCATCATTAAAATTCATATTATCAGGCTAAAAGATTTTTAACCAATTAAAATAATACTAAAGCTAACTTACATGACTTAATATATAGCTAACTCTTTAAAACATATACTTTGAAACATTTTAATTTGAAATTCTATCTAAAACATTTAACATGAAATTTAATTTAGATAACTTAATTAACTTAATAACCCAAAACTTTAACAGCTTAATAATTTTAAACTAAATTTTAATAACTTTAAAACTTAATAACTTAATTAACTAAACTAACTTACTCACTTAAAATAAGTTATATAAATATTTAGTATGAAAACCCTTTTATTCAAACTAATTTATACATCTTAATATTTAACCTCAAAACTTAAGTTATAAATTATAACTTAAACTAGTTAATATAATTTTCTTTTCAAACTTAATAACTTATATATATACTTAAACAACTTAAATAATTTCCAACTAAATAACTTTAGGAACTTTCAAACTTGATAATTTTAAATAGATCAAATCCTTAAATTAACTTAAAGAATTACCCAATAATCCACTTATCCAATTTAAAACCCAATACCCAATAAGCAATTTAATAGTTCAAATGAAACCCAACAAGCAATAGTTATAATTCAAATACCCGATAAGAAATAACTTGTCCATTCCAACCCAATACACAATTTAAACTCATTTGAACCCATACCCAATAAGTGTACTTATACCCAAAACCCAATACCCAACAAGCTTATCTTAAACCCAATAGGAATACCATACCCAATAAGAAATAACTTAAACCCAGTAAGCATTTTATTTCATCCAAACCCAATAAGAATAATTTATACCTCTTCTTCTCTTTATCTTCTACCCTTCCTTTCCTGTTCTTCTTCTATCTCCTTTCTTCTCTTTTGCAGGTGGCTTAAAGGGCGACAAGGGGGCGCAGAGGCATGGCGACGCACGGCCGGCGGTGCACGGTCGGGACTGCAGCGGCTGCGCCCTGCCGGCGGCGACAGCGGCAGGCGCGTGCACGGCTTGGGAGAGGAGGGGCATGGGAGAGAGAATGGATTGGGGTTGTTTGAATCTGAAATTGATTTCAGATTTTGGGTTTCTTTTTATCTAAATCTCTGATTTTGATCTTCAATTTGGGAATTGATTTGGAGATTGATTTGGGTTGAATTGGAGCTGAATTTGGGTTTTTGATTTGGTGAATGTGTTGATATGGGGCTGAAATGATTTGGGTTGAATTGGGCTGAATTTCAGTTTGGGTTTGATTGTGAATTGAAGGAGATGATGAAGTTGGTTTGAATGAAGGAGGGGATGATGAAATTGCTGATTTGGGTTGAGTTGGAGTAGGGGATGATGAAATTGGGTTGGGTTGTAATGGAGGAGATGATGAAGAAGCTGTTGGTTTTCCTTCACCGAATACAGACGTAGGCTTAATAGGTTGATGAGGTGAGTTGCATCTGATGGAAATTAAGGAGGGTAGGCCAAGAGAATTATAGAGGGTGGTTGGGTGTGTTGGGTGCTTGATTATGGGTAGATCCACCGTATAGGTGGGTGGGTGATTAGGGTTAAAGTAAATAGATTAAGGTAATCTGGTAAATATAATTAGTAACTAGGAAATGGTAATTAGTTAAAAAAAGTATATATCCATAATTAGTAAATAGTAACGTAATGAGTAAATGGTAGAGAGGTAATTACTGAAAGTAACTAGTAATTGATAAAAGTAATTAGTAAACAGTAAAAAGATAATTATTAAAAGTAACTAGTAATTAGTAACAATGATTACCAAAAATAATTAGTAAACACAAAGCGTAATAGTAAAAGTAATCTAGTACATAGTAATAAGTTGTAAGAAGTAATTAGTAAACAGTAAAACTAATTAGTAAATGTAATTAGTAAAAATATTTAGCAGATGGTAGAAAGGTAAACGTGGTTAATGAGAGTGATTAGTGAATATGAAAAGCTATTTAATAATAGTATCTAAAAACTTAATTAGTTTAAAGATCTTATTATTTAAAACTGTTTTTGAAAGTATTTATACTAAAATATGGGTAGTAACGGATACGGGCCGTCACACGATCCCTCGTTTAGTGATCATAAAGCCGATGAACTTTTCCGACTGGACCCCGAATATGCACTTGGTCAGGTTGAGCCGCAGGCTGTAGAGTCGTACCTTTTGGAAGGTCTCCTCAAGGTCGGCGAGGTGATCATCGGCCTTCTTCAATTTGACCAGCATGTCATCGATGTATACTTCGAGATTCCTTCCGATCTGGAGATGGAAGGTCTTGTTCACCATCTGCTGATAGGTCGACCCGGCATTCTTTAGTCCAAATGTCATCTTTGTGTAGCAGAATGTCCCCTGGTCGGTGAAGAACGACGTTTTTTCCTCGTCGTGAGTCGCCATTTGGATCTGATTGTAGCCAGAAAAGGCGTCCATGAAGGTCAGCAGTTCGTACCCGGAGGCATTGTCTACCAAATGGTCGATCCTCGACAGAGGGAAGCTGTCCTTTAGGCATGCCTTGTTGAGGTCAATGAATTCCACGCACATACACCATTTGTTGGATATGGAAGACGTTTGTACACCCTTGTGGGGGATGTACGAGGGAATACGGACCTCGAACGTCGCGCACACGAAGTCATGTGCAAAGGGAATCTGTTCCCTTGCGGAGAGGATCTCTGTATGAGCGGGAAAGTCGCATTATATATGCATAAGTGCATGCGACATATGGCTAATAAAGGGGGAATATCTTAAGCTTATGTTGTACCATGCATATGGTACAACTTAAGCTTATAATGTGCCATGCATCATGGTACACCTTAATTAAGTTGTTCCAAAGGAACAACTTACCCTAAAATAACTACCTTGGGGGCTATAAATAAGACCCAAGGGTAGCCATTTTCCTTACACATTTGCATGAAATTCATGCATGCATCTTCTTCATAGCGAAGCTCTGCAGAAATATTTCCTCTCCCTCCTTCCAAGTTCTTAATCTAAAATAGAGATTTAGATTGTGGATTAGTAGCCTTACTCCGTTCGTGAGAAGACTCGATCCGTCGTGGCGAATCCGAAGGCAAAGTTCCGAGACTATCGTTCCGCATACGCAAGCGTAAGTCTCCACTTTAATTATCGATCCTAACTTTGTTTTGGACCGGATCCTTCATTGGTATCGGAGCCATATGGGTTCGCCCCGGTCAATCCACCGCCCCGTCGAAACTACGAACGAGTCGTTGTCTTTTTCACGAATGGGTCTCCTACTATTACGGATATAGTAGGAACGCTTCGTGACGGAGAGAACGCAGCGGTTGTTCTTTTCACGTTAGGGTCTCCTATCATTACGGATATGGTAGGAACTCTCCGTGACGGGAAGAACCGACCGTTCACGTAGTACGTTAGTCATTTTTGGCACACGGCCATTAGGCAATAACTAACTTCATCGACGAACGGGTGCTTCATCGAGGAAGATGATGGAAGTTATTTCCATCGGGTAAGAGGAAAATTTGGTGCATGTGCACCATGGCCAAATGGGCTATGAAGGCCATGCATCCCCTCTCCCCATGCGGAGGGGGTTGGCTACGGCCAATAACCACCGGCGACCACCCCATCAAGGGGGAGGAATGAGTGCGGTAACCCCGTTTAAAGGGGGTGGCCGGCCAAGGCCAAAGGGGCCATGGCCGGCCAACGCCGAATGGCCTTGGCCATGACCGGCCATGGCCAAGCCATGGCCGGCCATGGCCAGGCCGGCAGTGGCCGGCCAAGGGCCAGGCCGGCAGTGGCCGGCCTTGGCAGAGCCTTGCCGGCCAGGCCGGCCCTGGCAGTGGCCAGGGCCGGCCCTTGGCCGGCCTGCCGGCCCTGGCAGAGGCCAGGGCCGGCGCCCTGGCCACTGCCAGGGCCGGCCTGCCGGCCCTGGCAGTGGCCAGGGCCGGTGCCCTGGCCTCAGGCCAGGGCCTGGCCGAGGACAGGGCAGGAGCCCTGGCCCCGGCCAGTGGCCTGCCGGCCCTGGCAGAGGCCAGGGCCGGCGCCCTGGCCTCAGGCCAGGGCCTGGCTGAGGCCAGGGCAGGAGCCCTGGCCCCGGCCAGTGGCCTGGCCGGCAGGCCCTGGCAGAGGCCAGGGCCTGGCCGGCCCTGGCCGAGGGGGCCAGGCCCCCTGGCCGGCCAGGGCAGAGGCCCTGGCCGGCCTTTGGCCAAGCCCGGGTCAGGGCAGAGGCCCTGACCGGGAAGAAGTTGAATTCGAAAATTGGTCGACCAATTTTGTGTTTTTGGTCGACCAATCCGACAAATGGTCTGGGTCGATTGTAAACTTGCCAGATGACCCATACGGGGTAACAAATGGCCTTGGTCAAACTCGAATGTGTAGATTAGTCCATACGGGGCTAACCACAGTGCCGAATAGTTCATACGGGACTAACGTTTTAATGAAGTTTTTCATTTGGGCTCTACTCCTTGAAGATTAGCCATAGTGCTCTACTTCATGCGAGATTAGCCATGTCATTGTGCTCTACTCTACGGAGATTAGCCAATGTACTTGTGACGTTGTGCTCTACTCTACGGAGATTAGGCAACGTGCTTTCAAAATTTTTGGAAAAAGATGTTTTTCAAATAGGTTATGTCCCGTCCTTAAATCGGGATAGCGCAATTTAGAATTCCAAGTCCTACCCCGATCCGGCCATGGTTATCTAACCCATGGGTGTGTAGAACAGGTCTCGTGGCTTGGCAATTGTTGCGTTAAAATTCTTTGCGCTAATTCTCACCTATTCTATTTTGAAAGATAAGTTTTTCAAAGTGATTTTCCGCTGCTAATACCATACGGGTATTATTTCTGATTTCTTTTTACTTGAGATAAGTAAGAGGGATACTTTGAAAGTTACTACTAGATGGTAGTTGGGAACGTAGTGAACTTCTCGATTCTAGAGTAACATTTCAACGCATCCAAGGAACTTATCAAGTGTTTAAAGAATCGAAACTTTATGCATAGAATTTTGATCGTGTTTTTCATTCTCTTTGCAGTTTTTTGAATCGAAAATGTCTACCGCTTCTAAGAATATTGTCGCAGAGCTTAACAAAGGTGAAAAGCTCAACGGCGACAATTATAAACTTTGGTCAATAAAGATCCAATATGTTTTGGAGGAGCAAGATGTGCTCGAAACACTCCAAAACATAATGGTAGAACCTGAGTTGGGCAATACGGCCCAACACAAAAGGGACCGGGAAGCTTATGACACTTGGACTCGAAAGAACAAAATAGCACGTATTACGTTACTGTCCGCGATGGACAATGACATAATGCGCCTATTTCGGGAATTCGACCTAGCTAAAGACATATGGTCTGAGCTAGAGATAAAGTTTGGTGGAACTTCGGTTACCAAACTCCGCTCCTTGAATATTCAATTTGATTCGTACAAGATGCGGCGAGATCATTCTATGAAAAAGCATCTCCGCCACATGGCGAATCTTATATCTGAATTAAAGGATGCGGGTGTTACGCTGTCTGACGAACAACAGATCCAAGCGGTCATTCGTTCACTCCCAGATAGTTGGGATAACATGAAAATGCATCTCACTCATAATGAATGCATTAAAACTTTAAGCGATGTTTCGAAACACCTCGAACTCGAGGAAGAGCGGATTCAAGCCGCAAAACCAAGTGCAGAAGTGCACGTGGCCGCTAGTTCCTCACATGGAGGAAATAAGCGGAAACGCTTAAGGTTTGTGAACGAACGTAAGCAAGAACCGGAGACCTCAAAGAAGACAAAGAACAAAAAGTGGCAAAAGAATGTGCACTCAAAGAAGAAAAACTTGAAGAAGATCAAGTGCTTTAAGTGCAACAAGTACGGTCACTTCGCCCGTAAGTGTACGGATGGAAGTGACAAGGTAACTTGTAGGGCTAGTTACATATGTGTTTCTAGTTCCGTGTTTCTTGCTGAATCTAACTATTTTTGGTTGATTGATTCAGGGGCCACAGACCACGTTGCGAAGGACAGAAGGTTCTTCGTAGAGTATCGAAAGATAACTCAAGGAACAAAGTGGATATACGTCGGCAACAACACACGTGTTGAAGTCAAAGGCGTCGGAACATGCAAGCTAGTTCTCGACAACGGCCGGACTTTATTATTGCACGACGTCCTCTTTGCTCCAGATATTAGAAGGAATATCGTTTCCGTGGTCATGTTAATGTCTTTAGATTATGAGTGGAGGTTCTATAAACAATGTGTTGACCTTGTTTGTAATAATTCTTTGATTGGTTCTGGTAATGTTTGTAATGGATTAATTGTTTTAAATACAATGTATGATGTTGCTTCTTCCATTAATGAAAGTTTTCATTTGACAAATGCTTCTAACTCTGAGTCTGAAATCATTTGTTGGCATGCAAGACTTGGTCATATTGGACCAACTAGAATGGATAGACTTGCCAAAAGTGGCTTGCTATCTAATGTTTCAAAAGTTGAAATGTCAACTTGCGAACATTGTCTTGTAGGGAAAACTTGTCGCAAGCCGTTTGGAACTGGCACAAGGGCCGAAGTTCCATTACAGCTTATCCATTCGGACATTTGCGGTCCAATGAATGTTAAGACAAGACACGGGAAGTCCTATTTCATCACATTCATTGATGACTTCACCCGTTTCGGACATATCTATTTGATATCCCACAAAAGTGAAGCTTTGGCTTGCTTTAAAAACTATATGAGTTTGGTGGAGAATCAATTAGATCGTAAGATTAAGGTTTTGCGAACCGATAGGGGCGGTGAATATCAATCAATAAGTTTTAAGGAACTTTGTGATGAAAAAGGCATAGTACATCAGGTAACTATGCCTTACACTCCGCAACAAAACGGTGTTGCGGAAAGAAGGAATAGGACATTGATGGAAATGGTCCGATCAATGATGTCTCAGGCAAATTTGCCTATCACCTTTTGGGGTGATGCATTATTGACGGCAGCATTCATCTTAAACCGTGTACCCTCGAAGTCGGTAAGTTCTACTCCTTATGAGTTGTGGAACAATAGAACTCCAGACTTAAACATTCTAAAACCTTGGGGTTGTGCCTCTTACGCACATTTATCCTCTCACAAATATGGCAAACTTGGGCCACGTGGGAGGAAGTGTATCTTCATCCGATACGCTGAAAACTCCAAAGGATATGTTTTCGTCGGTCAAGAGGACAATGGGGGTCTAATAGAATTCGAATCGAGGGATGTTGTCTTCTTGGAAAAAGAGTTTCCAAGACAGGGTGAGATAAGTCAAGACTTATCCTTGTTTGAGACTTGGGATCAAGAAGGATCGGAACGTTCGAGTGGGAGAATCCTTGGTGAAGAAGAAAATACGTTTCAAACTTCACCAATGGATGATACGAACGATACCAATCCTAATCCGAGTGGGAGTGATGTTAGTGGGAGTGATGTTATTCCAAGTGGGAGTGATGTCATTCCAAGTGGGAGTGATCAAACTCAAACAAGACGTAGTAATCGAACGAGGCTAACACCTCTGAGATTTGAGGATGAGGATGAATTTCCTCAAACATTCATGACATTACTACAAGATGATGACGAACCTGCAAACTTCAAACAGGCCGTCACATGCCCTGCTAAAGATAAATGGATAGCGGCAATGGAAGAAGAACTTCAATCCATGAAAACAAACCAAGTCTGGGACTTGGTTGATTTACCTAAGGGACGTAGAGCCATTGGGAACAAGTGGGTTCTCAAAATCAAGCATAAGGCTGATGGCTCCATCGAGAAATATAAAGCTCGCCTTGTTGCGAAAGGTTTCACGCAACAGGAAGGAATAGACTACGAAGAGACTTTCTCTCCTGTCGTGCGTTTTACCTCGATTCGCTTAATTCTGGCAATGGTGGCTTGTTTGGACCTCGAATTACATCAGATGGATGTAAAGACTGCCTTTCTTAACGGAGAACTAGATGAGGAGATCTACATGGAACAACCAAACGGGTTCGTACAAGAAGAAAACAAACATAAGGTTTGTAAACTTCGTAAATCCATATATGGTCTTAAACAATCCTCAAGGCAGTGGTATATGCGCTTTCAAGAAGTTGTTTTGTCGTATGGATTCTCCATGCTCGACGAAGACAATTGCGTATATATTAAGAGGATTAAAAACAAGTATATAATTATGTCTCTTTATGTAGATGACATACTTATAGCCGGAAATGATAAGCGTCTTATATTGGATATCAAAGCTTGGCTTTCATCCGTCTTTGAGATGAAAGACATGGGTGAAGCTGCATATATCCTTGGGGTTAAGATCTCAAGGAATCGTTCCAAGAAACTTCTTTCTCTCTCTCAAGAGACGTATATAAAGAAAGTTTTAGAACGGTTTAATATGCAGGACTGCAAGCCAATTGATACTCCAATAAGCAAAGGCGAGGGTCTATGTTTGGAGATGTGTCCCAAAGATCCAAAAGAAAAGAAAGCTATGGAAAAAGTTCCATACTCCAGTGCTGTCGGGAGTCTGATGTACGCCATGATGTGTACTAGACCCGACATTTGCTATGCTGTTGGTATGGTAAGCCGTTACCAATCCAACCCAGGGCAGGCACACTGGAAAGCGGTGAAGAGGATATTAAGATACCTCAAAGGGACTGCGGACTATGCGTTATGCTATCAAGGCAATACCTTGAGACACGAAGGCTATACCGATGCTGATTGGGCGGGTGATCTCGACGAGCGAAGATCTACCTCAGGCTTTGTTTTCTTACTCGGGAATGGTGCAATATCCTGGAGCAGCAAGAAACAAACCTGCATCGCTCTATCAACCATGGAAGCCGAGTTCGTAGCATTCAGCATGGCGGTCCAAGAAGCTGTTTGGCTTAGGAAATTCTTAGACATGCTGACGAATGCCTCTGACTCGAGCACTGTTCCTATATACAGTGATAGTCAAGCTTCGATTGCCTATGTCAAAGATCCTAAATTTCATTGTAAGACCAAACACATTGACATTCGATTCAAGTTTGCGAAGGATTATGATAAACGGAAGGAAGTAGACATAGGATACATATCCACGCATGAGATGATAGCGGATCCCCTTACTAAGGCGATCCCCAGAGATGTGTTTTTCAAACACTTATCATCTATGGGAATGCGTAGGTGCTGAGCTGTATCATGTAATATTTCCCATGTCTATAGAAGATCAAAATTTAATTTGCATACAAGTTTCTTACAAATGATTTTATATACATTTGTGTTTAAGTCTCAGCTATTTTTGTGTGTATGTCGGACAGATTAAGGTTGGCTCTCTCACATGAGCAACCGCCTTATCTTATCAGATGGATAAGATAGAGATGAGACTAGTTTAAAGTCAAAATCATTAGACAAATGATTTAGAGTCATGACTTAAACAAGATAGTCGAATAAAAGATCTGCATCATACGGATGCTTACAAAAGATCTGAGATCTGTATCACAAGGATATAAAGATCTCATTGGATTTTTTGAATCCTATCTGTCTTATGCAGGATGAGAGTCCGTGAGTATTTCACGAGTAGTATGGGGACTCAAAAAGATAGGCACTGTGGTGTCTGATCTTTTCATCCGTACAACATCATTAAGACATACTCTCCCTGGGAAAGGAGTGATTTTGTAATACGTGTTCATACCACGTATGCATTTCGACCACTGAGTTAGTAGCAATAGTGTTTGCTATTATGTGAGACTCAAAGGCCATACGGGTCTTAACACTTACCCTCAAGGACTCCAATTGGTTCCTTTAGATTTGACGAGATGATTGCTATCTTAGCGTGTTACTAATGGGCTATGGTAATTCGGCTCGGCGGGGCACGTTAGAAAAGCGAATCAAGTCAAGATCAGAAGGTTCACAAGAAGAGGAAGATTGATTTCATATTCACATTTGGACTTTAATGATTCAAAGCTGGCCAGCCAATTGTAATCCAGATGGGATTCAATTGTTGAATATAAAGTATAAGAAATGTGAAGAAATAATCTAGGGTAAAGCATGCGTTGAACTACTCAACTTTGCACCTTCGAGGTCGTTGTGTATCTCTAACAAGTGCACAACAACAGACTCTACGCGCATGACGGTCGCACGGTCTATTTCTCGGTATGATAGATGAAAGAACTAAGGGAAAGACGTTCTCTTACAATCCCCTCAAGTGTGAGTGGGAGATGTTGGATATGGAAGACGTTTGTACACCCTTGTGGAGGATGTACGAGGGAATACGGACCTCGAACGTCGCGCACACGAAGTCATGTGCAAAGGGAATCTGTTCCCTTGCGGAGAGGATCTCTGTATGAGCGGGAAAGTCGCATTATATATGCATAAGTGCATGCGACATATGGCTAATAAAGGGGGAATATCTTAAGCTTATGTTGTACCATGCATATGGTACAACTTAAGCTTATAATGTGCCATGCATCATGGTACACCTTAATTAAGTTGTTCCAAAGGAACAACTTACCCTAAAATAACTACCTTGGGGGCTATAAATAAGACCCAAGGGTAGCCATTTTCCTTACACATTTGCATGAAATTCATGCATGCATCTTCTTCATAGCGAAGCTCTGCAGAAATATTTCCTCTCCCTCCTTCCAAGTTCTTAATCTAAAATAGAGATTTAGATTGTGGATTAGTAGCCTTACTCCGTTCGTGAGAAGACTCGATCCGTCGTGGCGAATCCGAAGGCAAAGTTCCGAGACTATCGTTCCGCATACGCAAGCGTAAGTCTCCACTTTAATTATCGATCCTAACTTTGTTTTGGACCGGATCCTTCACCATTTGCCGCTGGGCTTCTTCACCATTATCACATTGGCGAGCCAGTCTGGGTAGTTTACTTCTCGGATGAATACGGCCTCACGAAGCCGATCTACCTCCTCACCCGCAGCCCGCATCTTTTCTTCTCCCATGCTTCGCTTCTTCTGCCTGATGGAGCGAGCATCCAGATCTACATGTAGCTCATGGTCGATCGCCGTTGGGTCGACTCCGGGCATGTTCACGGGTGACCATGCGAAGATGTCTGCATTCGCCTTAAGGATGTCTACAAGCCCTGCCCTCAACTCGGCGGACAACTTTGTGCCTATAGACACGATCTTGCTCTTCCTCCGCCACCGGCACCTCCGCCACTGGCACCTTCTCCAGGAGCTCCCCTGGAGCTGGCCGTCGATTAGAAATATCCTCCCGATCATCAAAGAGATCAAGCGATAGGGATTGCTCGGTCCTTTTGTGCTTGGTGGAGCCGACATAGCAGCTTCGGGAGAGCTTCTGGCATCCTCGCACCTATCCAACTCCCTACGGAGTCTGGAACTTCACCATCTGATGCAGCAGCAAGGGAAGAGCTTCAATGACGGTCATCTAGGGCTACCCAATAATGCTGTTGTATGTCGAATTAACGTCGACGACGACAAACTGTGTCAACCGAGTGATGACCTTCGGTTTCTCCCCCAGTGTCACGGGCAAGGTTAGCACTCCAACAATGGGCACCGAATGGCCGATGAAGCTGACGATTGGGCCCGAGCATGGCTTCAGCTCTGCATCCTTCAGCCCCATCTTCTAAATCGTGGACAAGAACAAGATGTGACATGTGCTACCGGTGTCGATCAAGCGTCTGCTTACGATGGCCGGCCCAATGAAAGCCTCGATGACGATGTCGTTTTCATGTAGTAGCTCGACCCCCTCCAGGTCGTCGTCAGAGAAGGAGATAGGGAATGGGCTACCCTCCTTCACTTTTCCCCTGCACCAGTGTCCATCGTCATGCCCTGTCGAGCGTAGGTCTTCCGAGTCGATGCCGATGTGCCACCCGAGGCCGGTCCATCTTATATTACATTCACACGTATGATCGGCTCAGTCATTTTGTGGGCAACTTGCTCGGCGGTCTGGACTGGGGTCGACCAGACAACTCATGCGGGTGCTTCTCCCTCGAGCCCTGGCCTTCTTTCACCGACGAATCTTTGCCCGTCCTGAATCAGCCGCTCAATGTCCCTCTTCAAGGAGTAACACTCGTCGGTATCATGCACATGGTCTCGATGATACCGACAATACTTCTGTTGATTTCTCCTGTCGGGTTTTGTCCTCATCTCCGGGGATACATCTCTGAGAAGCCGGCTGCCAGAGCCACCATCATCACTTCCACCAGGGGGGCGTTGAGCCTCGTGCAGTGAGTCTCTGGTGCTCTCTCGAGCTTGTTCTTCGGAGCGGGTTTCCTAGGGTCGGGTAATCCCCTCAGCAGGCCAGGACGGTCCTGCTCCCGAGGGCCTCACTGATCGCGTCCTCGGTCGCCTCCTTGATCGCGCCCTCGGGGCAGCCTTGTCACGCCCTCGGGAGCTGCCCTCCTGCCTCGGCTGGTCATTCGGTCGTGCTTTAACGTGGGGTACTTGGGTCAGTACGACCTCCTTCATAGCCTCCAAAGCCTCCTCACTAAGCATGAACTTCTCCGCCTGAGAGAAGAGAGCGTCGAGGTCGATCGACAGATCGTAGATCAGAGATTTGCATAAACTCTGATTGGCCAGCCCCTTCTTGAAGGCTGCTATGACGAGCTCATTTCCTCAGCTCATCACGCCGAGCCTTTATTCATTGAAGCGCTTCAAGAACTTTCGGAGAGTTTCTCCCTCTTCTGGACTACCGTGAATAGATAGTCTGAGGCTTTCCTCCTTCTTTGCCTGGCCAAGAATTGCTGACAGAACTTGCGGGATAGATTACTGAACGAGTTGACGGATCGGTCAGGCAAGTCGTTATATCGCTCCACCGTCGACTTATTCAACGTCGTCTGGAAAGGTCTGCAAAGGAGCGTGTCATCCACTCCTTGAATCTCTATGACCCCCCGGTACCACTGCACATGCTCTAGGGGATCGTCCGAACCATCATACAGTTTGAACTGAGGGAGTTTGAACTTATGAGGTATCAGGGTTGAGATCACCCTCTTGGTCAGCGGTTTGGCCTCTTCGGGGTAGGGGGATGCATGAGCGACCTCCGGGGAATATTCCAGCTGCACTGACCTCCCCGCCGCTGATTGGAACCACCGGATGAGCCACCTCGGTACTCAGGGGTGTCCCTCTCTCGCTCTCTGGGGGTTATGCTCTTGTCGTGGCTTCTTCGTCGTCGATCATTACGCCTAGAAGAATGGCATCCTGATCGAAGGGGGCTTCTGCTCCGATGTGGGCGCTCTTCTTGTCTTAGACTCCATGGACTTTGACGCTGATGACTTCCAGTAGCGAGACTCGGCCTAGGGAAATTTCGTACTCCCTGGGCCGCCACTTGGGGGACTCCTCGGCTCCCCTCTCGGAGCCTCTCCTTCGTGGTTATGACCAGCCACCGTTGTCGAACGGCCGCTCTCTCGTCGATCTGCATCCGTCGAACGGTCGCTTCCTCTTTAAACTGGGGGAGGAGGTCCCGCCTTACGTTCGGGGGCCTGGAGGGGCCTTAGAGCGGAGGGGGTCACTCGGGTCTGGCGGCGACCCAGTCTTCCATCAGCTTGATGAAGGCCGCGAAGTTCGCTTGGATGTTGTGGACCGCGACCTGAATGACGGCCGCCGACCCCTCAAGGGACATGTCCAGCAGGGGAGTCCTCCCCGAAGAACGAGGCTCCTAGGCCAAGAGCGGCCTCAGGGTATCATCGATTAGGGCCTCGAGTCATCCCGGCTTTCTTGGAGGCGGCGGTGGAGTAACGTCGGGCGACTTGCCATGACACGAATTACGGTGAGTACGTGTGGAGGCTGATTCTTTCCCACAGACGGCACCAATTGTTGCGGGTTAAATCCGCCTAACAATGAGATTTATGAAATGGGGATGAAGGGTACGGTGATTACAGGTTATTTGGGTTTTAGTAAAAGGCTAAGACGCCTTGGAACACGATCTGTGGACGAAGGATCCAAGGTCGCTCGAAGGTCGCCGACCGCTTGGGAGATTGACCGAGCTTCCTACACGACAAGCAGCTCGTCAGAAAGGCTAGGTTGGCTGTCAACCCGTGGCCTCTCCGATGGTAAAGTCAATAGGACACTTTTTAGAAGGAGGCTAGACACGCTGGCCGATCTTAGTGTAGGACGACCTAACGTGGCGAGCTTGTGTGGAAGGCACCGATATATGGACGATATCTGACCTCGTGTATGAATGATAGTTAAAGATTTCTACCAACCAACCCCCTCCTTGAGGCTAGAGGGGGTACATATAGTGGGAGATTCAGTTGATCGTCGTCCAATCAGCTGTCGCTTCTGCTTAGCTGGAGTCCGGTTGCCGCTTAGCTAGCGTATTAATAGGGATGCGACGGTCTGCAAGAATGTCATAGATATTTTCGCACCTCCTTAATCGGGCTTTAACGGGGCCGCGATGGACGGCCATCAGTTCTCGTTTTTAACCATCGACATTAATTGTAGACGTATGTGGCCCTACGGCATTCGTACAGAGATATTTATGTGGTACCATGTCGCCGAGGGTCACCCTTGGAGAGAGTCGAGCTTGGCGTCTGAGCTCGGCGTCCCAAGCTTCCTCCAACCGACCTTGTTTCGATCAGCAGAGCGTGCTTCGACGTCGATGGACGATCTCTACGCTTGGCTGGCGAGTTTCCCGCTTGATTAGTTGGGCAAGCTTCCCGCTCAGCCAGGCGAGCTTCTTGCTACCACTGTGATCTTCTCATTTGGGCTCGATCTTGTTCCGGCTGGCCGGCGAACTTCAACTATTTGGTCCTTTATTTTCTGGGCCGACCATCAGGCCGTAACACTAAGATATCCCAAAAATGTGAAAACAACATAGTTACTACCGTCTATTGTATTTCTACCATAGCAAAGTGGGCAAACTTGGAGAAGGACAAACATTTTCTTACCACCCTTGTTCATCATCTTTCCAACCCCACCTTTATGTCAAAAGAAGGTGGTGCCCAAAGAGAAGCAAGAGGGAGGCCACCAAAGGAGCAAAGATCCAACCACAACTTGTCCTCTCCCCTAAACCCCCCTTGTCCCCATCTGCCTTCCAACCTCATGACGCGAGGATAAGGGCAACGGTTTTCATTGGATAGGAAGAGGACAAAGGCTTGAGGGGGACTTTTGGATGCATTCAAGGCTGGCCTCCTTTGAAACCTCCCCCCACCCTCACCCCTCCCTTTGGCTTTCTCCCCTCATTTTCAAACCCCGAATTAAAAGCAACGCAAAACAACAGACGAGTGCGGTGTTTTGTTCTGTTAGCGCATGCTTGGATGCTTGCGAGGATAAGGAATATGGACTCCGACCTTATTCCCCTTCCGAAGCGCACCGCGACAAACGCCCCCCCAAACAAACATCCACATTACTCTTAGAATTAACAATGCGCTTGCGGTGTTGAAAGAGGTAAAGAAACGGGGAGAGAGAGCAGGAGCAGTGTGGGCTCGTCTTCTCATAAATTCCATATTCGTCCGCCGCGCTAGCAAACAGGCAGCAAATCGATACAAGACAAAAAAAACACATCGCTTTTGTCGCCTAATGCACCCAAAAAACACCCACCCCCCATCCTCCCCTTTCAAACCTTAACCCTCACCGTTTGCAAGGCGGTATTCAAATCAATAGCTAATAAAGGCATCAGATTTTTCTCCAGATCTGTAAAAGGCCAATTTCTCTTTTCCTTGGATTTTTCCCTTTTCAATAAAGTCTGGTCGCCCCCTAAGAAATCTGGCAATCTCGTCATAAAAAGAAGTCGCAGATTGATCGATTCTTGCTTGGTTTGAATAATGGTGCAAGACGAGGGCTCCTCCTCCGTCACCTCCTCCCCTCTCCAGTGCTTCTCCCTCATGTCCCTCTCGCCGGCGTCCCTCGGCGGTGGCTCCCCTTACACGCCGTGGCTCCGCGAGCTGAAGTCCGACGAGCGGGGGCTCTGGCTGATCCACCTGCTCCTCAACTGCGCCAACCACGTCGCCGCCGGCAGCCTCGACCACGCCAACGCCTTCCTTGACCACATCTCCCTCTTGGCCTCCCCCGACGGGGACACCATGCAGAGAATAGCCTCCTATTTCACCGAGGCCCTCGCCCGCCGCATCCTCCGCTCCTGGCCGGGCCTCTACCGGGCCCTGACGTCCACGGCCCGCGTCCCCCAGCCCGCCGCCGAGGCGGCGCAGGCCCGGAGGCATTTCCTCGACCTCTGCCCCTTCCTCCGCCTCGCCTTCCTCGTCTCCAACCAGGCCATCGTCGAGGCCATGGACGGCGAGAAGATCGTCCACCTCGTCGACCTCACCGGCACCGACCCGGCCCAGTGGGTCGCCCTTCTTCAGGCCCTCAGCGCCCGGCCGGAGGGACCGCCGCATTTGCGGATCACGGCGGTGAACGAGCACAAGGAGATCCTGAACCACATGGCGGCGGTCCTGTCCGAGCAGGCCGAGAAGCTCGACATCCCTTTCCAGTTCAATCCGGTCGTCGGCAGGCTCGACAGGCTCGACGTCGAGAGCCTGAGGGTCAAAACAGGGGAGGCACTGGCAATCAGCTCCGTCCTGCAGCTCCATTCGCTCCTCGCCTGCGAGGACGACTCCGGCGGCGGCGCCGCCCACCATCGGAAGCTGCCCCAGACGTCCCCGGCCGCCGCCAAGAGCAGCTCCAGCGGCATGGCCCAGATACAGAGGATGGTACAGATGGGGCAGGGGACGCTGGGGGAGCTGCTGGAAAAGGATCCCATCAACGGCTGCTACATCCCAAGCCCCGACTCGGCCTCGTCGCTGCCGCCGTCGGCGAGGATGGAGAGCTTCCTGTCGGCGCTATGGGGGCTGTCGCCAAAGATCATGGTGGTGACGGAGCAAGAATCGAACCACAACGGGGCGACGCTGAACGAAAGGTTCACGGAGGCGTTGAACTTCTACGCCGCGATGTTCGACTGCCTGGAGTCCACGGTCGCAAGGCAGTCGGTCGAGAGGGTGAGGGTCGAGAAGATGCTGCTCGGAGAAGAGATCAAGAACATCATAGCGTGCGAGGGGCTGGAGAGGAGGGAGCGGCACGAGAAGCTGGAGCGGTGGCTGCAGCGGCTGGACATGGCCGGATTCGGCCGGGTCCCGCTGAGCTACTTCGGGCTGCTGCAGGCCAGGAGGATGCTGCAGGGGTTCGGATGCGACGCCTACAGAGTGAAGGAGGAGAGCGGCTGCTTCTTGATCTGCTGGCAAGATCGGCCGCTCTTCTCCGTCTCGGCCTGGAGATGCCGGAGGTACGATTGATCTTGGTTTAATCAACTTTCTTAATTTTTTCTTCTTCTTGTTATATGTAACATTTGGGGTTTTCTTAAGGCTGTTTTGTTTTCGACTGTGTAAAGTTTTATCAACTATTATGGGATGTAAAATTGATCATAATTTGTTTATTTGGGGGCATTAAGATTGGCACTGCTTGAAGATTGTTCATTTAGTCCTAGGTTTCCAAGGCTTGGACTGCTGCCGCATCTTTTATTCATTAATGGCATCATCTCTCGTTTATATAAATTTATGCAATAAGAATTTAAATGGTTTAGTCTGTGGTTTTTGGAATCTGTTTGTTAGAATCGCTCTGTTTTTTTTTTTGGGATTATCGTATGTTTGAGTTGTCATGTTGTCAGTGTTTGGTGCATGATTCTGGTTAGTTTAAGGAATGGGGGATCTATTTCAGGCTAGAAGAATAAACATCAATTTGGAGGGATGGGTAGCTTTTTGTGATGAGAAGTGTTTAGCTTACAATGGGAAGTTGTTTCTTGTAAGCTAAACACACGGATGGGTCTCTCTTTTTTTGAAAGCTCATTTTTTGAAAGGAGGAGGATGGGTCTCTCTTTTTTTGAAAGCTCATTGTCATGATTTGTTGGTGTAATTTGTATTTTTTTAAGGATGTGGGATATTGCAACCATTTTTGTTGAATAAATGGTAATGAAGAACATGTGCAGTTCATCTGGACATAAGTCATGAATAATAACAGAAGAAGAGGAAAACCAAATCCAAAGTATAACAAGGTACCCATTGCCGTAATAAAGTATAGACGGTAGGGATGTGCGTGTGCGTGTCTTTGGATCAGCCCACTTCCATGCATGCTATGGGCTTGGGCTTTCTTCGTGGGGTACTCAGAATGGTCCATCATTTAATAACCATGGGCTTTCTCTTGAGGGCCCAAAGCTTAAGTTTTAAATGAGCTTGGGCCTTATTTATTTAGACATAACAACAGCCATAAGCATGCAAATAGTGTCTTCTATCCTAGCTCACCGACATCCCTTGTGGTTCAAGCTTTAATGGACTAAAAGGATTCAAGGATTTTGAATCGCATGGGATCTGCGTCATACACCCGATGTAGGCCCGTCTCAGCCAGGCAGAGGATGTTTGCGGCTCTCTTACTACTTACTAGGTTCAAGTTAACCAATTTCACCGTTTTCTTAACTCAGAGGTCTCCCGTCACGATTGGGTATCACTAGGTATGTCCTCTTGGTACACTTACCTAGAAGATAGAAGACAATCGCTCAGCGGAATTTCAAAAATCGTTAAACCGAAGAACAAAGCTAATGACTTTCACTACGAAACACACGGCACAATGGTATATGAAAAGTAATGTAAAACAAAAGAAAACATACAACCGAGCAAGATTTATCTCGGTTCCACCCAGCACTTGGTGTATATATAGTTGGGAAGGTTACTAATATTCAATAATCTTTTGATTACACAGTGTGTCACTTGGTTCAAGGGAAAAACCAAACCCGTTAAGTATTTGGAAAAGAAAACAACGGAGAAAACTCTCTTTTTGGCTCTCAAACTATACTCTTGGCCTCTGTATTTCTACCACCAACACAAACTTGTACATGAAAGTTCAAATCAAAAACTAGCCGAAATTAGGGTTTTAATATACTTGAACAAACCATAATGGGCCTGCTTGAAACCCAAATACTGATGCAAATTCGTATCCGCTGTCGCCCGCTAACTGCGCGTGCTAGGGATGAGAATGGGCAGGCCCAAAGTCCGTTTGGGCTTCCAATTGGGCACGCCACATCATCATCCCTACAAAATCCTTCACAACTCCTTCTAGGAGTTGTGAAGGATTTTGTAGGGATGATGATGTGGCGTGCCCAATTGGAAGCCCAAACGGGCTTTGGGCATGCCCATTCTCATCCCTAGGCCTGTGCTCTGATTATGCACGCGACCGCACCCACAGTGCATGGCTGCGCGCGCACATCTACTCGTGGCCCCCATTATTGTATGCGCATGCATCTGTTGCGCGCATCTACTCGCATATCTACTCGTGGGCCGCGCGCCCGCTCGTGAGTCAGGTAATGCGCGCATTGTCACGCTTGGGCTTCCACGTGCCGTGGCTTCGTTGGTCGTCTCATTATTGGCTTCACTATTCATGGTTTTGGTCTGAGATATATCAAGCGTTTGAGCTTAAGAAAGCTAGTATCGTAGGCTCCAAAAAATTTTAAAAAAATCCTCATAAATCCAAAAATAAATCCAAAATTAATCTTGTGATATTTTTTTGTGTTTTGCATTAACTCATTCTTTTTTTTGTTGAAACTTGTGCTGTTTTTTTAATTTTTATAAAAACCAAACCATCTAGTTGTCTGGTTTGAGTTGAACCCGGTCCGGCCTCCGGACCGGTCCAGATTTTACAACATTTGCGCTTACGTGATGCACTCAACATGGGAACCCTAAGATCCTAGATTTTATCTGATTGAAGATAAGGCTGATAATGAGCCGGGGGCAGGTGGAACCAAAGACAGTGCCATAAGCTCCAAAAGTTGTAATGCATTAAAGTTTTAGCTTCATGGGTTTAGGCATAAGATAGCCATTAATGTGGAATTTGCAGATCAAAGGACAGCAGCCAGTGTTTTCCAGCTGCAATTTTACCTCCCTTCACGAGCTTGACATGCAACGATATAAATGACAATTATTGTTAGCTAATATCATACAAACTTGTCCTTAGCGCGTGAGCCATAAAGCCATCCAATAATTGTTGTACCTCGGCCTCATAAAGGTCCCCTTCGGCTCAGCCCATCCCGTATTGGTTTAAATCATTAGGATTTCAATGATAAAAGGTTTTATAAATAGGGCAGAACTACCCGCATGTCAGTACTTTGAGGTGCATGTACTGCCTTTTGCTCAAAAAAAGTAATTCGGTCACACGTTCTGTCCCGTCAATTCATCTTTATTTTCAAAAATAAACAAAATTCACGCTGAATCCTTTATGCACCTCAGGGATTGAGGTGCATTTAGCAAATGTCTATAAATAAAGAGTTGATTTTATGAAAGGATGTCAGAAATAGGATAGATTAGATATATAAAACATTACATAAATATGTGTTAGAATTTAATTTGAGATTGTGATAAGTATTTTTAGTTGGTATATTAATTTGTAGTTGGACTATATACACCCCCTAAAAGGGGTGTATCGTGTATGTAATGACAATTGCCAAATATGGCAAGAACAAAGAAGAAAACGAGAGAGAATAAACTTTTGAGATGACGCGATTCACATTTTTTTTTGTTTTTTGTCAAGATAGGCTTATATATACCGGTCAAACCAGTGTATATAGCATTTTCCTTAATTTCAAATTGTGGCAGGCTGGCGAGTGTAAAAGAGAAATAAGTGGTCTTTGAGCATAATGTAATTGAATGGTAAACTTGTAAATGATTGTATGTGCACGGTAGTAAAACGGTGGGTGCGCAAATCAATTCCCATTGCACGTTCGTGAGCAAGCCTGATGAAATTGGGCTTGGTGACCGTTTGATGTAAGCGCTTACCCGGCCCATATTGAACCGATCCAGTAGCACACCATGGCCATATTTTGACTTGTTGACCCAATTTAGCTCGGATGAATCGGATCTAGATATTGTATGATCCGTTTACAAACAAAACCCGCTCGTCCTTTATCTCGCAGTATCAGACCGACGCTCTCTTTGTGCGTCTGTACCTCTGCGATGGCAATCACGTAAATGTTATAACTTGCCTTTTTTCAGCTCCAATTTTTCGTTGGTTTTTTGTTCTTCAGAGTAGCATCGTTAGTTAATTAATCATGTATATTTTTCTGTTTTTTTCGTTGCATTTAAACTTGTTCATTACTTGCACATGATGTGTTTGCTATATTTCCCATGAGAAAATTTATAGCATTCATATTCCTTCAATTAATATGACTTGGGCTATTTTTACGTGCTGAGACTATTTGTTTGGGTATTTGAGACTTCTCTTCATCGCTGTAAAAGGGATGCCATGACCCATTTTGTTGTTCAAAATTATGTGAAGTCTCTAGACTGTAATGTTGTGAGTGTACCGTGCAAGTGATTGTTTTGCGTTGTGGAATATGCCCACAAGACCTAGATAAAGTGATTATGGATTATGTAGGATATAAGTACTTGTTAAATCATCTTTCGTATTTTGAATTGAGAACTCATTGTCTTATATGGGTACCTTGATTTTTTTTCATGCATGAATTTTTAAGTACATAGAAGAAATGGGCTTGTTTCCTTGAAGACTTTGACTTTTATGACGTTATATTGTAATTATCATCTAGACCTAGTTTGGCAATGAGACTTAGTTTTTGAGACTGGGGTTTGGTGGAGTATGGGATCCAAACCGAGGTTTCCTAAATGTTGGCTTGTTTGTGTTGAAATATGCTTCAAATTCATTATTTGGGCTTGACACGGTCGTGCCACGTTTGCGAAGATTGCCCAATTCTGGGCAGGCTGTGGCACGGCCTTGCAGAGCTCGGCACGGCCGTGCATAGCCTGCGAAACTACATAGTTATATTTCACAAGAGTAACACGGCCGTGCCGATTCTTGCACGGCCGTACCGATTCTTGCACGGCCGTGCCGATTGAAGACGGGACAGACACGACTTTTGAGTTAGGTTTTGATCAAAAACCTAATCTAATTATACGGCTAAGACTCCACACCATCCATGAGACTATTTAAACCCTTTATAGGGTTTATTTTTGCAGAGCGCGAATATATAAAAGAGAAAAGAAGAATTGCGTATTGTCATCAAGTTTCTTCTTCTTCGCGCGTCTTGAAGCTTTGGGACATAATTTGGTAAGTGACTTCTTGTGATTTCTTTTGAAAAACATGGTAATCTTCTTCTTGGGATTTCTCTTTTCGGGTTGAGGGATTATTGTGAGAGCTTTTGTTTTCTTCTCTTTTGGTGAGATTTGAGATCTCCTTTGGTTTGGTGAGAAGAGTTTAAACTCCAAGCTTGAAGCTATTGGTGCTCTCTTTTGTTAAAGAAGGTTGAAGGAGTCGGGTGTAATTCTCTCTGATCATATAGTGAAAACCATCATCAGGAAGCCGAATATGACCGCCGTTAGCGGGCCGAACCAGGATAGACTCTGTGTCGCTTGATTTGTTATTTTCTTGCTTTCGTTACTTTTCGCCTTGTTTGTTTAGTTGGTTATTGCTATTGTGGTTTATCTCTGAAAGATCGTAACGTAACAATTGTTGGATAGCTATCCGCCTTTGGGGTTTGCTTCCGCTAGCCATCGTCTGGTCTCTGTGATTTTTCCCAACAAGTGGTATCAGAGCATTCATGTTATCGGATGTTACACAATAGCAGAAGCATATTCAACAGATGGGTACAAGATCGAGAAGTTTACATGAAAGAATAGTTTTACCCTATGATGCATGAGAGTGAAGGCTATGCTCAAGCACGAATGGTTATACAGGATAATATTTGACAAAAAATCTATTCCAGAATCTGTCACGGACCATGCAAGATCAGAGCTCAAGATGAAATCCCGCAGTGCTATTCAGATGGACATATCAGATAAGGTCTTTTGCAAGGTTGCGAAAGAGGAAACTACAGAGTCGCTGTGGAAATGACTTGAATCTTTGTACCTGACAAAATCACTCACAGGAAGGCTGTATATATTCCCAAAATTGTTCATGCTAAGGATGATAGAAGAGACATCGTTACACGATCATCTTGATCAACTGAATCAGTTGGTATTAGATTTGCAAGCGGTGAAAGAGAATATAAGTGATGAGTACTAAGCAATTGCATTTCTATGCTCTCTACCGGAGGAATATTCACACTTTATCGAGACCATGACACACGGAAAGGACAAAATCTCTTTGGAAGATGTTGAGACAGCTCTACGCTTGCGTGAGCTTAAGAAGGTGTCGAGAGACGACAATTACTGATGATTAGGATGTAGCTCTCTTTAGAGGTCGCCAGAGTGGATGATCCAAATTAGGTTTCAAGATTGGGAGACCCAAGTTCAAGGGTCAATGTCAATGTTCTAAATATCGGTCTGCAATCCGATATATCAACCGAGATATCGCAATTTAAACTAAGCCGATACGATATCATCAAGGTAATTGCGTTTTCCGATTTTTTTTGGAAGGATATCGACGCAATATCGGGCTTGGCCGCGATATCGGCCGATATTTAGGGTTCGAAATCTCGGTTGATATCGGCCTTCGACGTCGATTGCTTTGAGCGGGTTATTGGGTCGGGCCGGTCCACTGAATAGTGGATCCGACCCAACTCAAAACCAAATGCTTAAAAGCTTTAATTGGGCATTTTCGGGGGAAATTCACAGAAAAAAGCCGGAATCCTCGTGGCGCGTTGGAGTTCTTCGACTTCACTTGGTTCTAGCTATCGCCGCCAGTTCGTCACCGATCGGAGTCCAGAACAACAGTGAATGTAATTTTTTTCCATTTTTCAGCAGTTTTCAAATTTCTTTTTTTTTCAATTTTTGGTACTCACAAATCACAAGTAACAGTGGTTGCCGATCAACCACTGTCTTCTTCACTCAGATCATCTCATTGCTTCGCCTCTTACCCAATTTTTTTTTCATTTTTTCAATTTTTCATAACTAATCAGAGAGTTTTATGATGCTACGGAGTTACTTTTTATGGGATGTGGTGACATCAGTCTATTCATTTGTGATCGTGTATACTATGAGCCCTTATTTTTTTAAAATAGTTTAATCAGCTCCATGCCCTTTAATTTAATTATTTCTTATGAAACACTGGAAAATTAGCATTGTCTTATTTGCCTGTAGCATGCATGATTTTGTCCTGATACTGATATCAAAGATTGGCAAAAGAATACAACGTTCCACTAGGAGTATCTAATGGATTTAATGAAAGTTCATATTCTCACTTCTGCATGTTAATACTTTGTAGGACCTTTTTCTAGAGAACACATACGGTGTTGATAGTGGCGGGGGTCCAAAAGATATTCCGAAACTTACATTTGAAGAATTCAAGGTTTAAACTTCATCTAAATTGTCTAGTTCATGTGGTGAACTAATTGATTTTTCTTGCTCCAAACATATTCAGTGCCGCGTGATTTTGGTTACTTTTCTAAGCCCAATGAATAAGGCTTTTAAGTTGACTTAATTAAGATTGTTGTTTTAAATCCATGACTAGTATTAGTATCAGCTAGAATTAATCAAAATACTTTTCCATTGAGCATCATGCCATCATGCATCATCGGTCCTTTTACAGTATTTTTAGCATCCTCCTTATATGATATTCATTGCACTGTAACAGTATTAAACAAACAAAAAACAATAGCCCCTACATATAGGTGCAATCTATGCAATTAATTATACATATTACATGCATCTCTAAGTTACAGTCAAGCCCCCTACAGTATTTTTTTCTAGTAGTGATAACTGCCTAGTAACTATAAGTTGCTCCTGATTTTTTGCTGCCCTCAATTTGCTATAAGCAAGTTCTTTTGCATGATCGTGGATTCATGGGTAATTCTCGCTGCTGCATGGCTGCAAAAAAAGAGAACACATAATTATTTACTAAAGTATTAAAGTGAAATATACAGCGATGACTAAGAGTTCACGAGTCTAAAATATTTGAAAAAATACATAATAGAATATTAGAATGTTAAGAACGCAAACCTCTATGGTCAATGTAGAATTGCATTTTTGACAATCTTCAATTACTATTTATTTGTTGCATTGTTGACTTGTTTTATTTCATTTATTAATATTTTTCGATGTCTTTTTTGTCATATTATTCTTAAGGTATAGGATTTATAGTGTGTGAAGATGTTGTCCTCTGGAGCTTCTAGCAAAAGTGTTCCAAGGTTGAAATTGCATCGGCCCTTGTCCAAAAGGAGAAAATGTATCTTCCAATATGGAAGATAATAGATAAAAGATTGGATGAGAAGCTCAAGTCGCCCTTGCATAAGACTGAGTATTACGTAGGAATGGCAGTAATGGCCTGACCCGCCCGGCCCAACCTGGCCCGACCCGCCATTGACCTGGCCCGACCTGGCCCGCAGCCGGGTTGGGGCAAGCTTGGGCTTTGTATGCGCCCCAACCCGCCCCGGTAAACTATAGAGGTTCTAAAAAACCTTACTATTTTGATGTGGACCATGGAGTCAGTGAATAATCCATAACTCATACTCTATTCCACAGTTCTCCTAATTGGGCCAATTCCCAATTCCAAATTACCAAATAAATCAAAATTCTCCCAATTCACAAATAAAATTTTTATTTGGGATTCATATGGATGGTACTAATGACCTAACCCGACCGGCCCGACCCGGCCCGACCCGGTTTTGGTAAGAAAGAACCGGCCCCGGCCCGGCCCGCGACCCGCCCCGTCCCGGCCTGTAGATGAGTCGGGGCAAGCTTGGGTAGTTAAATACCCGCCTCGCCCCGCAATATTGCCATTAACCCTTTTTTCTATTACCCTAATAAGGAAGCTATTGAAAATGGTAATATTTTTGATGGTTTTGTGGAGTGCATGCATCTCATGTATGGGAATGATCATGATATTATTGAGAAAATTGTAGAGCAGCTCTACCTCTATCAAAACCAAAAGGTTTCATTTGGACGGGATTTTGCAAAGAATGCTGCAAAAAATCCAAAAATTAACCCAGGTATAATTTTTATTATTTATCAATTTTTTAAATAAACACATGTTAAGCGATGATTATTATATTTGTTAATTTGACAGTCACATGATGGAGTTTCTATGGGACCGATGCTTCAGAATTGAGGCAAATGGCATTGATGGTCCTTAATTTGGCAAATAGCTCTTCTAAGTGCAAAAGAAACTGGAACACATTTGAGATGGTAAATAGTATAATATTGTCATCATATAATTATATTCTAAACTGTTAATTTATTGAAAAATAGTCAGTTTATGATAATTTGTTTATCTTTTGTAGACTTATACAAAGAAGAGAAATAGACTAAGTACGTGACTTAGTCTTCATCAAGTTCAATGCCGAGCTGAAAAATAAGTATGAGAATAAAGATAGAGATCCTTTGGCTGCATATAATGATAATGAAAAGGTCTTTGATTGGTTGGTATCAAAAAATGATGGTGCTTCAGTTTCTGATAGTGATGATGAGTTGTTTCCAGGTGAGCAGTTGACTTGGAGACAAGTTAACAAAGCTATGTGAGCTAATCCTAAAGAAAGAAGAGCTCAAGAATGAAGAACAAAGAAAGGAGCATCTTTATCATCCAAAGAAAAGGAACCGGCCATGGAAGAAGATGAATTTGAATCATCATTAGAATCATCATCGGGGGACGAGCTAAATGAGGGCAATGATGATTCCGATCATGAAGATGATTATTGATGACTTTGATGTTTGAGAGACTGTGACATGTTTTAAATTTATGAACAAATATTATCTTCTGCTTTTAATATGATGTTTGTTTTTTACTTTTTATTATATAACAATTTGAATTGGTTTGACATTGAAGCAGGTTTGGCCTAATCATATCGTAAATGTTAAATTATTCATGTTTATTTTTTATTAATTTTTAATGCATGCCTAGTTGCCTATTGATTTAATTATCATATATTTTGTATGTATTTAACTCGCTTGGTTCATGATCACTTAAAGAAATATTCTACCCAGTAGATGGCTGGTATTCACGTTTAATGAGGTAAGTATACTGAAAATATATTTTTATTTGAGTTTCTATAGTTAATGTTTTCTTAGACACATCTATGCTTTTATTTGACATCATATTAGCCTCTGATATGAATGATACTTTGATTCCGATATTTAGTCAATATCCTCGATAATAATGTTTAACAAGAGAATTATAACCAAAATATACTTTTATTTAAGTTGGTATAGTTTATATCTTCTTATATACATATATGCTTGCATATGTCATCATTTTTAAGCATCCGATATGACACTCCGATATTTAGTCAATATCCCTGATATATCCCTGATATCCGCAATCCGATATCAAATTTCATAGACCGATATGCGGCCGATATCCGATATTTAGAATATTGGTTAAGGTGGTAACGACCAGACATGCCATTATTGCACGAAACCCGGACACTGGAAGAACAAGTATCCACAGTTGAAGGCTAAAGGTAAGCAGTCTGCTCAGCCTATAACAGTGTTTGGTGGTGCATGCATTGATGCTGATAATGTAGAAATATTGGATATGTCTTCTTTGGAAGACAATCGGGCTTCATGGATTCTTGATCCAGGGTGCGATTCCCATATGACTCTGCTGCAAGTCACTTTGTGACATACACTCCTAGAGACGGACCAAACATATATATGTGGAATGGAGCTATGTCTAGAGTGATAAGGGTCAGCACAGTGTGGTTCAAATGCAGGATGGAGCCATTCGAACATTCACGGGTGTTATACATGTATCAGATTTGCAGCAGAATCTTATTTCCCTTGGATCCTTGACTGGTGTGGGGTGTATCGTGGTGCTCAAGGGAGAACGACTATGGGTGTCCAGCAGAGGCCGTTTTATGATGGCGGTAAAGAAGATTGGCAACCTTTATAGGCTTCAGAGTCAGACGATGTTGAGTCAGAGATCTGGTGCACCAGAGAGCTCCAATGGAGGAGCGATTGGGACTCATATGGACTTCGTGATAAGGAAGCAAGGTCGATTGCAGAATGGGATAGCTGCGGTGTGCAGCGAGAGATCTTCAGGTGACGGAGTTCAAGATATACCCCATCGTGGTTCAACTCTATGTGCGACTCAGATTGTATTCAGCGAAGCAGGTGGCTTCAGGGTAGAGTTGCAGTCCTCCGGAGGACCCATTGCTGAGCGCAAGGAGAAGTTTGAAATTCGGGTAAAGCAGTTGCAGCACATTGATAAGCACTCATGTAGATGGCGTGGGTGGCATGGCTGAAGGTGGGCAAGATGCAGTTCGTCCATGGGATCATCTGGAGTGTGTAGAACCAGCATATAAGAGATGATCATGAGCAGAGGATCTCACGGAGATCGTGGTGATGTTGTTGTGAAGTCCTATTAGAGAGTCAAATCCAAAGATAGTGAGTTGAGGACGTCAAAGCCGGATGAAGATGATGCTCTCACTTCATGTTTGTGGAAGATTATGCCCGATGATTTCTCGGAGGGTAGAGACAGATCAATTCAGTCGATTATTGTGGAGTGCGACCATGTATCAACTTCGGGTACTTTGGACGACACAGGTTTGGTGTCAATGCAATCGATGATAGAGTATGAAGTCGCGGTGTCAACCTTAAAGAGAGATCTCCACAAGCAAGGTGGCGAGAATGGTTCAGTTCTTCGAGCTCAAAGGGAGATGTTTGTCGAGCTCCACCTGTGCCTCGACAATGGGAGAGGTTTGCCGAGCGCTCCAAACCCAAACTACCTGAGTCCCATCCTCGGTAGTTCGGCGAGCGACAGGCCAACTTCGAACTGTCGAGTTTGCGTCTCGACAGTTCGGTAACTAGGGAGCTCACAAACTTTACATTGTTCAGCAACTGAGCTCGATACCTGTCTACTGAACTCTAACACATCGCTAAAGATTGGGACCAGCTCTGATACCATGTTGTTGAGGTCTAAACATGGGCTTGTCATAATTCAATCTCCACATTGGTATGATATTGTCTACTTTGGGTCATTCACAAGGCACCAGCATGGTTTTGTTTTTGGGCTCTCCCTAAAAGGTCTCATACCAATAGAAATACACAACACATATTTATACCCCCACCAAGATCCCCAACCTAGCCGATGTGGGACTATTGTTCGCAACCAAACAATATCCACCCGAACAATGGACCACATAGGAATGAACCCGGCAGAGCCTTCTTAACGAGTTCCACTTGAGCCTCCCTACTTCATCCGCTCCCCACCTAAGCTCGGCAGTGGTGCACCTGCCTGAGCTCCACTTAAGCCTCGGCAATGCGAGAGGTTTGTCGAGCACTCCAATCCCAAACTACCTGAGTCCCATCCTTGGTAGTCTGTCGAGCCGGAGGAGTGTCATGCCTAGTTTTGGGCCTTGGCAGACCAATCCCAAACTGTCAATGTTGAGTCTCGACAGTTTGGTAACTAAGGAACTCATAAACTGAAGAAATCCTTATACGCTTTAAAACTAAGTCCAAGGCTCTGATACCATGATGTTTTTTTTAAATATGGCCCACAAGATCTCGATGTTGGTATGATATTGTCCACTTGGGCCTATTGGCCAAACTGGTTTTGCTCTTAGGTCTTCCCAAAAGGCCTCATACCATTGGAGATACTAATTTATATTTAAGCCATAAGCATCCCATATGCTTAGCCGATGTGGAATTATTTGTTCGCAACCTAACAAGCCTCCCCTCAAACACATAGGACCACGAGTCTCCCCCTGAACGTTCATACATCTGCCATTGCTCAATCGAGCCAATCATTCAGCTCCACTGTGTTTGGCACACGTCTTACGTCAAGCTCGAATATTACTCGAGAGCCCTTGCCTCTATACATGGTCGAGAACCCTGCCAACTCCACGTACGCAGCCTACCACTACGTTGGAGGACATGCCTTGAACCCTGCTCTTCAAAACCAACTACACCTACCACTGCGTTGCAGGTCACGCCTTACGTTAAGAGCCTGCAGTAGCTCCTTTCTTCATCGTGTGTGGGGTAGAGGACATACACATCTCATGAAAGAATGAAGTTCTGTCGTCTTTCCAATAGAGCGCAATGCACAGATCCTTGCATCATTCCATGGAGCTTGTCAAATGTTGTTCGACACCTGGAGGAATCCTCTCCGACATCGGTAAAGTCTAATAGGGTCCGGCTATGATACCATGTTTTTGGGTGTAAATATGATCATCACGGATGATCTACACATTGGTATGATATTGTCTGCTCTGGACTCACTGGCCCGCACGGTTTTGCTATTGGGTCTCCCCAAAAGGCCTCATACCAATGGAGATACACAACCCACATTTATACCCCCACCAAGATCCCCAACCTAGACGATGTGGGACTATTGTTCACAACTCAACACAAACATGCCTTTTCCAATTAGCGATTCAGGCTAATATGGTTAGCCTTACGGTGTTGCCAACACAATTTTGACACATGACCCAAATACACTCTCCGCCTCCACCAATTATGAATTACACAAAAGGGATTGATGGTAGACCATTGCTAATATCTGTAGAAGTGAGTAGGCTCATCGGAAGGAACTAGGCCTACCAACGTAGATGGATGTAACTAATATGCTAGAAACACATATTTACCTAAAAGGATTAACCTTATTTTGAGTCATGAGTCCTACCATAGTTAACCACAATTTCATCCTTTATTTTAATAGATGTAGGATTAACTCAATTCCTAGTTCTTTTTCCATATCTCACTTTAATTACTTAGAAGGATACATGATGTGTACCTTAACAATTATCCATCATGGCTCATATTCATTCAAGCCTAATCAAAAGGAGAGAGTGATAAAGAACTTTATCATACTTAAAGCCAAAGTGCGATAGTATGTAAACTTCACAAATGAACTGAGCTATACCATCATGTGACGAATCTGGTCGCACATAAGCTAAATCATGACACTACATGCAACATGTGACATATCATATAGGCTACATTTCAAGCTCAAGCAATCATTTGCCAACAAAGTCTCAAAGTAAATAGCGATATATGATCAATCCCAAATAATTATGTGCACAAACAGAGTCTATAAGCAACCAAACAATCATACTTGATTTAAGGCTTATCGAACCATAAACTCAGATATTGATTTGTAGGATTGAACATGCTTATCAGAAAGAAACTAGGTCCCATTGACGTAGTCGAATGTGGTTTAATATGCTTGAAATCATATATTGAATCAAAAGTAACCTACTTCAATCTAAATTATCCACATAATCTGTAACTGAGTATCTGATTAGAGTGTAACTATTCCCATACCATTGTGATACACCAAACCAACATCTGTAGTTTCTCTGAGGTGTCGAAATATCCACTTCACAGCCTCCCAATATGTCTTCTCATGATATCTGCTAACTACACTGCCAGCTTATGAAATATCTGAATAGTTGTAAATCATAGCATACATAATACTTTCGATGGAGCTAACATAAGGTACAAGAGATATGTACTTCTCTTCTTATTTAAACTGAGTGAGCGTACATCTGAAAGACGAAAGTATACTGCGAGCAGAGTAGACACGGACTTTTCATTCTTCATGTCAAATCGATGCAAAAATTTCTGAATATAACTCTTTTGAGAGACAGTGTTTACTCGATTTTTTATTCATATAAATCTTCATACCGAGAATCTTCTTGGTGGCACCAATCTTCTTGGTGGCACCAAGATCTTTGATATCAAACTCTCCTCCTAAAAGTTATGTTCAACTCATTGATGTCGGACATGTCTCGAGCCACGATAGGCATATCATCAGCTTTAATTACTGGGAAGGATGCGCGATACAAACCCTCACAATATCGATCTTGCCACATCAGTAGAGAACATAGTAAGGGAGTCAAAACTGAGCAGATCTCAGAGCATGCGCAAAGGAAGAAAGATTAACTGAAGCATTAATGGGATCTTGATAGGTATTTCGCTTTGAGTTAATTCCATCAACAACACTATTGCTTGTTGGGTTGTTGGTCAAACCAGCTCCCATTTCAGCACCAGTCCCTGTTGCGTCCGCCACAATGTCTCTCTATGGCCATCACATATGCTGAGGGTTATGCCTTTCCTCAGCTGAATTCTTTCATTCTTTCTCCTGCTCCTCCTCAGAGCCCCTCATAATTCCCAACACGTGCCGCCACAGCTCCTTTGCTTTATCCATCTTTCCCAGGAAAGAATGGTTAAATACATGCAATGCAATGATCTTTGTATGTTCCCGTCTATATACAGATTACTATTGCACTAACTATTGTGTCATACAATATGTCTCGATATATAAACAAGTTTCATAAATTGTTAAAGAAACATGTCAAATTTCTCATTAACTACCTTAATTTTTATCAATATTCCTTCACCATTTGGAAAAAAAAATAAGAATCTGTTGTTTTGCCAATTCAAAATTGGCCAATATGGTCAATATTGCTGATAGGGACAGTACACTTCTGGAAGATACATGTATCAAGATTTTTAAACCTGGAATCTGGCTTTTCCTTGAAATCTTGTTCTGTGAAATTTTAGATTTGGAGATTAGAAGACATTAAAATCACATATCTACCTACGCGCCCAACCTATTATCACTGATGGCATTTTCATCAGGAGTGATAGTAAACTATTTGATAATATGTATAGTCTAATTCAAGGTTTGAGGTCTCGGTTTCGGTCTCGGTATCGCTCTTCCGAAAATTTAGGTTTCGGTATCGGTATCGCCCGTTTCGGCTGGTTCGAAAGTGAGTTTCGGTTCGTCCATATCGGTAGTTTCAAAAATTGTAAGTTACATGTAACTAACACTATTAATTAAAAGTTGTTACTAATAAGATAATGGCAAACTAATAAAGATAATTTGTACCTTATAACATAATTATGTTATAATTATGAACAATATTAGTTAAAAATATGCTATTCATGTTAACCATGTAGCTAAAAACACTCTCTCGTTAGTTACAATATGCCAAACTTGTAAATAATGCATTATATGTTTAGACAAATGTAGGGTGTGAATAGCTTGTCAATATCTCAGTTTTGGGTTTTTTTTAGAATTTTTATTTAATTACACATTCATCTTTCTCCGTCTTCAATCAATACTGAACGGTATCGGCCGGTATCGACTGGTATCGGCCAGTATCGGTTGGTATCAGCCAGAATCGGCCGAAACTGACCGAAACCAATTAGTATCGGCCGATACCGAAACTGGCCCCCTAGTTTCAGTCTCGTTACCCACTGATACCGAAATGATACGGCCGATACCCAAGGGTATCGGCCGAAACCTCAAACCTTGGTCTAATTTGATTCTCCTTTTGAATTATGATCATGTCTGAATGCATGACCAAAAAATTTGCATGTTAAAGTATGCCATACTCTAATTATCTCAGTAGAGATCATATATGAATCAAATCAAAACCTTCTCCACTATAGTGTACAGTTATGCCCAAAGGATCTTCTCCCAGCTGAAGAACCAAGAAGGCTGCTCGTGTAGTCGGAGAAGGATACGAGGCTGAGTTCATGGGGGCCGGAGTAGTCTGGCTGGAAGAATCCGTTACTTGAACTGCAAGAAAGAGGGTTTAAATGGGAGGAATGTCTTCCATTTATGTTTGTTTAACAAGCTATTATTTGTTAATTTGATGTCGCCATTGTTCATCTTTAAAGTTAACCTATCCATCTGCATTCTGCACCGTCATGGATAGCCTTGTTGATGCTTTCCAAATAGTGTTTTTATTGGTGTATTTCATTACATTAGATGACAGCAAGCAAGTGAGCCTTCCATGTCGCCGCCTAAAAAAGTTGGTGAAGATGGTCGAAAACAGGGCAACAATTCACAACTTATCCAAGTCCATGCACACAATATCCACAGAGGAAGCACTCACTCGAAATATTTCATTGATAGCATCTAGGGGTGAGGATCTATGCAATCTTATGATGATTCGGATAGACATTTCCAGATGAAGGTAACGATGGGTGATAATTTGACCCCCGCTACAGCGGATTTGATTTGCGGTAAGTTAGAAATTTTTTCAGATGATCGTGTTTCACTTCAACATGCTTGTCCAGAAATTGAAGTGGATGTAGAGTTCGGCAAGATGAATGAATAACCTATATCATTGTCTAGAATTGTTGTTTTCTACCGTGGTTATTCTCCATGTCTTGCACATGTTGTTGATCCATATCCTAGTTGGAAAGAGAGTCATCAGTCTGATCATTTCATTTCATCTTACTTCTTTTCTTTGTTAGTTTCTTGCAATTTGTTTGCTTGCTGATGTGGACAATAGCATGCCATATGGCCCAAATTTCTGTCTTCAACTCGCTGCCGCCCCTCTGATAAAAGCTTTATTGTCTTTCATTACCAATAAGGTGGATAAGTACTAGCTGTCCTCGTATCAACAACTAGTTTCCTGCCAGTCCTTGATGGAGTCATAATTTAGATGCCATATGTGCAGACATATGGACAATAGTTGCATTATAAACATCTTATGTCAACATGACAATCATGCCCTAGAACGCATCTAAAATTTTCTTGTTTTGATCCCTGTAGTTTGAACCTATTACGCTTGAGGTTGATTCCCGGTGGCCCCCCTTTCTCATGTAAAAGTGATCAGATCATCATTCGAACACCTCGCCCTGTACTGATAAGGATCGAACTATGGGAACGAATTCTCAGGGCTCCAATGATCCAACATTGGATTTTGAAAAATTAGCTAATCGGTCATCATGTGACAATAGGAATCATATTATATTTAGGTTTCACTGATGTTTTTGGCGTCAAATCGCGGATCATACAAAACTGGTTCACATTTCATTATCTACTCTAGCTTTTGAGCAAACATTTTAAATTCTGCTTTGACGTGTTATGCTTCTTTCAAGGAAGTTTCATTGGACATCCACTTACTTTATTGCAAGCTTTAGTATAGTTCTTAGCATACTACCTTTCAGGTTTATTCTTTTATCAGTCTAATACTTGTTGCTCTTAATTTTTCCCTTGTCATTTGCATCTCACAAGAATAATAAGCGGTTATGTTGCACCGACACAGACAGACCGGCACAGGAACAACACTGACACAACACGACGACACTTGGGCAAATTCTAAGAACACTCAAAATAGATTTTTGTATCCGATTCACATGTTTGACACAAGTGTCTAATGCATGTCTAACACAAGACGGCTCTATGGTTGGAAGTGTTCATGCTGTGAGACCCCGACTTAAGGTCGGCACCCGATCGAGATTGGCCCGGATGCGATTGGCCTTGATGAGATCGGCCTAGATTTTCACCACAAGAATATCTTGTGGATCTTCACCAGTCAACCCAACACAATGTATGCAAGAGAAGAAAATAGAAAACCAAACTAGAGCATGCACAAGATAGGAAGAGCAATTATCGAAGCTTTATTATGAAGTCACAAGATACCATACAAGGATTTAAGCCCAAATTCTTCAACCCCTTGCTTCTCCTGCTACAAAGCTCGCACTCTTCCCTTAGTCCCTTTGTTTGTTAGGTTATTCCTCTCTCTTTTCTTTACAATTGAATAAACCTCCAAACAAACGAGCCTATTTATATGGTCCAACCAGGGTTACAATATGTCCAATAGTAATGTACAAGTTTACCCCTCATAATGACCCATATAACAAATAGAGTTTGGAATCACCTCTAATAGTCTTTATCTTGGCGAGAAAACTCTTCCTCGCCATGAAGATCAACAAGGTGTCATATACACCTCAACCATGGTGAGTTCAACCACCCACCGCACATCCATCCTCATGAAGAGAAGTGCTTCTCCACATCTCTACCATAAAGAGATACTTAGCAAGTTTAGGTTGTCTAAACTTTTTCTTGTCACCGACTTGGTAAATACATCCGTCGCATTCTCGTCGGTGAGCAACTTCTCGATAGAGATTTCACCAGTCTTGACATAATCACGAACTCTATAATATATCACTGCAATGTATTTTGTTCTTGCATGATAGACATTATTCTTGGTCAAACAAATTGCACTTTGACTATTTAAGAATAGTTGAACGCTTTCTTGTTCTAACCCAAGTTTATTTACCAAACTTCTCAACTTATTATCTTCCTTAGAAGCCTTCGTAAATGACATGTATTCTGTCTCCGTTGTAGATAATGCGGTCATGGATTGTAGTACTGACCTCTAACAAATAGGAACACTAGCAAGTGTAAAGACATATCCAGTAGTAGACCTCCTCTTGTCAAGATCCTCCGCATAATCTACATCAACATATCCAACTACAACATTTGAGTCATTTTTCTTCTCTAACATAATACCCAACTCTTTGGTGCCTTTCAAATACCTCAAAATCCACTTCACTGCATTCCAATGCTCTTTACCTAGATTTGACATGTATTTGCAAATTACACCAACCGCTTGGGTTATGTCCGGCCTTTTACAAATCATGGCATACATCAAACATCCTATCGTATTTGCATATGGTGCCGCTTTCATCTTCTCAATTTTCACAATCGTCTTTGGACTGCCTTTTACTCAAAGCAAAATGAGAAGCAAATGGTGTGGAGATCAGTTTTGCATCTTTCATGTCATACCTCTCCATTACTTTTGAGACATACCTCTTTTGTAATAACAACTTTACGGCATCTTTATCTCCATGCCCAATATCTTTGTGGTCGCACTAAGGTCCTTCATGTCAAACTCTTGACTCAACTTAGACTTAAGCTCATCAACTTTTGACATGTGTTTGCATGAAATTAGCATGTCATCCACATAGAGAAATAACATGCCAGGAGAACCATTATCAAGGACCTTGAAGTAAACACAACAAACATACTCACTCCTAGAGTATCCATTATGCAACATAAAAGAGTCGAAGCATTTGTACCATTGTCTTGACGGTTACTTGAGCACATAGAAAGACTTCTTAAACCGACAATCAAAATCTTCTTTGCCCACTTCTTTAAACCATTTCGACTTGATATGTAAATTGTTTCCTCCAACTCATTATAATAGAAAGCCATCTTCACATCAAGTTGTCCAAACTCCATGTTGAGCTCTGTCACCATAGCCAAAAGAAACTTGATAGAAGTATGCTTCACAACCAGAAAGAATATTTCTGATAGGATTGTTGTGAGTTTTTGACGATAAAAATATGATTTTTAGGGTTTTTCTAGGGGCTTGATAGATAAAGATAAGGGTTTTGATGGAAAGGTGGGGTTTTAAGGCTAAGGAAGTATTTTTTAGTCTAGAAAAGAGAAAATTTTAGAGAAAATTCGTTATTTTTATTGATAAATACCTGAAAATAGAAAGAATACAAGATGATAGCCACGTTAAAGAGATAGACCGCTCTCCCAAGTCGCCGATTCTAGAGGACAACTGCACTCTCCCGAAAATAGAGGAAATTATCAACCTCTCTCATAATTCTCTCTCAAAAGAAGCATAAAAATCCCTAATGCCCCTAGCCTCGTATATAATAAATTGAAAATATAAAATTACAAAAAAACCACTAAAATTGAAAATTACGAAAAAGCCCCTAGAAATCCGAAGATTACGAAAACACCACTAAAGGACCAAATTACAGATCTATTATGACTCCATCTCCGAAAATCCATCGTGCCCTTAAGGTGGTGCATGAAGTCTATCGAGGCCTTACTCCAAGTGAAGATGCACATTTCACATTGGCTCTTTTCCCTCCACCACATCGTCTCCCTTATCCTCATCTAATAATAATAATTGAAGCTTGTGTTGGCCACATCGATGCCCCGGGGTAAACCTCTTATCACATCGAAAACATAACCCTTTCAGTCTCTTTTCCGCATCTCTGCACCAGTCATTTGCCTAAACTGTCCCCTCGATTGTGGCTTACTATGCTTCTCCTTACTGCCCTGATCTATCCATGATGATGCATGTTGTCCACATATCGTCAGCTGGCCATTAAAAGAGGAGCCGCCCCAGTCTCTCTAGACATCCTCTTCTCCGTAGGGCGATCCTCTACTAACTGTGCTAGGTCCATCGCTCATATCAGACCCTTAGGCTGATGAAGGCAGAGCTTGCTCAAATGTTCAATTTGAGCCCATTCATGAAGCACCCTCTCAAAGTCTCCTCGGGTATGTTTCTGGCTCGTCCCAAGAGTGCTTCAAACTTCTTCATATACTCACTAACGGAGCCCTCCTGCTTAAATGCCAATAGCTGCTCTTATAGGTCTCCCACTGGGCATCACGAAACTTGTCCACCAGATGGTCCTTGAGCTCATCCCATGATCGGAAAGGCTCCATTTGTTCCCTCTATAAAAACCAATAAAGCGCATCTGCTTCGAAACACACGTCAACCACCTCCAATTTCTGCCCATCGTCGTGTGTGTTACCAAGAATAATCTCGCCGCTCTATAAATCCAACTGTGTGGGTCATCCCTCTCGAATATGGGTATCTTCAGCTTCCTTACTCAACTGTCCACCCCAAATTGTCCCTTATATGCTCGTCTTCCTGCATGTCTATAGTAAGGAAGTTCTACTCATGTGTCCCAAACGCACATGCCACAAGCACATGGCACAACTTACATTCATCATAATCATCATCTTTCTTCATTGTAGAGATTGAGGCTCCGCCCAAAATAGTATCTCCGGTGATCTTGTAAAGATTGATGCTTGCACTTGTACCTTTTATTAGTACCAAGACACATTTAGACACCTGAGAATAGCATCTTTTCCATTGAAAGTGCATTCCTTAGCCTCAAGCATGCCCAAAGAAATTAAGTTCTTCTTGAGTACCGGCACATGTCTAGCTCCTCCCAATGTACGGACCACACCACTATGCATCTTGATTTTTATGGTCAACGTCCCAATTGTTTTACATGAACATCATTTTCCATCAACACCGAACCACCATCATAGGCCTCATAAGAACCAAACCATTCATGATTTGGACACATATAATAAAAACGACCGGAATCTAAAATCCACAAAAGAGAAGTTACCTTGAGAGACAGAGAGGATGTTACATTCACTTTCGGAAGCCACACTAGCAGAATCATCATCCTTGGATTTCTTTCCCTCCATTTGCACTTGTCACGCTTTGCAATCTCTTTTAAAGTAACATTTACCCTTGCAATAGAAGTATACAACATCTTTCTTGCTCTTTCTCTTGGACCGGGAGTTATACTTCTTTCCTTTGACTCTTTCTTTGCTTCGTCCTCTATCACTTGATTCCTCCTTGACTAGTAGACTTTTCACATTGGAATCACCCTTAGAAGATCTTTTTCTTATGACATTTAATATTATATCTTGGGTCTGCTCTTCAAACTTGAGAGTCTATTTTCATACAATAGAGTAGGTATAAAGTGATCATAAGAGTTCGGAAGAGAACTCAACAACAAAAGTAACTTGTTTTCTTCATCATACTTCACTTCCAACCTCAAGAGTTCACAACTCATCGTATTGAAGATGTTTATACGTTCCAATACATTCGTGTCTTCCTCCATCTTCAATCCATAAAGTTGCTTCTTCAAGTGTAGCTTGTTTGATAAAGACGTTTCCATGTAAAGCTTCTCAAGCATATCCCATAGACCTTTTGTTGTTTCTTCTTCATTGACATTGTATAAAACATCATACAAGAGATGCAATTGTATTGTGCTCATCGCATGTTCATTTAGATCGGCCTATTCATCATCTTCGATCATTTCTGGCTTCTTCGTCTTTCTCAACAAAGCAACATTGAGTTCTTGTTGTAAAAGAACATTTCTTATACTTATTTGTCATAATACGAAGTTGATACAACCATCAAACTTCTCCATCTCAAACTTGATCCCTCCGAAAGTGGAAGTTTCCTTAGAGGCCATTTGTCAAACACCTTGTGTTTGCCAAATTTTCGCAAATCAGAAATCCAGAAATTGCCGAAATTTCTTCACCCAAAATGCACCAAATGAGTAAAAATAAGGATAATAATGAACCAAGCTCTAATACCAATTGTGAGAGCCTGACTTGAGGTCGGCCCCAAATCGAGATCGGCCTGGATAAGATCGGTATAGATGAGATCGGCCAAGATTTCCACCACAAGAACACCTTTTGGATCTTCACCAATTAACCTAGCACAATGTATGCAAGAGAACACAATGTATGCAAGAGAAAGAAAATAGAAAAACAAACTAGATCACACACAAGATAGGGAAAGCAATTATCCAAGCTTTATTACAAAGTCATCAAGGCACCATACAAGGATTTAAGCCCAAAGCCTTCAACCCCTTACTTCTCCTTCTATAAAGCTCTCACTTTTCACTTAGGCCCTTTGTTTTTAAGTTTATTCCTCTCTCATTTCTTTACAATGGAAAAACCCCAAACAAAAGATCCTATTTATATGGTCCCAAAAGAGTTACAACATGCCCAAATAGTAATGTACAAGTTTACCCCTCATATTGACCCATATAAACAGCTAGAGTTTGGAGCCAACTCTAAGAAGTGTATGCTCCATAGAGAAATAGCGGAGGCATGCAGAGGAATAAAGAAGAAACAATCGGCAGAGGTTATCATATGTTCACGTTGATATAGATAATTGACATACATCCGATAACTTAGAATCCCATCTGCTTGAGGAAATCTAATATAGACCTCTTCATCTTATTATACTTGAACACAATACGCATACATTCATAGTCAGATAACATAGCTCGAGTTACAGCACACTTCATATGAATAAAACTATACTCAACACCACACTACAATTAGTCTGTTTTGTTGCCATAGATTGTATCCTGCCTCTAGAGCTGCTCCTTTGGGCTAGTTCACTGCAAGCCGCCACTGATTTATTCTTACTTCTACCTGCAAGACAAAAGGTATGAAAGAATGAGAACTGATAAGTTCACTAAGAATGTAACCATGGAGATATCAATGTTCTTACCTTGAAGCTGTTAGCTACAAGCCTGCATAATTCTTCCTTGGATGAAGCCTGGTGCGGAGTGTCGCAAGGGCTTTTCACGCATGGGCAGTGGCATCACCGTCTCATAAGCTTCAACAAGCAATGCTACCTTTCTCTTCCGTGCTGGAGCCAACTTTGTCACAGCCCGCTGGAGTGCATGGTCTATCAGGTACTCCTCAGAGTTCTTCCTTTCATCCATCTCCTGATGCCTGAGATCGACCTTTTCAGCTTCAGGATCAGGCTCTACATCAAGAAACCGCGGTGGTCGTGGATTGAATCCTCTCATCTCATCCGATTCCAATGCCATCTTTTTCTTCCTCCCGATTTTTATTCTTGCATTCGACCTGGCTATGCTTCCTTCTGTTGGACTGACTTCCTCCTGCTGCTCGTTTTCTGACTCCCAGGACTCCTCAATGTCGCTCTCGTCTGGTTGGTCATCGGAGTAACAGCTTTGGGCATCAGAAGAAGTGCATGCACCTTCAGTTGCATCATCACATTCGAAGACCGCCGCTGGGTGGTTTTGGATGCAAGCATCTCCTGTGATACACTGAACTGGCTCCTTGAGACCGTCACATGGATCAAAAAGCTGTACCATAGACAATGAATCGGTGTCCTCGGATTCCTTCTCATTCTCATTTTCTTTGAGATGGATTTGATGTTCTTCGGGACCATCAGCTTCTAAGATGCTGCTCTCATCACTGCCTTCCGCCGCGCCTTTCAAAACCTCTTCAGAACCCTGAAAGCTTATTTCAGAGATGTTCTCCTTGCAGTTGCAAAGATAGCATGTGTTACGATTGTCCGCTGATGATTCTGATTCTGTGACTCTGCAGAACTCTTCACCTTCATGCGACTCGCATTCAGTGCCTTCCCAATTACCATCAGCAGTGGCCATAGCATCCTTTATCTTAGTAACCTTGCGATCCACCTCTTGCTCGAGTTCCACATCAGCTTCAGCAATAGCAATGAGCTCATCACAACTAGATGCATCATCAGCATCTGCTGCAGCTTCCCGATTCCCTTCTTGTCGCTCCTCCACATCGGCTTGAGCTACGTCGCATGCGCTGAGAAGATCTTTTGGTACCTGACCAGAACAATCATCAGCACATTCGGAGCACTCGGTCGTATTATCAGGAAACGGAGTGCCTACTTCCTCCTCCCAATTGAAATCGAAGGTCGATGCATTGCACTCACTCTCTACGACAGCTTCATTTGCTTTCTCAGAAAGGGCCCCAAATTCATCATCTTCTGCTGCTAAGCTTGGTGGGTTCGCTTCCTCGGCATCATGTACCTCCTGATCACATTCCACAAATTCCAAGGAACTCATCATAAAATCAGCTTCTTCATTTAGAACCTCGCTGCTCTGATCCTGACCATCTTCATCTACAATCTGTTCCTCTGGGCTGCTTACAGTATAAATTTCGACAAAGAAATCATCATCGGGTTCATCTAAACTAGGCGAAGCCTTGCTTGTAGCCTTTTGCCCAGTATCAATCTCGTTCTTATCTTTCCCTAAAACCTGTAATCCCACTGAAGAGGAGACCCCTTTGAGCTTCATGCTCTTCTGGGTCTTGAGCAATTTCCTTCTCGCGGCCACAAAGCACTTCAATGGAGGCAAAGCTTCATGCCTATGGCCATTCAATGAGCAGTATGTATAGGGGCAGACCCTCATCACTGAAGTTCCTTCAGGATCAAGGTCCAAAGCCAAAGGAAATTTGGATTCCTTCAACGTTGATGAGCAGGTTGCCCTGTTGATCAAGTTCATCTTGATCAACGGCCTCACTGCCTTCAAACTAGATTGCCTACCCAAAGAAATTGAAGTCTTGCTTCTTTTCTTATCATTTGATGTTTGGGCATGATCAGTTACCTTGGGTTGTTCTTTCCTCGCATCCCAACTGCTAGTAGGCTTCATGTAATTTGGAGATGATCTCTTCACTGGAGAAGAATCTTGGAGGCTTTCAAGGTCTGCAGCTCTGATGGATCTCTCCAACTTCATCTTCTTCTTGAGATCACCACCTCCCCCTCCTTTGCTTCTTGTATCCTGTTGCTGCTTCTGAGAAGAAGATGATGGTGATTGCGTATCAAGCTTAATAACTTGGCTCCTCTTTGTTTCAGCTTGAGGGCCAATCTTGTGGTGTGCTTTTCTTTGAACCATGTTGGAATCAAGAGGGGGGGCAAAAAGAGGCTGATGTTTTGAAGCAGTTTGGATCCAAGAATTGCAAGAGATTGGAAGCAAAGTCTCGTTTTAGGGAAGAAGGAAAGCTACGGAGAGGCAACAACGGCAAGGGGAAACAGATTATTCTAGAGTTGTGCCAAATTTGAATGAGGGTGACAACCACTTCTACTACCTAGGTGCTTTTGGGCTAATGGGGTTGAAAAATGGATGCTGTTTTTTTTTAATAATCAAGTTTTTTTCTTTGTTGTTGATGATGGCCTAGGAATACTCACAGTGGCTTCTTGTGTTCAAATTCTTTTTGAAAGTTCATTTTGGTGGGGTTGAGGGGATTTGAAGGTGGCATAATATTGAATAAAGATAGGGACGGATCTCAATGTCTGTTTCCATCATTATTATTATTTAATACAAGGGTGTTAATGCTCTGATCCTCTCTCTGATTCATTTTCCTCCCTGCATTTTTTTTTTGAATTTTTATCTATTTATCTCATTGTAAATCTTGGATGTTGATGATGTGAGTGAATTGTAGGAGTGGGTTCCAAAATTTTGGAATTTTTTTTCTGATCTATGTTTGCATAAATTTATAAATAAATGCTTGATGCTCAATTATTTGTTCCGTGTTGTAGTGTTGATTTTGAAACTTTGTACCATTTATTCTCTTTGATGTTTCTGTTGATTACGATGAGCATGGATTGTGGGATTAGGTTCAAAATTTCCAGTATTCGATATTTGATCTATACTTCTAGCTCATTTAGCTAAAATGTAGAGCAGGTGGCACCTGATCCAATGGATCAGGTACAAGACACAAAAAGGTGGGACCAAACGAGTACAAGCCTACGTTAGGGCTTGTACTTTTCACCTTTTTTGTGTCTTGGCACCCGATCCATTGGATCCGGTGCCACCTTTTCTACATTAAATCCTAACTAAATATGCTCCATTTCATACCCAGTTTTTCTTGACGTTAATTTACTCGAAAAATGCTAAAACGAACGGATCAGATTTTCAGATAACATCTCAGAGTTAATCAACTATGACTTATACTCATCGGAAAAAATGCTAAATTTCAGAAGAAAAATCAGTTTTTTAAGGAATATTATCATTGATTAATTACTGTTCCAACAAACAGGGTCAAGATGCTGACTCGGGCTATGCAAGATGCTACCAAACACTGCTATATGTTGTTATTATTAATTAATGTGCAGCAGTTGGAGATCTTATCAGCATGAATGCCGGTGATTGGTATTCTTGAATTTTAAAAAATCATGGGAGCCGTGGGATAATCTCCTCCAAACAAACCCCCAGTAATTTACGAGTCTGCCATTGATGTTAACTCCCCCTAAACCCGCCATATTTGCTTGTTTGTCATTGAAATTGCTACCCCTGTTACTCCAAGACCATACCCACACAACCACCCATTCTTCCTTTTCCTTTACCATTGTGCACAGGCTCCGCAACCTTTGTGTGGGGTTTTTTCCCGTGCATGTGCACAAAGTGCACGGATAATTTCTAACACAACCCTAGTTTTTCGGCCGTGGGCAACAAGAGGGACCCACCATACAGTAAACGGTAATGCATGCAATTCAAGAAGCTTTATGGAAAGAAGAAGAGAGAAGGAAGCGAGGTTGGATGGTTGCGGGGTGAGGGAGACGGTGAAGACAAGACAAAACCACTTTTTTGAAAAAACATGGGTCCCACCTTCAGGGCCGGTGGAAAGAATAGGAGGATGACGCGGGCGGTTTGGCAAATGGGCCCCATTTGGGCCGCCCACTTGCCTCACACGCTCTCTCTCTCTCTCTCTCTCTCTCTCTCTCATCGGCATCAACGTTGAAGGATTATCCTCGTGATTGAATGCAGCTAAAGACCGAAAATATTATTCTGCCGTCCCAAAAACCTTCTCTTTTTTTTATAATTTTTAAAAATACTTTGTTTCCTTCGAATCTGTGGGCCCCTTTTGGGTATAAACCCATTGACGGCTCTAGCTTCCACTTTCGGCCCATACGAACAGGTACCCGGAATTCAGAGCCCATGATCCATTTGCCTTTCTCCACCCACTGTATTTATGAAAACGGGCCGGGTCGAATCGAACAGAAACAGCAAACCCACTGTACTGGAGATGTTGGAGGAAATTGATAGTGCATCGATCGCCGTATTATTAGTATTTCTTACCTGCTTTAATTGCTAGAACACATGCTTAATCCCATACTCGTCAGAATATGGAATTGGTAGAATCCATGCTTAAATTTCTTGCTTTATTTGGTGTCCTGGAATATTTTTCGTTCAAAGAATTTTCAGCATATTTATGTTTATTGTTGTAAACAGCCCAAATATTGTCTATTTCCATTTATCAATAAAAATATTGTATATAACCTACTTCTTTGATTCAAATGCTACAGCCTCTATAGGTATAAATTTTCTTTTTGCCAGTTAATGGATAAATTTTTAGGACTATTGGCCTCCTTAACTAAAAGCATATGTGAAAAGCAAAGAACTAAGAAAATTCTTAGGATCACCGTACTCAGGGGCGTAACTACATGCAAGTTGCCCTGGGCAGCTGCCCAGGGCAACAAGTTTAAATATAAACTAGTTCTACACCCTTGCATCACCTCAAAAATATCTCAATGGCTAGCGCATTTGGCGTTGGGCAGCTGGTTCCGGGTTCGATTCCCAGCACTGTTATTTTACATTTAGCTTTATTACATCTTGGGTATAATTACAGTAAATTGCTCACACTTGCATCACCTCAAAAATATCTCATTGGCTAGTGCATTTGGCATTGGGCAGCAGTTTACATTTAGCTTTATTATATCTCATATAATTATAGTTTATTTATAAAAAAGTTTCTCATTTCTTTCATATTACACACAACACAACAGTGAATGCATTTTACATTTATATTTTTTATAAATTACATACAAAAATATCTTCATTTACATTTCTTACATATTACAAACAATAATATTTTATTTATAAAAAAATCTCATTTCTTACCTATTACACACAATAGTGGAGGTATTTTACATTTACATTTCTTGCATATCACACACAATAACCATCTATTTATTAAAAAAAAATCTATTTTCTTACATATTACATACAATAGTCGTTTATTTATAAAAAAATCTCGTGTGCTATCATCATTTCTTTATAGCCCAATGTCAAAAAAATCGTTTATTTTACATTTACATTTTTTGTGATCACATGTTATGGGTTTGATTCCAAGTAAAGAATTTTTTTATTTCTTACATATATTCATACAATAATACCAATTTTCCATTAAAAAAGATTTCGGCCATTGGATTGATTTTGATTCATATTCTAATACAGCTGTAACGGCCTGTATTTTCAAACACTTCAAATACGTACTTAACGTATTTTTATTCTAAATCTTCTTTATAATGGTTGGTTAGGAGTTGTATATCAAAACTGATTTCAAAAATTCTTTTAAAAATATTTTAGAGCACTAGACTTATCGTATTGTGTTTCAGCAATTTCAGATTTCCTCAAATGCCCAAAACATTTCTGTTAAAATTCATCTTCCAAAATTACCGTTTTGATTCGACGAATTTATTTTCTATTCAAACGTATTCAAAACGTTTTCAAACTTCTACAGTAGCATCCTATGACCATTTAGGGCTACTCACATTAATTTCATAATTTTCCGATATCATTTCAGCCTAGAACCTGTATACCCGCTTTCTAAACGTTTTTGCCTAAAACTAGTATTTTCGTAGCTCAAATCCCAAAACGGATCTTGTATTCGCGATCCTCGCGATGATACGAACCCGTGGGTATGTTTTCGTAATTTTTCGGAGTCGTTTGTGAAAACGCGTCTGTATTTCACCGCTTTGCTAATTACAATCACTAATGACCTTTTTACAATTACTAATTAAATTTTAACTCTTTTACTTCTACCCCTATTCAACCCACCGTTTTGTTGGTTGGATCTGAAATGATTTCAGATCCAACGCTCATCCCTCCATTAAATTCGTGTCTCCCCCTTATTACAAAAGTGCCATCAAGATAACCCTATTTAAACCCCCACAGTTTCTAACCGAACTCACACACAGTTAATCTCCTTCTCTCTCTCCGTTATTTCGAAATACAGGCCGCTGCTTAATTTTTGCACGCCATCATCCTCTCTCTATCTCCCGCCTCGTCTCTCTCTCTCTCTCTCTCTCTCTCTCTCTCTCTCTCTCTCTCTCTCTCCGGGCTCCGACCACCCTCCGCCGCCGGCGAACCCCCGCGTCCCCTCAGCGACGCCGCCGTCAGCCGCCGCGACGTCGCCCCGCCGTCCGCCGAAGCCGCTGCTCCGACGGCCACGACCCCCGACAGCGCCTCCGCCGCCGCTTCCTCCGCCCTACCCCCCGCCGTCGTCAGCCGCCGTCGTCCCCGCCGGAGCCCGCCACAGCAACCCCCACCTTCCGACGCTCCGCAGCAGCCCCCCGCCCCCGACCTTCCACCGGAGCCGTTCGCCCTCCGCCCCTCTACTCCGACGACCGTCGCCCCTCCGCCTCGTTCGCCCTCCGACCACGCCGCAGCAGCCCCCCGACCCGTGCTCCTCCACCGCCCCGACAGCGGCCCCCGAGGCCCGCCGCTGCTCCGGCATCCCCTCACGCCGCCGCCGTCCCCGCCATCTCCCCGACGCCCTCCGACCCAGCGCCTCCGCCTCCGCCTTCGCCTCCGCCTCCTGCCTCCTCTCGCCGCCGAGCACCTCCCCCCTCAGCACAACGAGATCGAAGAGGCACAGTAAAACGCTGTGGCATTATCGTAAATTCGAATGAATTTCGTAATTTCGATTATTTTAATTAATTATTAAATAGGGTTAATTGGTTATAAACCCATAACTAATTATACAGGGACCAGAAAAATGTGCGGATAGCTCTAGAAAATCAGAAACGATATTCCGGACCCAATGGCGCTAGTCTCACTGCGAGCAGACGCCTACTTTTCCCAGAATCATTTTTTGAACCTAAAATTTAAATACGTATAAATCTTTCTAAAAATCGTAACTCGCTGTTTTCACTCACAATAATACGTGAGAAAATTATATGTGAAAGTAAACCTCGAGACGGTCATTTTGACTGTTCATTCGAGTATTTCCGATGAGTATTACTCCCGGAACAATTTACGGAAGATACGCGTCACTTAAATAATTTGGGTTTTTAAACTAGTTTTGAGTTTCTAAAAATTATAAAAATTACTATAGACTTCAGAAAAATATTCCCTCTTGCCGTAAAACTATTTTTATCATATATAGCCTATATAAAAATTTAGAACACTTTTCATCACCGTTTCAACCAGTTTCGAAAATCAAAACACCCAATTAAAGTAGATAATAATTAGTGTAGCCGTTAGCTGATATCTTCTTGTGTTTGCAGGCACCACTCCCCGCGCTCTAACTCCATCCTCGTCTTGCTACACCATTCTGAAAGTGTAAGTCACAGTAAATTCTACCCTTAGAAATTTAGATAGTGTACGTAATGGAAAATAGTGTAATAGTGGGAATACCGCATGCTCGAAGCATGGATCGGTGACTTAGTTGTTGGACTTCAAATCATTGCTCAAGACTGACATTCTCTCTTGAGGTTTCTGCCTTGACTTTTCAACAAGCGAAGATCTTTGAAGTGTTGTTAATGCATGTGAACAGCTTTACTTTTGGAACAACAGATTGACATACCGTATTGCAACACAGTGACTGAGTGATATACTGCACTGACATCATACTGCTGGAATGTCATATTGAAATTGAATGATTAACAGTAGTTAGCACTGCACCGGGTTTTGGGGTAACTTATAATTGCGGAAGTGCGGGAGCGACTAGTCCAGACTTTGTTGTCACCGTGCGGGTTCTAGCAACCCATAACAGTGCCGGTGACAACCATCACAGATCACAGATCACAGTTTATTGCACAGTACTCAGAGAATTGGTTCGCCCGGGTAGCACCCGCGGCAAGAGTTGGCCTCTTGGTTGCTCACTGTACTTCCCGTTATAAGTCACAAACTAGAATAGGCACAATTACTCTCCTTATTGCTATTGTCATTGCTATCGTTATGGTTATTCTTGTACGTTACTTGCTCAGTCACCTTTACTTTACTTGTCACCCTTGCATGCTTGACTAGATGTACTTTACTTATCGCACTTGCATGCTTGTCTGTCCCTGTTTTACTTTCCGCACTTGTTTACTATAGACTGCTCCATATTTGTGCACTCCTCTTTTTCTATCGCTAGAATTGTTGTGTCTTACCTTCGGTTCCATTTATGGCACCGGCAGACGAAGACCAGATCGAGGAGATTGCCCCAGAGATCGAGCAGGCTACATTGACCCAGAAGCGGCAGAGTTTTAGCTACTTTTCTGTTGGTGTGTGTGTTGTACTGTGTATTTCCTTTTCCGCATTTCCTTTCTGTACTTCCTTTATGTATTTGTGAGAGAGAGTGCTGATTGTTGTTGTACTTTAATTTGGACTGTAATAACGCCTGTAAAGCTGGTTTGAGTATTGTGATACATCTCTGAGTTGTGGCTATGCTGATTTCACTGGTAAACTGCGGAACCTGCGAATAAACCAAATAAGTAACGGGCCCCCGAGAGCGGGTCGTTACAGTTTTGGCGGCACACGCAGGTCCGTGCAAAATACCTCGTGAACAGTATAGTGAAACCAGGATGTATCGTACACGATACTCGACTGAGCTGACATTTTTTCTTTGAATGCAGGTTTGACACCCGAATGATGGACGTGAACATCTCGGAGAGCCCCAATGGAGTTAACATATCTCGCCTTAATAAAAAGTCGTTAACAAAACCAAAAAAAAAAATCTTGATAGGAATAATTAGATGTTAATAAGAAAAATCTTTTGTATCGGTGGCACTCGTATGAATGATATCTTCCTTCAATGGACCATGATACCGGTCCTTCCTTCAATGGACCATGATACCGGTCAATGTGCTTGGCTAAAGTCTGTGGATCGACCTGGCTAGACTGGGCATAAGTGATCCTAGCTTAGTCACTTCCCTGACCGTGTCCGCTGGACCGCAAGGACGTGAATCATGATTATGTAACGCCATCGATCTTCATCACTATCACCCTTCTTTTAGCTTGATGACCTTTCGATTGACCTTCTTAGAATCTTTCTACGCTTGAACTCTGGCTACGGAGAGTAGCGTTCGAATTTTCGACCACCAGAAGTTCGAGTTCCACAACGGAAGCGACCATCACCATCTGCTCAGCAACGTCAACTACTCCCTCCTCAGCAGCAAGTGTACCAGCAGACTCCACGACAGGCGCCCCAGAGACGCCAAGCTTATACCATGACAGTGGAAGAAGCCGAAGCTACGGGCCAAGTAATCATAGGTATGTGATTTTTCACTAAGCTACATGCTCTAATATTTAGAAATCGTAAGCTTAGACTTGATTCTTATCACGGTAGGTACCGTCTTAATAGCCGGTAAACCTGCCCTCACACTGTTCGACTCAGTAGCTACACATTGCTTCTTGGCCAGTCGTTTCGTTCAAACACATGCTATCACTGTTGAACCTCTGACTTCTCGTTGGAAGGTCGAGACCGCTGGCAGTTCCCTACCGGTTACCAGCGGGTGCCTCCAATGATCTGTTGTGATTTGTAGACGAGATCTCTTTGCCGACTTCTTGGGATGGACTGGTTGAGATCATTTCATGCCACCATTGACTGTCGTCAAAGGAGGGTAGAAATCGATATACCCAATCATCCAAAGTTCGTGTTCCTCAGCAAAAGCCGATCAGAAGGACCAGTGGAGTATCGAGCCAGACCCGACGTGTAGGCTGTTGCATTATTGCATCCTTCTTGAGTTCGTGTTTCTCTTCTAGACCATGCTTTCATCTTGTACCCGATTTTGTTCCACGCCTACCACCTCCCCTCATTATTGATTTTGTCATCTTCCTCGCCTCGAGCTCCGTTCCCGCCTAACCCTACCCTACCCTATTGCCTACTTTCGGCGCGCCTTTTCAAACCCTCACCTTTTTTTTCCCTCTTCTTAAACCCCCCTCTCCTTCCTCACCAAGTCATTCCCACGGCTCCCCCTTCGCCCCAACTCACCTCCACCTCTCGCCCGAGCTCCTCCGGCCTCATCCGTAGCTCCGCTCCATCCCGGAGGCCCCCGCCACGTCTCGCAGTCGCAGCCGTCGTGCCTCGCCGCCATGGATCGACAGCCAGTCGCAGCCCTCGCCGCCGCGGATCGCCAGCCTCCGATGGCCCGTCGACGACCCTGGAGATTGTTGGGCTTAGTGACAGCCCTCACTGTCGCCCTCGCTATTCCCGTGTGGTCGGGATATTGGGAACCCGCCGCTCTTGGTATTCTTGGGAGCTCCTTTTTCTGGTTCTTCCCCCTTGAGCTGCCCAGCTTCGATTCCCTCTTAGGGCTGCCCCTTCGTGTTTGTGGATTCATAACTTTTTGGTCGTTGAACTGCTTAGGGATGATGGTGATGGCAGTAGATATCGACCATTGGTGTTGGCATCTAGTATTATTGGCGACGATTATTGGCTTGCTTTTGGCCTTAGGTTTTGATTTTGGATGTCCGTATTGTGCTCGGATTTGGGAGACGGCTAGGATGTGGGCTTCTTGTTGGATGTTATGGAAACTGCTGGAAGAAGTGGTAGCAATGATCTTGACCCGCGAGAATTGGCCTTACATTTGCCTATACGTGTCAATCTGGATATTGACTTGTAATTTGGTAGCATGGCAGATGAAGTCATTTGTGTTCGGCTGGTTAAGTTGTAGCAGCGCGAATGCATTAGCTTTAGGCCTTACGTTTATGTATGCTATGGCGATGATTTGCTTGGCTAGGTACCAGTATTCATTAATGCCATGAGTTGTAATTTTAGACTTTATGATCTTTATGTTATGTTGTTCAATAAGCTTGCTACTGACTTATCACCTCGGGTTCCAAGTTCGAACGAATGTTATTATAATAATTATCATTTTCATGTAATGCCATATTAATCCTTGGCGACTTGAAAAGTCAAAATAATTATTATGATAATACTGGTCGGGACTAGTTACGGAAACTATGGTAATAATATGTATTCATGTATTCGTCTTTTGATTTCTTAAATGATGTGATATCACGTTTTATTTCATGCTATTAACAACTTATTTTCCTATGTCGTGGTCGTTCATCAAACCTTCCGGTCGATCGTCTGAATTGCTTAGGCGATTACCGATCTTCTGAATTCCGAGGACGGAATTATTTTAAGGAGGGTAGAATGTAACGGCCTGTATTTTCAAACACTTCAAATACGTACTTAACGTATTTTTATTCTAAATCTTCTTTATAATGGTTGGTTAGGAGTTGTATATCAAAACTGATTTCAAAAATTCTTTTAAAAATATTTTAGAGCACTAGACTTATCGTATTGTGTTTCAGCAATTTCAGATTTCCTCAAATGCCCAAAACATTTCTGTTAAAATTCATCTTCCAAAATTACCGTTTTGATTCGACGAATTTATTTTCTATTCAAACGTATTCAAAACGTTTTCAAACTTCTACAGTAGCATCCTATGACCATTTAGGGCTACTCACATTAATTTCATAATTTTCCGATATCATTTCAGCCTAGAACCTGTATACCCGCTTTCTAAACGTTTTTGCCTAAAACTAGTATTTTCGTAGCTCAAATCCCAAAACGGATCTTGTATTCGCGATCCTCGCGATGATACGAACCCGTGGGTATGTTTTCGTAATTTTTCGGAGTCGTTTGTGAAAACGCGTCTGTATTTCACCGCTTTGCTAATTACAATCACTAATGACCTTTTTACAATTACTAATTAAATTTTAACTCTTTTACTTCTACCCCTATTCAACCCACCGTTTTGTTGGTTGGATCTGAAATGATTTCAGATCCAACGCTCATCCCTCCATTAAATTCGTGTCTCCCCCTTATTACAAAAGTGCCATCAAGATAACCCTATTTAAACCCCCACAGTTTCTAACCGAACTCACACACAGTTAATCTCCTTCTCTCTCTCCGTTATTTCGAAATACAGGCCGCTGCTTAATTTTTGCACGCCATCATCCTCTCTCTATCTCCCGCCTCGTCTCTCTCTCTCTCTCTCTCTCTCTCTCTCTCTCTCTCTCTCTCTCTCTCTCTCTCTCTCTCCGGGCTCCGACCACCCTCCGCCGCCGGCGAACCCCCGCGTCCCCTCAGCGACGCCGCCGTCAGCCGCCGCGACGTCGCCCCGCCGTCCGCCGAAGCCGCTGCTCCGACGGCCACGACCCCCGACAGCGCCTCCGCCGCCGCTTCCTCCGCCCTACCCCCCGCCGTCGTCAGCCGCCGTCGTCCCCGCCGGAGCCCGCCACAGCAACCCCCACCTTCCGACGCTCCGCAGCAGCCCCCCGCCCCCGACCTTCCACCGGAGCCGTTCGCCCTCCGCCCCTCTACTCCGACGACCGTCGCCCCTCCGCCTCGTTCGCCCTCCGACCACGCCGCAGCAGCCCCCCGACCCGTGCTCCTCCACCGCCCCGACAGCGGCCCCCGAGGCCCGCCGCTGCTCCGGCATCCCCTCACGCCGCCGCCGTCCCCGCCATCTCCCCGACGCCCTCCGACCCAGCGCCTCCGCCTCCGCCTTCGCCTCCGCCTCCTGCCTCCTCTCGCCGCCGAGCACCTCCCCCCTCAGCACAACGAGATCGAAGAGGCACAGTAAAACGCTGTGGCATTATCGTAAATTCGAATGAATTTCGTAATTTCGATTATTTTAATTAATTATTAAATAGGGTTAATTGGTTATAAACCCATAACTAATTATACAGGGACCAGAAAAATGTGCGGATAGCTCTAGAAAATCAGAAACGATATTCCGGACCCAATGGCGCTAGTCTCACTGCGAGCAGACGCCTACTTTTCCCAGAATCATTTTTTGAACCTAAAATTTAAATACGTATAAATCTTTCTAAAAATCGTAACTCGCTGTTTTCACTCACAATAATACGTGAGAAAATTATATGTGAAAGTAAACCTCGAGACGGTCATTTTGACTGTTCATTCGAGTATTTCCGATGAGTATTACTCCCGGAACAATTTACGGAAGATACGCGTCACTTAAATAATTTGGGTTTTTAAACTAGTTTTGAGTTTCTAAAAATTATAAAAATTACTATAGACTTCAGAAAAATATTCCCTCTTACCGTAAAACTATTTTTATCATATATAGCCTATATAAAAATTTAGAACACTTTTCATCACCGTTTCAACCAGTTTCGAAAATCAAAACACCCAATTAAAGTAGATAATAATTAGTGTAGCCGTTAGCTGATATCTTCTTGTGTTTGCAGGCACCACTCCCCGCGCTCTAACTCCATCCTCGTCTTGCTACACCATTCTGAAAGTGTAAGTCACAGTAAATTCTACCCTTAGAAATTTAGATAGTGTACGTAATGGAAAATAGTGTAATAGTGGGAATACCGCATGCTCGAAGCATGGATCGGTGACTTAGTTGTTGGACTTCAAATCATTGCTCAAGACTGACATTCTCTCTTGAGGTTTCTGCCTTGACTTTTCAACAAGCGAAGATCTTTGAAGTGTTGTTAATGCATGTGAACAGCTTTACTTTTGGAACAACAGATTGACATACCGTATTGCAACACAGTGACTGAGTGATATACTGCACTGACATCATACTGCTGGAATGTCATATTGAAATTGAATGATTAACAGTAGTTAGCACTGCACCGGGTTTTGGGGTAACTTATAATTGCGGAAGTGCGGGAGCGACTAGTCCAGACTTTGTTGTCACCGTGCGGGTTCTAGCAACCCATAACAGTGCCGGTGACAACCATCACAGATCACAGATCACAGTTTATTACACAGTACTCAGAGAATTGGTTCGCCCGGGTAGCACCCGCGGCAAGAGTTGGCCTCTTGGTTGCTCACTGTACTTCCCGTTATAAGTCACAAACTAGAATAGGCACAATTACTCTCCTTATTGCTATTGTCATTGCTATCGTTATGGTTATTCTTGTACGTTACTTGCTCAGTCACCTTTACTTTACTTGTCACCCTTGCATGCTTGACTAGATGTACTTTACTTATCGCACTTGCATGCTTGTCTGTCCCTGTTTTACTTTCCGCACTTGTTTACTATAGACTGCTCCATATTTGTGCACTCCTCTTTTTCTATCGCTAGAATTGTTGTGTCTTACCTTCGGTTCCATTTATGGCACCGGCAGACGAAGACCAGATCGAGGAGATTGCCCCAGAGATCGAGCAGGCTACATTGACCCAGAAGCGGCAGAGTTTTAGCTACTTTTCTGTTGGTGTGTGTGTTGTACTGTGTATTTCCTTTTCCGCATTTCCTTTCTGTACTTCCTTTATGTATTTGTGAGAGAGAGTGCTGATTGTTGTTGTACTTTAATTTGGACTGTAATAACGCCTGTAAAGCTGGTTTGAGTATTGTGATACATCTCTGAGTTGTGGCTATGCTGATTTCACTGGTAAACTGCGGAACCTGCGAATAAACCAAATAAGTAACGGGCCCCCGAGAGCGGGTCGTTACAACAGCATGCATTCATATGCTAATACAGAATGCATACTATAAAAAATATTCTTTACTTGATCTTTATTTTCGCCCAGGGCAAAAATAAATCCTGGTTACGCCACTGACCGTACTCCATGTCTCTTAAAAAATGAACCTCACGAGTCCTATTTGAACCTGAATAATAGGGATGAAGAAGTCTACCACCAAAGATCTAGAGTTACTTGGCTTTAAGAAGTTGACTTAAAGAAGGTGATACGAACACTTCCTCAACAGAATGATCACCAATGCCAACGGCACTAGATTCGGTTATGACATGAACCTTTGGGGGTGAACTTAGCCATGTTAGTACCTTACAGTTTGTTGACGACACCCTAGCCTCCTGCAAAAACAAGGAAGATATCTCAGCCTTTAAACCAATTTTTTTTTATCTATTTGAAGACATTTTTGGATTGGGTATTAATTAGAAGTCTTAAACCTTGAGAGTTTTAATACCACCCTCCACAGCAAATGCTATGGAGAAGTATTAACCCAAGACGCTTTACTGGCAAGATTCTCACTTCTGTTTACTCGCCAAATAAACATCTTCACCGTCTGCAAGCTGCACCAAAATGATTCCCTTGTTTATGAATTCAATTTTATCTATTAAGTACGCTTGTGAAGATCAATCTTCAACAGCCTTCTTTCTAACGATGACAGTTTTGGCGGAGAAGCTTCAATCTTCTTATCTTCTCAGGGGACAATTTTTCCAGAGCATGCTGTAATTCATCGTCGTTGACCCCGAGCCTCTGGAACCACCGTTCTAGGACCTCCGATGCTTCTTGATCAATCATGATGCCATCATCCTCCAGATCCTTCAGAAAGACCAGCGCTTTGCCAAGGCTGTTCTCCCTCTCATAAGCACCCAAAATGAGGGCAATGCATTTGTCGTTGGGTCTGATACCCACGCTTCTCATGTTCTCCAGCACGCTGAGAGCTTTATCACTGTGACCTCCCATGCAGTATGCATTTATAAGAAGCGCGCAGAGCTTGCTGTCAGGAACAATCCTGGCGAACTGAATGGCGTCAAACACTCTCTGAGCCCCATCAGCATTGCCGACAGTTGAATAAGCCCTCAGCAGCGCCTTGTAGACCTCTCTTCCAGCATATATTTCTTTTGCCTCCATCTCTTTCATCAAAAACTCTGCGAGGTCAAGCATTCCAGCCCTAACATAGGCCATGATCATTGCACCGTATGCTCTTTTGTCAAGGGGGAGGCCGAGAAGCTGGATCTCTTCGAATGTTTCCTTGGCCCTGTTAAGGTGCCCTGCCTTGCTGTACATGTTAATCAGAACCGTCAGGGTGACTTGATCGCATGGGAAACCTCTACTCTTCATGGCTTGTAATGCATTCTCTGCACTTTCTATACGGTTGTGATTCGCATACATGTCAATTAGTTTTGTATAATCACGGACGTTGGCTTCAAACGAATCTTCCAACAAAGCATATTCCATCACCTACAAACGATTTGAAGATGAAGTCAGTGGTCACGGCAAGCTACAACAAGCGGGGAAGCCATTTTGATTATGAATCCAGACAAAAATGTCTCCTGATTACCAGTATGGTCTGGCTAGTGAAAAATACTTTTAATTATCACGGAGGTAACTTCTATATGACGCATCTGATTTGAAAGCACACATTGATATCAGACTATTATGCAATTATCACTCACTCGAGCATTTATGCATTCATTCAGAACTTTAAAATGGCACCTCATGTTTGGCATTGGCATTTTCTAATATAGTTTCACATGTCAACCCATATTAAAACTGTGTATATGTTTAAGATTTCTATTCATTACATTCTTCATCGAAGAGAATTTTGTGATTCCACCTTTAGGAGTGGTTTATATTATGTTTGGATGAATGGTGATTTTAATATGGTTTCATTTTTTTGGCTCTAGCCTCTACCACAGGCTACGCAGTTAAAAGAATTTTCAATAGTTAATATTCGGGAAGAGCAATCGTAACAATAATAGAAATAGGAATTAGAAAGGAGTTAAGAAGATTGCAATGGTCTTTATACGATTGTCTTATTGGTTTTATTTTTCATTCATGTAATAGCACCAATAACACAGTTTGAGTCAACGGAATTAAGAATTGAGATCCCTTTTGTGTCTCCTCCCTCTTGGCTTTTTTATTCTAACATCATTCCTAACCCAACTCTGAACCAAACCCAAACCTAACTCGCACCAGATTCAACCCAACCCAGCAACCCAAACCCAAATATAACCAACCATTTTTTTCCCTACCGATGCACCAAATCCAACCCAAGCCTCTCCCTTAACCCTAACGCCCTTCCTTTCGTATTCTTCTTCCTCCTCCTACCTCTAAACACAACCGAGCCCCGATCCTATTATATCCTTAACCATCGTCATCTAATTTAACTCTTATTTGTTTAAAAGGTAAGAAAACAATTTTTTAAAATGTGCTAGATAATTCTTCTTTGTTTATTTCTTATTTACTACCAATATTCGTGTTCATATTTGTTCCGTTTTCCACTAGGGTTGACGTTGAAAAATGTAAATAACTTGCCAGCGTGCAATAAAATTGATCGGTAAAAATGTTCCATTAAAATTGATCGGTAAAAATGTTCCATTATGGATGGCAAAGAGATTCTTCATTCATTAGGCATTTGTATCATTATTGTTTTGTTAAATAGATTTATTTAGCTATAATTAGTAGGGAGTGAAAGCATGAATTATGTTGCAACACTTACATTGCCTTTTGTGCATTATTGTTTAAATAAGAAGTAAAAATAAACATGTCATCTTTCTTCTCCTCCAAGACAATTTCCCCGTCTAGGAGAACATTGAGGTTGCTTATTAATGTATAAGTTTAAGTTGCATGAACGGTAAGGCATGGACAGTAGCATCTTTGTAACCACTAACTTGCCTTGTAGGATTAACAGACGCCCCTCTATTCTTCATAATTTCTTTGGCACAATTTAGCATCTACTTATAGGACGGATGTCCATTGACAATATGTCGCAAAATTTTACATCACTTGTATATGAATCCCCATGCCCTATTTTGATAGGAAAAGTCGCCAAAGATTTTTAATAGTTAACCTTTGCATGATGTACATTGTTATTTGTTAGCCTACAACACAATAACACATCATCTTAAGCTTTTGGGTAATTGGTCTCTTGAAAGTGCCTCGGAAAAATAAATGGGATAAATAAATATAATTAGATTACAATTAATGACGACTGGATCAAATTTTCGAAGTTGCCGATACGGCAACGGGTGAGGGACAAGGAACATATTTATATGCTAGCTTGCTAATAGTATCCCACAGCCTGAGCCTTTTTTTTAGTCAAAACCTGGGCTTTTTTGTCCAGTGGTAATTTTTATAAACTTTATTCCACTTTTAAAATGCACTCCACTGTGAGTACTGCATTAGCCCATACCGATATAATAAGCCTACGAAGTTATATATGGGAGTTGTGAGGTTATTGTATACCCTAACATTGTGGATGACAATAACCATTTCTTTGAAATATAAATAAGAAGTGGTATCAGAGACCTTTTATGTGCGCATGTGGATGGGTGGTTTATATAATACAGGTTAACTTTTTGCCAGCCCACATAGTAGTCATTTACATAATCCATGTTTAAGCTTATGAATCCTAGGTTTATTATTGGTAGTAAGACTATAAGCTTTGCAATTTGCCACTAGTATTAGCAATGAATGTCATCATTGTAATATGCCTCATAAAACGTTCATATTATTATTATTATATGTAAATATTTCTCTATTATTAAGCAGGTCCTGCCCGCACAAGACAATGGCCCAGGCCCAAGGGATTTTAACCCTATAGATAAAGCCAGGAGACAAGGCAAAGCACAAAACTCTCCGTCGGCTCAAAGGATCAAATGAACCGATCAGGCAGACACGATCCTGAATCAACTTGATTCATGATATCCGCAGAGCTCCTCCAATATTAAAACTCTTCAAAAGAGCCGGCTCTAGCTTAGCTTGATCCTAAGTTATGGTTTTTCTTAGCCGACTCTACACATCTATAAATAATACATAAAAAAGATGTTTGCACGGGTCAGAGAGGCTCGGTCATAAGAACTTAGACTACCTACGCATTGGTGAACAAAAACCACCTAGGGTTAAGATACAATAGCCAAAGTTTGTTCTTCTCTAAGCTAATGCTACATGGTAAAAATCCTAGCCATCTTTATTTTCTTTATTTTTAGCATCTTTATTTTCAAAAAAAAAACATATTAACTTGGGTTTCAGAGAGGGTTAGGATTCAATCCTACCACACCTTAGCTGTGTTCATCTATGCAGGTTGTTAGAAATCACACCTCACTTAGTCATCAAAAAACCTTGTTGACATGTAAGAATCCTTTAAAAGCTTTGAGCTCCCATACTGCATGATTTCTTATTATTTGTGATTAGATCGTAAACAGTCCCTAATGCAACTGGCACTGTTTGTGAGACCTTGTCACACCTTAGTTAAACCTTAGTTAATGATTGTATCCTACCAAAATCCCAATAATAGAAGAAACATCTTACATCGATCCTCACATCTCTGTTACCCATAGGCATACTAAAAGACAATCCAACAGTAAAAACATGTCAATCTTAGACAAGTCCCTCCTATCTTGGCTATATAATAATGGACGGATGATCTCTCAATCAAATTCAGACCCTGATTGGTGCAGTCAACTCCCTGCAAGCGCATATTAAAAGGCCCCATATGATTTTGATATAGTACGACGGGCATGATTCAAAGCAATCATGTCCTACAAGAAAGCCTCCTCTATGACCGACCATGGACCCTACCCAGATCGAATATAGAATCACCAAATGCCTCCGAACAAAGTCAACAATAAAGAGAGGTCGAAGGGTCATGTACATAACAATCACTCCCTAAGCCAGCCCACCAACATTGAATCAAGCTAACCACTGCAAGCACCCCTGCATGACAATCAACTATTAGGAATGTCGATTAAAGAAGCAATGCCGACGGTCAAACCCAAATCGAGCCAGTGAAAATTATCATGATTAAGAAAGAGCGTTGAAGGAAATGGTAATGGGCCGGATCAGACAACGAAGCGAACCAAAATGCATTGTCAAACCCATGCGCGAACCTAGCCTAAAGGCATCAAAGAACAAACATGGACCTACACAACCAACATCCCTAATATGATTTTCCAAACCAATGCGCAAACCTAGACTGAGGTATTAAAGATCGATCTACACAACCAAGGTTACTCAGGTAGGCATCAAATGTAATTCGTTTCATGCATGGATGCAAAACTACAACAATCCACTTAGCTCACGAGTCCTGAAAGAGTTGCTACCAAATAAGGCCAAGATTTTGTTATCTACACATCGGCTTGGATGCAACTTCACGAGGCCTTCGACGACTATCTCTGCAAGCTCTTTCGTATCTTTTCAAAAGGCCGCCCAAAATTAGTACACCATCTTCCTTTGATTCCATCCATGATTTTGCTCAACTCGCGTACGAATTTGTACTACATATTGGTGCAAGCAAAAAAGTTCAGGAAAGTCACAGCACACATGTTAACTATTTGGCAATGCAGGCAAGGCAAACGTAAACTCTCAAAGAATTTATCGATGCATTCAACAAGGAAAAGATGAATATGAAATTCCAGATAGTTTTATCATCGATGCCATCCTCCTCGCTATGCGAAGTCGCATCTTGTCATGAAGCTAAAAGATTATTCTCTATCATCACTTAAATGATGAAAGATCTTAAGAAAATGATGTGATTGCATATCAGGGGCAATTTTATAATTGGGGCTTCAAGGGTATTTTTGTAATTTCTGTAATTTTAGGAGAAATCAGCCATTATAAATAAATTGCGGCTAGGATTAGGGAGGAAACGTTGAATTTTACGAAAGAAATTCTCTGGGAGTTCATAGAACCCGAGATCTTGGAGAATTAGGCTTTGCTCTCGAATCTAAAGCCAGGAGAACAGTCTCCTCTCGAAAGAGGTCCATTATCTTTATATATTTCTTTTATGTAAGTAAAAAAGAAACATACTCCTCTTTTTCAGTGCAGATCTTCGCCTCTTGACCCTGGTACCTGAAAGCATATTCTCAAATGTCGGGATGCGGCTGCCCCCAGCCTTCGTCGTATTGTTACGGATGGCGCTTCTACCTCCCTTTGGTTTGACCCCTGGCTACCCTGTGGTCCCCTTGCTCACCTCTGCCCCCCGATACATGCACTCGTCATCTTCGTGTTACTGACTGCTAGGGCGGTTCCTCCTGTTGCTTGCCTGATGTCTTGGTCCCTCACATCGATCTCTTCCGTTCGTTCTCTTTGAATTACACCCTGACTCCTGGGGTGGGACTCCAGTGGGGGTGCACACTCCGTTCAGCGTGGTCCTCCGTCAGATCCACATCCCCCTTATCGGCTTCATGATACCGTCTGGTTCTCCGGCCATGTTCCCAAGTTTGCATCACTCTCCTCTGTGCCCTCTCTGATAAGCTTCTCACCATGCTTCATCTCATCCGCAGAGGCGTGCAAATGTTCCCCGCCTGCGTGCTATGCTCCTCCCATCATGAGACCACATGTCACCTTTTTTTCAAATGTGAGATCAGCAGTTATGTTTGGGCAGCTGCCAAGCTCAAGCTGGGGGTTCCCTCCCGCTCTAGATCGCTCCATGTGGACGCCGTCCTTATATGTCGTTTCGACACGAAAGGGAAGACCCGTGCTACTGGTTGGCTGTGTAGACTCGTCCTCTCCGCTGTTGTTTGACATATCTGAAAGGAGAGGAATAACCGCATTTTTCTCTCCACGACCCTCTTTATGGTCTAGCTCGTCGCAAGAATTGCCTTCGACGTAGCTTCTTTTCCCCCCTTTTGATCGCGAGGAGCTCGAGCCGGTTGTCTCCACACTCTTTGATAATTGGGAATTAGCCTAGTTTCTTTTTACTTTTTTGGTTAGGCTCTATTTTAGGCTTCTATTGTACTTGGTGATTGCTTCACAGCCTCTCCCGAGTCGGTTTCTTGCCTTGGGATTGCCCATAGGTGTGGTACAACAAGTACAAGCTCATAAGCTTGTACAACCCCACTTTTTGTGTCTTGTATATGAGAAGATACCTCGCATGCCATATGATACGCATTATTCTCATATAAATATATATAATATTAAGTGGATGATATTCGGATCAATTCGGGTTGACGTGTCAAATCCGTACCCGACCCAGGACCCAGATTTTATCCGGGTCAGTCGAATCAACCCGGATCCTACCCGACCCGGATTGGCCCATACCCATACTCGGCCCAACACGTCGGGTTTGGGTCGGGACAAGTCGGATCGGGTTCATTTTACCACCCCTAGGTATGTTTGTCTGTGCAGGTTCTGATGAATCATGTGCTCTTCGCCATCGAAGACTTTATTTGATAGGTGTGACACCGGTAAAAGGTTTAAGAGATTGTGCCACACGATTTCTTACTGCTTACGATCAGATCTTAGAAAGCTTGTGTTGCAACAATACCTAACTTTACATACTCATATTATGTATACAATAGAAGCTTGTTCAATTCCTTGAAGAAGGATATGCAACTCTTTACGGCATTAATCTAGAAGGTCCATGAAGATCGCATGTTTAAAGCATTGGGAACATCTGTTGACATGATCTTCCATATTTATAGTCCAAACAAATCAACTTGATTATTACTCCACATGCTGGGCATACTGAGGCTAGTAAATTGTAAATATTTTAGTTATCTAATCATCTGGTTATAATTGAGACTAGGTTTCTTGGTACTGAATGCCCTGAAACAAATAAGGTTAAAAGGTAAAATGGTATAATTCCATAAACACTGCGGTGCATAATTAATTCCATTCATACAGTCATGGAAATCAAAGCAACGCACATACATCCTGAACTATCACTTGGTTCGTCCTGAAACTAGGTTGCAGATAAAGCAGTACATAAATGAACGTGTGAAAAGACACTACTCATACAAAACAATTGGCAAACCCCCTTGGATGATTGGCCTACTGTTTTAGTTTAATGTGGCTTGAGATCTCCTGAGATATTACCCTCATTTCTTGAAGGCGAATATAGACTGTATATTATCTCAAGTGCTAACTTTAAGTGGTTATCACAATGTAAAAAAATTTCAAGGCTTCTAGTTTCTACAGGATTAGGTTAGATATAAATTCAGATGATAGGATTATAATAACCAAAGCCTAATCAACTTTAAAATAAAGAGCAGGGAACTAAATAACACCATACAAAACGGTAATGAAGTTTCCAGAAGAACATATGACAAGTTTAAATGCCGAAACTACACAGTAGTTTACCATGATAGGTTTTGGTTACCAAAAATGATTTTGATCTCCACAGCAGTATCACAAAAAATACAGAAGCTAAAATGTTCAAATTTTAAAAATGAAAAAAAATAAGAGAGCAAGAGTTTTAAGCATATAACTAACCTCGAAAAGGAGAGGACTGTCTGACCTCATCATTTCTTTGAGAATTGACAACCAGTCAGCTCTTCGGGGCTTCATGACCTTCACCCATGATGCCAACAGGATGGACAAATTTTCCTCGGGAGAGAAACATATGATGTGTTTCAGAAGTGCCTTGCAACGATTGGTCATCTTTGGAGGAATCTCAGATATTGCCTGCTTCTGGGCCTCTGTTATGTCAGGACCTATGTCATGCCACTTTATGATTGTTTCTTCTTTTTTCTCATTCTCTGCTTCTCTTTCAGGAGCAACTAATGCTGAATGGACTACACATAGAGGAGCTGAATATTTACATGGTTGTGAGAGAAATGGAGCTTGGATGTACATCCATGAAGACAATTGGCAGTTTCCGGTCACAGTAGTTAAGATGGTATGTGGATAGAAATTGGATAGCATGAATTGAGAAATTCGGAGCATGGCAACGGACAAGAATCAATATGCTATAGTACTCGAATTTTGATGATGTAATCCATTCACCACATTATGTGGAGATGCAACTAAGCAGCCATGTGAAGCTCAAATAGAAGAGAGATGGTAAAGTAGAATAGGACTTATGACTTATCCAGTTATCCTCAAAGAAGAATTGGACTTATAAGTGGGTGAAGCTTCAATATTGCATGCTTGAAGCTGATAAATGTGTCAATTAATAAAGACAATGCAATCTAGTCATGGTTGGTTCCTTTATGAGCTCTGTTAAGTCCTGAAAAAAAACAAATGAGACGTTCAGATGAGAATGCATTATATAATTCAAATGGGGACAATTAGAAATGCATGTAATGGAAAGAAACGAAAGAAATTTGTACTAATCAGATTAAGAGGTAATTTGCTCAGCAAAAATAACCAAAACCATAGATCATTTCACATGCACATATACGTGGAGATCAACCAAACACATTTACGCAGCCTTAAAACACAAATACAAGAACCCAATTTTAAACAAAACATTTACGTCTGGGTAGGCATATTTCTTTTAAATCATAGTTGCTATATAAACCATTATATATGTTGGCATGTTACTTTCTATATACTCATCATGTCTTATCTTATCCATACTTCCATTTTACCATACATTTCATGTTTTATTTTATTTCTCTTGTTGGGAAAACCTACACAAGTATTAGCTTGCTAACGGATATTTTTGTTTCTGTTTTTGTTATTGTTCTTCTTGAGAATATCCATTAAGTATGAAGATCGGATACAATGAGAAACATTGCTGGTAGGACAACTCTCCACTGCAGAACAGATTTAACGATTCAACACATGAATTTCCTACCTTTGTTCGATTCCGTTCCAATCCATACCATCGCATCCATATATCTTATCAGTGATGCTCTCCATATTATCGTTCTTATCATCATTCCTAATTGCTAAGTATATACTGTAAATAACATACTATAGTTGCTCATTACTAGTTATACATAAAAAATATGTAATTTTATTATGCTCAACATATTTAAACCAAGGGTATAAATCATATTTGGCTTAAATATATGAGGTGTTATCATATTTTTGTTTTGCTGACAGAATGAGCAGCAAGGCATAACATGTTTTATTGGTGGCTCATGCAAGTCAGTGAAAACTCTTAATGAGCAATATCTAGATCCACAGTCTAAGACAGTTGAATCTCTTGACTTGCATTGAAATTCATTCCATTGAATTTGTATTCATTATTTAACCCGGTCCGTGACTTCATCTCCTGGAACTCCTTCAATCTTTCAATTCCAGTATTTGATTCCATCATTCTGAAATTTCTTATGATCAGTATATGTGAACTTTTACGTTTTTTAGAAAACACTTTGAGCATCAGCGTGGAGCGTATGAAGATGGCAGGCAACACCATCCTTATTCCCTCTCTCAAACATCCCCTTAGGAATTTTAAGAATGAAATTGTTTCAAGGTAAGATATAAGGGTCATGACCCATTTTACTGTATTTTTAAGATAGAATATAATTTTATTTTGATCAAAAATGTTTTAATTGTTTTTTAAGAATTGTTTGGATTTTTCTTAATTTTATTTGATCAAGTTTAAGCCTAACCCATTAACCCAGCTTACCTGACCCAAATCTGACCCATTATTACCAATTCTCACAAAAACCCAAAACCAAAACCCATTTTAAAACCAAAAACCAACCCGTTGATCCTATCCGATTTAAACCTAAAACTAAAAACTATCCTAATTTCCACTCCCCTCTTCTCTCTTCAGCCCTGAAATGCCGTCGTATTGATTATTTCTCCCTTATCTATGTAACCATCACAAGATCGTCCCACGACCACGAAACCCCTACGATCTCTTGTGCCCTCTCCTCCACATCAAGTCTCTTCCACTCTTCCACTTTTCCTATTCTCATAACCCCCAACTCATCTCTCTCTTAAAACCCTTAAAATCCATAACCTTAAATCCCATAAAACCAAAGCCCTCTCCTTTTTCTCCTTTGATTTCTCTCACAACTCGCTCTCTCTCTTCTTCCCCTCTCTCTCAATTATCATCAACAACAACAGCAATCTAATCGTTGCTATCAACCATCATCTTCGCCAACATCTTCGAATCGCCAACCATAGCATCATCTCCCTCCTTCCTCCTCTATGTTGCTTTTGTGTAGCGACAGCAAGTGGCGGCATCAGAAGTAGCAACAACAGCCGCAGCTGAAGACTAACGACGAGGTGACAGTAGCAGCTTCGACCGATCATTCCTCGTTCATCTTGTTTCTCTGATCATCAAGTAGGTTTTCCTAATTATTTAATTTAATTTTTATTCATGAATTTGGGTTGATTTTGGTTGATGATTTGGGGTTGTTTGTATTTGTTGGGTTTGGTTATGCATATTTGGTTTTTGTTTGGGTTTGTTTGTGCCTCTTAGTGGCGTTGCTCCTTGTTGTTCTCTATTGAGATTTTTGTTAGAGTTTGTTAGAGCTGTTATATGACAATTTACTTCCCTTTTACCTTCTTTTAGGGTTGGCTTGTGTGGTCCCGAATTGTGCTCATGTAGGGTTGTGTGCTCTCTGTTGCTCCCTGATTTCCTTCCTGTTAGGTTTGGATGGCTCCTTTGGGGTTGTTTTGGATTATTAATGGGTTCTGAACCTGCTTCTTCGGACTATTATCATCGTGTTATTTCTTGCTTTGCTTCTTTAAGGTTGATTGTGTTTTTTGGGGGCTGATGGCTTCGGGTGTGTTTGGATTTCCTTTTGGGATATTTGCTCCATGTAGCATCCTATCTGCTTATGTCGGGTTGTTGTTAGTGCACAGACCTGATCTTATTTGGATTATTTAGGGTTGTTGTTAATTCTTGGACCTGATTCTATTTGGATTATTTAGTGTTGTTAAGTGACATGATTAGGCCATATGTTTCAAATAGAAATGATTAGGCCATATGTTCACTCACTTAATTCAAGGCTTTACCCCCCCCCCCCCCCCCCCCATAGTTGACTTGGGACATGCTACAATTAGTGTCGGTGCTATGTTAGATACTTGTTAGAGAGAACAGATAATAACTTATCTAATGCTTGTGTCAATTCCTTTGTTGGTACATGTCCCTCTTATATATACATGTTGACACAATCCATTCAATCATGCTAAATAACATGTACCTTTTATGCATCGGTCCAGAGTCACGTACATGAACATAATTATATGCCATTGACCCTCCTTGGATTAGGACTTGTAAGATTGCCTCATTTCTGCGGTGATATGCAAAAGAAAACATGTCCCTTAGCCGATGTCCTAAGTCTTAATCATATTTTATCGATGTTTATATCACCATACCTGATATTGTATCTGATATATGATTAGTGAACCCAATACCAAATCTATCATTGTCCAATAATCACTGATCAAGTCACTGATTATATGTTCACCGATGATGATATTGTATCAATTGTTGTACCTAATTACAATACCAGGATACTGTGTATCTATCGTTGTACCCAATTATTTTATCTGTTTACATAATACAGTAAAGATGTACTGTACTAGAGAGTGCACTGTTACATAACACCTGGGGTGGGATACTCATTATCTTATATGGTGGTAGAGCGAAAAAGTTCCTTATTGTATCTGTATTTTTCACCTTCCAGCAATAGATGTAGGGATTATGGATACACTATTGTATCCGTATTTTTTACCTTCCAGCAATGAAGATAGTGGCATACTACCATATCAATGTTTTCCATCATCCAGTACTAGAGACATGATTATTTATTGTTAGCAGCTATGGGTGTGCAACCAGATGGCCCATGACCATGATTATACCCATGTTACATATACATAAGCTAACCACTAGAATAGATAGACCATATTGTTAACCTTATAATTTAGTAACTTGAATTTATTAGTAAATCACCATGCTTAGTCACCATTTGTCTGATTATGATTACTTATCACCGTTCATGCTTTAAGTAGTTGCTATCAATACCACTATACATGTTGATATATTGCATTCTATATACACATCATGTCTTGTATTATTCGTGCTACCATTTTACCATGCATTTCATGTTTAATGTTATTTCTCTTGTTGGGGAAACTTATACAAGTATTGGCTTGCTAACATATATTTTTTATTTCTTTTTTATTATTGTTCTTGGAAATATTTGTTTAAGTACGAAGATCGGAATAAGTTGAGAAAACATTGCGTATGGAATAAGGCTTTAGTACAAAATAGATTATGCATGTAAATGTCCTACCTTTGTCCAATTTCATTCCAATACATACCATCGCATCCTTATATATTATCAGCTTTTTCACTTTTGTTAATGCTTGATATCTATCCTAATAGGTAATTTAAGCTAATTATATTGTAGTTGCTCATTATAATTATACACAGAAGAACATGTCGTTCTATTACATATACTTAATATATTTAAGTCGAGAGGATGAATCCCATTTGGCCTAAAAACGTGCGGTTTATCGTGTTTCCGTTTCCTGATAAAATGAGAAGTATGGCGTAATATGATCCAATGTTGTTATTTCTTCAGAGGACAAAATAATGCCTATGGTGCTCCAACTATGTATTTTTCGTATCCTAATGGACTTTGTGGTGTATCATATTTGTATTTTATTTTCTTTAAGAGATGACTTGTAACTTCAACTGTGACTTGTTTAATTATGTTTCATAGAGAACTCATAAAGTGTGGGGCTAGGCGTGCTAATTGAGCCGTGAAAAACACCCTAGAGAGTGTTAATAGGGTGTGGGGCACAAATTAAAAATATTAAGTAACGAAATAGATCGGAGTGCACACAATCACAGATTTTAACAGAACTGGCACCCCGCCTACTCTCTTATCTCAACCCAGTGGATTTAACCCTTTTTGAAAACCTCAAAAAGAACCTGATCACTTACAGGTGGTGACCAAATTGTTACAACTTGATCACACTTTCGGGTAGTGATTGAACTGTTACGCTAACCAGTTCAGAAAATATAAGCCCAATGATAACTTCTTAATGAAATTAATCAATAATACAATCTCACACAAAAATAATTCTAACTGATCTAAAACTAAAGTAATAAATCAAAGAGATGTCATCATAACGTAGGCTGCGAGATCATGATCATCTTGGCACAAACAGTTCGTCAATCTGAGTTCTGGATCAAAAGATATAGCACTTTTAAGTTCATTGCCCAATTCAGCTTTCAGACTGTCCGTGCGTAAAGCAGCTGAATTTGGCTCGTCGGAATCGCTAGCCAGGCTCATGGATTTTTTTCGCTTCGATTAAATTCGTCTACTGGCCTGCTTGTGTGACTACGGGCTGTGTGCAAAAAAGTCAGGTGCTGCAGCAGCGGGTCGTGAGTTTTGGCTCGGGGATTCAACGAGCACAACCGTGGGATTTCTCTTCTTGCACCCCGGTCGTGACTTGTTGCAGCCCAAGCAAGATGCTTGCCTAAGTGCGTGTGTTATGATTTGGCCTTGGATGGTGACTTTGATGCTTGGGCTTGCTTGCTCCTTGGCTTGCGTGACTTGGGAATGATGCTGGGGCTTTATGATGCTTGTGGGTGACTGGGAAGATGAAGAACTCATTTGCTTTACTTCTTTCTTACATGAGATAGGCTTGGTTGAAGACTTTGTATGTGTCTCCCTTGGTTTTGTGCTTGCATGATGATGATGATCAATAAAGCTCGCTTTGTTTGCTTGTGGTTAGGGAATATGCTTGGATGTTTGGAGAACTTCAACTCTGCATGGAAGGGCGTGTGGCTTGGTAGTCTCCTTGCGTGAGTTGTAGGGAAAAAAGTGGGCTTTGCTTGCTCTTCTTGTCTTTGACTTTGTTCGAAACTTGCAAGCTTACTTGAAGTCTTGAAGAGCTTGGGCTTGCATCAAGGAGAAAGAGCTTTGGTTCTCTTGAAGCTTGGAGGAACTTGGTGAATCATTTTGATAGGTTGGGTGCTAGATGCTTTTGCTCTCTTATGATGCGTGAGATACAGAGAAAAATGGAGAACCAAACAATGTTTGATGATGATATGTGTGACTTGCTTTCTTGCTTGCTCAATAGAGATGTAGACGATGCTTGACCTCTTGCTTGTGTGGCTTAGGTTGATCTCTTAGACGTGAGTTTGTAAGATGAGGATGGTGCTTGGTTATCTTGCTTGTTGCTTCTTCGGTTAAGGAGAAGAGATAAACTTGTTCAATGATGTTGTAGCTTTGATGCTTGGAGAAGATCTTTGCTTGCTTGCATGGAGTAGCCAAAACTTGATCAACTGAGAGAGCTAGGGTCGGCCAAGGGAATTAGCAAAGGGTTAGGGCCTCTAGACTAGGATTTTAGCTTTGTACAATATTCTCTCCTTATGGGTTTAGGACTTGTGCATGAGGGGTTTAAATAGGAGAAGACACAAGTCTTAGTAGCTCTAGACTTCCATGTGTTTGATACGCACAATAACTCTAGCAGCCAACTAGACTTGTTTGTGCACAAGAACTCTAATACCACTTGCACTAGGACTCTAGTAGTTACTCCAATATGCAATCCTTCATGAACCCTTCCTCCTTCATGATTTGACTTTCTAGGTAAGTTACCAATGCATTGCACACATGTTCTTCTCCTTCTTTCTTGAACTTTGTAGAAGATGTTTGACTAAGATAAAATTACCAAATTGACCATTCATCTTCTACTTGATTTTTGGCCATGATTTTAAAGTCATAATTCATACCATGCTCAATGCTCTCCAAACATTCATGCATTTCTTATCTTGATGTGATTTGGTCATGGACAATGATCTTTGAGCCATCTTTGGAGCAAGTTGAATGATGTAGAAATTATGAAATTGCCCTTTGTTCAGTGTAGCCTTATTTTGATCTGAAATTTACTCAAGAAACATATTACTAGCATGTGACTTATTTGTCATCATCAAAATTAAAAGTGTGACCTAATTAGTGGGCTAACTAGGCCAAGAATCGCCCCCTTTTTTATGATGGCAAACAAGAAAATTGAGATACAAATATAGAGTTGTCAAAATATGCACATGATCATCAACATGATAAATGCTCCCACTGTCTATGTGCTCTCATGAATATTTTGACAAACCCCCTAAGTCCATGCATATCTCAATTTTATTATCTCTCCCCCTTTTGACCTCATACAAAAAGTATAAGCACGTATATGTCAAATTTTTCTATCCCCATTCATGCATTGCTTAATATTCAATTTTCTTCTCTATCCCTCTTTTAACATCAATTAAAAAGGATAATCATGAACAATATAATATCACAAACTTCATTGAAATTGTTAAGCAAGAGACATGAAATAAAGTTAGCATATGAAAGAAACAAAATTAATAATGACTTTCATATTAATGTGTATTCCCCCACAAACTTAAAGCATACACGTCATGAGCATCGAAAGCATACGGTCATTACTCAAATATGAAAAGAAGATATCATCAGATAACTTAATTGAATCATGAATCATTAGTACATACTTAGACAAAAAATCAAACTCATAAAATTGTCTTAAACAACTTTTTCTATATTCATCTATTTGGAATAACTATCAATCATGATGTAGGGAGAACCAACATTGGATACCATGATGTTAAATTTCAGGTCCTTTGAAAATGAGGTCCTTTGAAAATGAGGTGCGCTAAGTGGTTATTTCATCTACCATATGTCATAAGCATTGCTCAACAAACCCCCGAAATTCGGTTACTAGCCGTCGTTATCAAAATTATTTTCATAACCAAAATTGGATACCATAATGTTAAATTTCAGGTCCTTTAGAATTGGGGTGCGCTAAGTGATTATTCCATCTACCATATGTCATAAGCATTGCTCAACAAACCCCTGAAATTCGGTTACTAGCCGTCGCTATCAAAATTATTTTTATATTTTCATTCTCTTTTTCATTTTCATTTCCTTTGGCCAATTTTTTCCAATATTTCTCTCTTTTTTTTTCTTTTTTTCTTTTTCTATGTTGTTATCTCAAAATAGTGACGCATGAAGACATCTACATATTCGACTCATACTACTTAATTCATCCAAAAAGCGTATATAAGTGTAAAGATAATCAAAAAAGAGTTCAATCATTTATAGCATAAACATCATCCAACCATTTTACGTAAATTATGTGATTATATCAACTCAAAAAAATTTAAACACTTAAGCATGCTAACAATGAACACTCAATCATGCACAATTTGAGTATAGTGATTCTTCATCAATATAAAATGTCGTCATCAAAATCATACTTAATATTTCTCATGTTTCTAACAAATTTCATACTAAAAGCTCATCAAGATTTCAACTAAATCAATGAAAAACACGAATGAACATCCAAGGGATGATATCAATAACTAACATATATGCTCATGCAAACTATGAGGTAGCCCATGATGTCATGATTAAAAAAACTTCTAACGCACTTAATATGTCAAGAAAGGTAATCAAAACTTTCTTTACCTCAATTTGCTCCAATTAACGCCAATTTTCGTCAACACGATATATGTTATCACCCGAATTCCATTAATGCACATGCAGAAGAAGATGCCCTTTTGGTATCCATCTTTTGGATCCGAAAGTGTTAACAGATGATATGCTTCGCTTTGTTTGACGTTTAGAAATCGATATGAAATTTTCAGGGTAAATACGAGCAAAGCAATCATGCATCACATGTCCTCTCCTATTGTAATACAAGCATGTAATATTGGAGTGTCTATGAAAAGAAGAAGACATGTTCACATCATGTATGCTAGATGGAAAACTTATGTGTCTATCAATTCTCTTTTCCATGGGTCTCCTAGGCTTTTTATATACTTGTTTCTTTTTATAACCTTGGCCATGTTAGCTATAAGTATTATCTTGTCCATCTAACATCTCATTAAAGCTCTCTTGACGGTTAGTGAATTTTTTATAATATTGCTAAGATTATGATTTTCATTTTCTAGTTCTCTAATCATAGCTTCATATTTTTTTCTCTTTTTCACTCATCTCTAATTCACTAGCAATGTTTTTTCTGTTAATTAAATTAGAATTTTCTTTCTCAAGTTGTTCTAATTTTTCCAAATAACTAGACTTTTTGATTCAAAATTTTAATCTCTGAGTCTTTAGAATTTATAGTGCTAGTTTTCTCTTTTATCAAATTAAATTTATCTTTTTCTAATTGTTTAATTTTCTCTTCATAAGTAGCGACCTTTTGATTTAAAACTTTAAGCTCAAAGTCTTTAGAATTTAAGGAGCTAATTTTCTCGATTAAATTTTTAGCCAAGTTAGAATTTTCAAGTTCTAAACTAGCTAATTTTTTATTAGCCTCCTTTAATTCTAAGGTCTTGGTCTCTAATTCAGTTTTATCAATATTATCTATTATTCCATTTAATTCCTTCCATTTAATGAACAATTCTTCTTTCTTATAATTAGCAACATCAAGTTGGTCTTCTAAAGATACACGAAGTTTTTCAAGTTTACTATACTTAGAAGCCATTTCATTAAAGAGATCTACTAAATATTCATAGGCATCTTGCATATCAGCAAACATATTTTCACCAAAGTTTAAAACATCTCTGCAAAATATGGATTTAGATTTTATCTTGCTACTACAAGCTATGAAACATGTCTCGTTGTCGTTCTTCACATCATCATCTAAAGAAAGCACATCTACAGCACTATCTCACCAAGCGGCTGATTTCCCTTGCTTGAGTGTCCTCTTGCCTCCATCAACTTCTTTTCCTTTTCTTTTGGTCTAAAGAAGAGAACAATCAACTTTCATATGACCTTTCTTGTAGCACCGAAAACATCATGGTATGGTATCATCTTCTTCTTCTCATTTTTTTCTTATCGCCCCAGACGTTGCCAAATTTTCTCTTGTTCGTTAAAAATTTTCGAGTAAGAGCCTCGTTCTATTCATCACCTCCCGTCTTTAGGCAATTCACAGTACCTACAAAAGGAGAAATTAAAGAATCAAAAATTTTCATTGTTGCTTATGAATTATCTGTGATAGTGTGTAATTTGTTTAGACTGTGTGCCATAGAAAGGATCGAAATTCAACTAGACTGTGAGTCTAACAAAAATCCCGTTCTGATACCAATTGAAAAACACCCTAGAAGGGGTGAATGTGTATGGCACAAATTATAAATATTAAGCAGTGGAATAGATCAAAGTGCATATAATCATAGATTTTGACGGAGCTGACTCCCTGCCCTACTTTCCGAGCTCAACCCAGAGGATTTAACCCTTTTTGAAAACCTCAAAAAGAATCTGATTACATTTACGGGTGGTGATCAAACCGTTACAACATGATCATACTTCTGGATGTTGATGGACCAAACCATTACAACATGATCACACTTCTGGATGGTGATCGAACTGTTACACTAACCATTTCAAAGAATATAAGCCCAATGATAACTTCAAATTATTCAATAATACAATCTCACACAAAAATAATTCTAACTGATCTAAATCTGAACTAATAAATCAGAAGATGTCACCATAGCGTAGGTTGCGAGATCGTAATCGTGTCGGTGAACAATTCGTCAATCGGAGTTCTGGATCAAAAGTTATAGCACTTTAAAGTTTGTTGCCCAAGTCAGCTTTCAGACTATCTGTACGTAAAGCAGCAGAATTTTGCTCATCGGAATCGCTAGCCAGGCTCGTGGATTTTTTCGCTTCGATCAGATTCTTCTACTGGCTGCTTGCATGACTACAAGCTGTGCACAAAGAAGTCGGGTGCTGCAGTAGCGGGTCGTGAGTTTTGGCTCGGGGATTCAACGGGCGCGGCCGTGGAATTCCTCTGTTTGCGCCCAACCGTGACTTGATGCAGCCCAAGCAAGCTGCTTGCATGCGTGCGTGAGTTGTGATTTGGCCTTGGATGCATGACTTTGATGCTTGGGCTTGCTTGCTCATTGGCTTGCATGACTGAGGGATGATGTTAGGGCTTTGTGAGGCTTGTGCGTGACTTGGAAGATGAAGAACTCCTTTGTTGTGCTTCTTGCTTGCATGAAATAGGCTTCGTTGAAGACTTTTGTCTCTGTGCCTCCCTTGGTTTTGTGCTTGCTTGATGATCAATAAAGCTCGCTTTGTTTGCTTGTGGCTAGGGAATATGCTTGGATGTTTGTAGAACTTCTTCAACTTTGCATGGAAGGTCGTGCGGCTTGATAGTCTCCTTACGTGAGTTGCAGTGAGTTGCAGGGAAGAAGTGGGCTTTGCTTGCTCTTCTTGTCCTTGACTTTGTTTGGACCTTGCAAGCTTGCTTGAAGTCTTGAAGAACTTAGGCTTGCAACAAGGAGAATGAGCGTTGGTTCTCTTCAGGCTTGGAGGAACTTGGTGAATCCTTTTGATAGCTTGGGTACTAGATACTTTGGCTCTCTTATGATGTGTGAGTTATCAGAGGAAGATGGAGAACCAAACAATGCTTGATGATGCTATGTGTGACTTGCTCTTTTGCTTGCCCAATAGAGATGTAGATGATGTTTGGCCTCTTGCTTGTGTGGCTTAGCTTGATCTCTTAGCCGTGAGTTGTAAAATGAGGATGAAGCTTGGTTATCTTGCTTGTTGCTTCTTCGACTAAGGAGAAGAGATGAACATTATCAATGGTGTTGTAGCTTTGATGCTTGGAGAAGATCTTTGCTTGCTTGCTTGGAGTAGCCAAAACTTGATCAACGAATAGAGCTAGGACCGGCCAAGGGAATTAGCAAAGGGTTAGGGCGGTCTAGACTAGGATTTTAGCTTTGTAGAATATTCTCTCCTTAGGGTTTAGGGCTTGTGCATGAGGGATTTAAATAGGAGAAGACCAGGTCCTAATAGCTCTAGACTTCCTTGTGTTTGATGTGCACAATAACTCTAATAGCCAACTAGACTTATTTGTGCAAAAGAACTCTTTGAATCCCACTTGCACTAGGACTCTAGTAGTCACCCCAATATGCAATCCTTCGCGAACTCTTCCTCCTTCATGATTGGACTTTCTAGATAAGTTGGACCAATGCATTGCACACATTTTCTTCACCTTCTTTCTTTGACTTTATAAGGTAAAATTACCAAATTGTCCCTTCATCTTCTACTTGATTTTTTTACCATGATTTTAAAGATATAATTCATATAGGATTATCTTAATGTGCTTTGGCTATGAATAAAGATCTTTGAGCCATCTTTGGGACTAATTGAATGATGTAGAAATTACGAATTTGCCCCTTGGTCATTGTAGCCTTGTTTTAATCTGAAAGTCACTCAACAAGCATATCAGTAGTATGTGACTTGTTTGTCATCATCAAAATTAAAAATATAACCTAGTTAGAGTTGTCAAATATCATGTTCATACATTTATAAAGGCATAAACTAGTACAAAAATTATTAAATCTCAAAAAAGTGTCATAAAAAATTGCCTAAGAATTTTCCTATAAGAAGATTTGGCACGCAAGTGGATTAAAGAGAATGAAGAAATTACAAGCCTCTTTGAGCTTATGCACCAAAATCTGACCACTCCAACCAACTGCCATGATGATGAGCACAGTCATGTCCCACCGCCAAAGATGCCGATCTGGCACATTGCCCATGTATCGTTGTGTCAGTAGCCTATCATCAGTCAGAGTTGTCGAAATCTAGCCCAACACAAGAAAATGAAAAGGAAAGGTGGACCACTAGAGACTTGAGCCCCTCGCAATAGAGAGGGGAGAAGGATGATGATATGAACTAGGGCACAAAATTGGATTAAAGTGGGAATTTTTATTGGAATAACAATCAAAGATAACAAGATAAGGTAAATGGATCTCTTTTTTAGAGTGGATCCCCCTCTCCTAACTTTTGCAAGGAAAAAGCCTAAACCTCTTCTAGATCTCTCTAGGAAAATTGGAAGAACAATCACTCAAAGTATTCGATAAACAAAACTACGGCCGGCTGGCCTCTTTTATTCCCACCCCGTAATGCATTAAGTAAATACTCCCTGACTTGTAGTGTGCATAGCAGTTTTACTCCTTGTGCTTCTGTGGCTCGTGAACCTCATGCTTACGCCTCCTCCCCCGCCTCCTCTCATAAGTAATGATCACATCATTACTCCCCCCAAAGTGTCACCTTGTCCTCAAGGTGAAAGTCGGGAAACTGCCTGAAGATCGTATCGAAAGGCTCACACGTCGCCTCATGATCTGGTAGCCCACTCCACTGAATCAACGCCTCCGAATATCCCGGCCGAATCTAGCGCACCCCCTAACCGCATCTGGCTCTAGCAATACATTCATATCATCTGTCAACGAATGGGGCAAGGTGTCGGACGCTGAATGGTCCTCAATCGCCTTTCGCAACTGCGACACATGAAACACTGGATGTATATCAGAAGTAGGAGGCAGCCGCAGCCTGTAAGCTACCTTCTCCACCCTCGCCTCAACCTCATAAGGGCCATAGTAATGCGCTGCTAGCTTGGCGTTACGCCTCTGCACTACTGAACTCTGCATGTAAGGACGCAGTTTCAAATAGACCATGTCTTCCACCTCAAACTCCATGTACTTGCGGTGCTTATCAATCTTACCCTTCATGATCTGCCGGGCCCGCTTCAGATGTTGCTTCAACTCCTCCAGCACTCTGTCACGCTCTGGCAACTGCTGCTCCAACTCAGACACCGGTGTAGCTCCCCGCCTATAATGAACCAAGTGCAGAGGTTCTCTGCCATATAAGACCTTAAACGGAGTCATTTGTGCATCGGAATGGTACGAGGTATTGTACCAATATTTCGACCAAGGTAGCCATATCGCCCACTGCCTAGGTGACTCCGATGCAAAGCACCGTAAGTAAGTCTCTAAGCTCATATTTACCACCTCCATCTGCACGTCGGTCTGTGGGTGGTAGGCTGTGCTCTGCATGAGAGCGGTCCCATGCATTCTGAACAGCTTCTTCCAAAAAGTGCTCAATAAGACTGTCCCTGTCGAAGACAATTGAAGCTGGATACCCGTGTAGCCGAACAACCTCCTTCAGAAATGATGCTGCAACCGTCATCACCGTGTAAGGATGTCGCAGAGACACGAAATGAGTGTACTTACTGAGGCGATCCACCACAACAAAAATGATCGTGAACCCCTAGACTTCGGTAGCTCATCAATAAAGTCCATCAAGATATCCTCACACACCCTCTCTGGTAGTGCCAAAGGCTGTAAAAGTCCGACGGAAGATGTCGCCTGGTACTTATGACGTTGACCACAACCTGCCTCTAGCTGAGCCACATCCTTCCGCATACCTGGCCAATAAAGTTCTCGTGCCATCCGCCGGTACGTCGGGTACCCCCTGAATGTCCTCCCACTGCGCTGATGTGGAACTCCCAAAAAAGGAGTTGAATGTGTGATGGCCCTGTAGAATCACCAAACGCCCTCTATACAGCAGCTTCCCATCCTCTACTGAGTAACCGATGTAGTCACTCGAGCCCTGTGCCAATGCTTCCCGAATCCGCTATAGTTCTCCGTCTGCCTCAATCTCCCGTAAGAGGGAATCCCCCACTAAGCCCCACTGGCCCCGACATAGCCAAAATCTGTACTCCTCATTCCTGCGAGATAGCGCATCTGCCGACTTGTTATTTAAGCTGGGTTTGTAGTGGATCTCAAACTTGTACCCGCTCAACTTAGACAACCATCGTTGGTGCTCCTCCGTCACCATGTGATGTTCCAGTAGGTATTTCAGGCTCCGCTAATCTGTCCTCACTATAAATGCACTGCCAAATAAGTAGGGTCGCCACTTCTGCACCGCAAGGACAATTGCCATCAGTTCCCTCTCATAAACAGAGTTCAGCCGTGCTCTAGCGGACATCACCTGACTGAATTAAGCAATGGGTCTCTGATCCTACATCAGGACGGCCCCCAACCCATATCATGAAGCATCCGACTCGACGACAAACGGTTTGTTGAAATCAGGCAGTGCTAGAACTGGAATCGTCGTCCTAGCCCGCTTAAGGGCCTCAAATCCGGTCATCAACTTCGCTTTGTTAGTGTTGTCCACCATGCCTATAGTTTGGGAATTTTTCGCGTTGTGTTCCAAGACCAGTATGGGTCCATTTGGAGAAATTTCCTAAATATCGGGATGCTTTTGCTGGCCGCTTCTAATTTGCAGATGCACGTACTTCAGGTTTAGCCAGCCACGCATGCACGTGAGTCTAGCTACGCAGGCTACACCGCCTTCTCCAATTAAGTAGTATAGATAACAAAAATATAGACAAACTTAAACGTATAATGACAACCAGAAGAATAAATGTGTCACTCTATGGGTCCAATAAAAATAATTTGGGTTCATCACTGCTGGCCACAATTCTTTGCAAATGAGAACTACAAAGCCTAAAACTCAACATGATAAATCAGATATTTGTAACACGTATAATAAGAATATCATATTCAAAAGTCGTTTAAGCTTGCCCCGTAAACTTATACTTCCTTATGTCTACAATGACATAAGCATAAAATGATTATCCAGTTCAACAACTTCTTCTCGGTAACTAGTGGACTTCCTTATGTGAACTGACCTAAGCGTCACTTTGGTTGCTCATTTATTATTATCAAGCCTTGGCTACATAGTTATCGGTTGACACCGACCCAACAAAGTCAAAAGTACACCATCAAAGGTGCGCCAGACCCCAAGCTTCGAGCCACGTGGATCTGAAGTGGTATTATTTGGGATGACCTTTCATGCATTCGATTAGTGGCGCACATTCAAAATTTATATAAACAATGAGTGCATAAAACATGGTAAACTAAATGCATACTAAGGTAAAACAATATTTGTGATAGTGATACATTTAAGAAACAAATTACAATAACCTTGCAATGCCCTCTAACCCAGCTTTGTGCGCATGAATTAGGTTAAGACCATATCTTAATTGATTATCATCGCAGGTGGCATACAACAGCAACCAAACTGACTACAATGGCAATTTCTTTGGGCCGAAGTTGCCAACAACCGTGAATTGGATCTTGATTAAGATACTTACAACAGTGATCTGCCTGTCAATTATACCTCATAACCATGTTGCCTGCAATGGCGATCATGGCCCAAGCTCCATGCAGTAACTATCTGTCTATTACCGCAGAGTGACCATTTACAAAATTGTGACTTAATTTCCAGTGGTACAAGACAAATAATGTAGACATCACATTTCATGTTGTTTGGTATATATGGCCTAAAACAGTGATGCAACCGTGGCCAAAGTAATGTTAAAGTGGCAATGCCTACAATGGTAATGATACATCGCAGGATGACGCATTTCATATGATCCCTCCATAATTTCATGATCATAAGAAGTATAATTTATCATTTATATAAAAGGATAATCAAAAGCAGGAATCATAGAATATGCAATCCCCGGTTATAGATTAATTACCATCCATCTTACTTGACTTCCCACGATCACTTCTCACTAAGATTCCCTAGCACAAACACATCAGCCAACTAATAGTTACTAATTTCAAATTTCATAGGCCTTCTACCAACACCTGTGATTTAGTCATCACTGATAACCCCAATGCTAGACATGTAAGCATAAAACCCTTCATAATTAGCGTATATTATCCCTCAAGACTTTACTTATCTTCTGAATTTTAACCTAAAGGCAAAGGGGCTTTTAATTAATTTCTAGAAACTACAGTGGCAATGCTTGAACCTTGGCTCTAAAATTTTCAGGATACTTAAAAACTCCACTGCAATTATATTTTTACAATGCTTATTGTTTCAGACAGCTCAGATGTAATTTGCAAGGTTTTGGACTGAAATCCATTTTCTAATATTCCAGGGGTCTGAGGAATATTTTCCTGTTTCTTCTCCTCACTCCTGATGATGATTGCACCTAAACCCCATTTCTGATTGGAATTTTATATTTTTCAATCAAAAATGTAATACATCTCTTTTAACTCCATTCTTCTGCAACATTTAATAAAATTTAAATCCAAATAATTTGAGATGTTTTTGAGATATGAACCCTACCTTAGAATTTGAGGAGATAAAAAAGGGAAAAAAAGACAATCTTACCTTCAATCTCTCCTCTCTTCACTCTTTTTCTTCTTTGTTTCTATTTGTTCTTCTCTCTACCTTCCCATATTTCTTTCTGGTTATGTACGGGGTGTTATTGGTTTGAGCTGTTGGAATGTCCCTATAACAGACGCCTCACTACGACAAATTCTGAGACAAATCTTGGACATGTGTCCTAATATATATGTGCACATGTGATTCTGGGAGAATTCTGGAACTAGATTACGGCGCTTGATGATATGAAATTATTAGCTGTATTATCTTACAAATATACTAGAAATATGAAATTAAATTATTACAACTAAGTAGAAATAAGTAAGATTAAAAAATGTTAAATTAAATAACTATTAAATTGTGTTATATTAAATTATTGTTAAAATTAAATAAAAATCAGATTATTTAATGAAATAATTGATAGTTCTTTCGATATATTAACACAACTGTTGTTCAGTAGCAGACACGATAGTGTTCAGTTAAAAACACAAAAATGAGTGACACAATATTGGATTCCTTGTGAGATGCGGGTTCCATCGTTCCACATGGCACATACCATATAATCTCTCCATGTTCCTGCCACTGCCAGTTATGTGTGTTGTGAATGTAGGGCACTCTCCTCATAGAATCAGCATTAATGTCACTAACCAATCATGTGTCCAATTTCATTAAATCGGAATGCGCATTCACAAACAAAAATACACCCAACCAGGATTTTCATCCGAAACATTATTCACATTACAAGCTATGTTTAAACATGCACATAATCCAGGTTGCAATAGCAAATTCCGCATAATCACCACGTAATTTGTTAAGTCAAATGCAGCCAGATTGAGTTCATGGCAAATAGAGCACAAATGACTTTCAATTAGTCAAAATTTTCAAGATCTTCCGACTTTGAAAGATATCTAGGGGTCAATAACCAATGACATCAACCTCATGTGCATCTGTTGTTTCAAGACATGGATTAAATTTTGTTGATGACGCATCAAAACTTCATTATTGTAACCATTTTACTGCCGTGAACAGTATCAGTGTTCATGATAGGAAGAAACGGCAATGAAAAAGAAAAATAAAGCCAAGCAAACACTCGCCCCTCTCTCGCCGCTATCAGAACTTCAAATTGCATTCTCGGTATATATTTCAGTTTCAACCCAATAATGCCAGATATGACAGCAGAAAAAACTTTAAAACAAACGGTATCAGTGATGATGAGACAGAAGTTGATTGCGCAACGTAAATTCTTAAACTAAGCAAATTATGTTTAGATTCATTAAATTTATTAATAATTTGGGCAAGAGAAGATATTTGCACTATATAATTTATCCCAAAAATACCTTAAGATCTCACGTCTGAAGACACACGGTCTCCGGGGTGAATATGGCACGCGGGAAAAATAGGACCGAGCTGCCGCTGCGTTTGCTCCTGCTGCGGCTGTGTCTGCCGGGGAGCGGGCTCGCCGGAGTAGGGTTTGGGTGGGGGATGGGTGGTGGTGGTGGTGGTGGTGATTTGGGGGTGGGGGGCTGTTGGCTGGTAGACGACGACGACGAGAAAATGTGAGGGATAGAAATGGGTGGGAGTCAGACTCTCAAGGCCAATCAATGGGAGGTGCTATGCGAACATATCAAATAGCTCAGTTCATTTACCACTTAACTTTCTGCTCAACGTACATGCCCACTATTTTGAAATATCAAATAGCTCAGTTCATGTTCCAGTCAAGGCGGCCAACGGGTCGGCCCGGCCCGGAGCTCGCCGGGCTTGGCCGGGCCACGGGCCGGCCCGTCCCGGCCTGAATTAAAAGTCGGCCCGGCCCGGCCCGGCCGGGGGGTGGAAACCCCTCAGGCCCGGCCCGGCGGGCTGCGGGACAAGCGGGCCGGGCCCGGGCCGGCCCGTTTTTAAAGGGTTAAAAATAGAAAAAAAGAAAAAAAAATTTAAAAATCTGTAAAAATAATATTAACGCATTAGAAATTTTTTTACCGGTAGTAAAATATTTTATATGTCTTATATATTTTTTTTTAAATTTAAATACTTGTTATCTAATGTTTTCTTATTTAGAACAAATTTTTTATTACTTATAACTTGTTCTAAAGAAGTAAAAATAAGTTTAGAATGATATTAAAGTTTTAAAAAATTTATAAGACCTATATAAAATACTTTACAAAGTTTAAAAAAAATTAAATTTACTTATATTATTTATAAGACCAAAATACCCCCCAATTTAGCTGTTTATAGCTGTTGGGGGGGTATTTTGGTCAAAATGACCACCCCCCCCCCCCCCCCGGGAAGGGGAGGCAGGTCGGGCGGGCCGGGCATTTTGCCCGGCCCGCCGGGCGGGCCGGGCCTGGTCAACGGCCCGGCCCGCGTTGACCAGGCCGGCGGGCCATTTGGCCACCTTGATGTACCAGTGTACCACTTAACTTTCTACTCAGCGTACATGCCCACTATTTTGAAAAAAGGATTACTTGAGGACAGGTCCGTTGATACGGCGGCCACTTATTGGCCGTCCAAAAACAATTCATTGACCGTGCATGTTACGAACTTAAGGTTGGCCTGTGTAATTAAGGTCCGCGTACACGGGGAAGTCCGAGCGAACAGCTCTCCGACCATGCGGAATGAACACTAGTCCGAACGGAAGATCGCCTCTACCCCGGGAAGCTCCCAGGCCAACCAAAGAAGCTCGCCCTGCCGATCAATATGCTCGCCCTGCTCGCCTACTCTCCAACAGGAAGCACGGTCAGACGGTCCGAAGACGTCGAGCTTGACTCTCCCCAAGGGCGGCCCAGCATAAATATCTCTGACAGGGTGACGTAAGGCGAGAACTGATGGCCATTCCTCGCGTCTCATTAATGCATCTGACACCATCTGACACCATTAATGCGTAAAATATCTCTGACACGCCTCATTGACCTATTACTTCTCCTCCAGCTAAGCAGACTCGACAGCTGATAAGACGGCGAGGAACCGACTCTCTGCACTATAAATAACCCCCTCCTGCCTCCATAGAGGGCGTTGATCAGCTAAAATCTCTAATTTTTTCCAATATTTAAGGCCGGATATCTTCCACATATTTGTGCCTTCCTCATAAGCTCGCCACGCTTCGCCGATCTGCCTTTATGATCGCCAAACGTGTCCGACACACTTATTTCAAGTCATCTACTGACTTAAGCATCGGAGAGGCTACGGTCTGACAGCCCGCCCCGCCTTTCTAACGAGTTGTTATTCTCGCAGGAAGCTCGCCTCAACTAGAGGGAGACAACGACCTTTGGCGACCTTCAGGCGACCTTGGATCCGTCAACTCTGAAGCAAGTTCCGAGTCATGCTAACCTCGCCATAAGCCAAAAACTTGTAATCATTGTACCCGTGATTCCCTTTAACAACAAATTTCATTGTTGGCGAACTTGACCCGCACCAATTGGCGCCGTCTATGCGAATCAAGGGTTACACCCATGTCAGGCTCCACACATCTTCACCGCAATTTCCGCCACGGCAAGTCGCCCCATGCCACACCCCCTCCACCTCCGAGGAGGCCGGGACGACTTGAGACCATCATCAAGGACACTCTGAGGACGTCCTTGGCCGAAGAGCCCCATTCTCCCAGAAGGACTCCACCAATGAATCTACCCATTGAGGGGTCGACCGCATTCATTCAGGACGCGGCACTCGGCATCTACAAGAGTTTTCAGAACTTTACCAAGATGATGGAGGAGTGGACCATTGCTAGGCAAGCGAGACCACCTTAGGCGGAAGGCCCCTCCGAACACCACAATGTGAGGAGAGACCTCCTCCCCCAATTTGACGACGAAGCGACCGCACAGCAGAGGCGGTTGGAAGAGGCGGAAGTAGCCACTCTGCAGAGGGAGTTCAATAAGGAGGAGGCCGCACATCAGAGGCGATTAGATGAAGAAGCGTCCATTCGATTGCTTCGTTTCCTTGATGCGGAAAGGGAGAGGCTGCAAGAGGGGAGCCGAGGAGTCCCCCTGGCGTCGGCCTTGATGGTGCGGAGGAACGCTATGCTAGACCATCCCGTGGAAAGCTATCGCAGCGGGAGGTCGCCTAGCCGAAGGCGAGAAGGGCGCGCCTATTGTAGCAGGACCCCCCCGACGAGATCGCCACTCTCTTAGGCGTGATGACCGGCGGCAGAGGAGCCACGACCGCAGTCATACCCCTCGGGAGAGAGGGAGGAATGCCTCTGAGCCCATAGGTGGCTCATCTGTCGGTTCCAACTAGCGGAGGGAGCATCGAAGCGGCAGGAACATTTCTCGAAGGTCGACAACGCCTCCCCCTACCCCGAAGAAGCCTATCCGCTGACCCAAAGGGTAATCTCAACCCCGGTACCCCATAGGTTCAAGCTACCTCAGATTGAACTATATAACGGTTCAGACGATCCCCTGGAGCATGTGCAACGATACCGGGGAGTGATGGAAATCCATAGGGCAGGTGACGCCCTCCTTTGTCGAACTTTCCGGATGACCTTGAAGAAAGCGACGGTGGAGTGGTACAACGGCCTGCCTGATGGTTCCGTTGATTCGTTCGGTGACCTCTCACGAAAGTTTTGTCATCAATTCCTAGCGGGGCAGCGAAAGAAGAAAGCATCGGACTATCTGTTTACGGTGGTTCAGAAGGAGGGGGAGACCATCTGCAACTTCTTGCAGCGCTTTAACGAATAGAGACTCAACGTGACAAGCTGTGAAGAAGAGCTCCTCATGGAGGCCTTCAAGAAGGGACTGACGAATGGAAGTCTTCACAAGTCGCTGCTCCGAGATCCGCCCGCCAATCTTCATATCAACTTCGCTCAAGCAGAGAAGTTCATGTTGAGCGAGGAAGCATTGGGGACTGTGAAGAAGGCCCCACCTGTTGTAGTTACCCATGTTGAAGCCAGGCCCAGTGAGTGGCCGAGATGGGATGAACGCCCCCAAGGGCGTGCCCAGGACCGCCTAAGAGGGAGGGACCAAGATCGCCCCCGAGGGCGCGACCAGGGAGGCCCTCGAGCGCAAGATCGCCCCGGACCTTTGAGGTGGTTCTTCGCGCCCGGAAACCCCACTCCGAGAGGCAGGCCAGAAAGAGCGCAGGAGGTGGAGCACTACACAAGACTCAACGCCCCCTGACCGAAGTGATGGCGGCAGCCCAGATGGGTGGGCTTCTCAGAGACCCGCCCCGGAGATGAGGACGAGGGTCGGCGGGAAGAATATGCAAAAATATTGTCGATACCACCGCGACAACGGCCATGACACTGACGACTGCTTCACCCTGAAGAAAGACATTAAGCGACTGATCCAGGGCGGTCATCTCTGTAGATTCGTCGAACCAGAGAGACCAGATTGCAGGAGAAGGGCAACCGCATGGCCTCATCAACCGACCCACGACGCCAAGCAAGTGGCCCACCACATGCCCGAGCCAATTGTTCGTGTGGATGTAATCTGCGACGGGCCTTCCCAGGGCGGTACATCAGCATCGGCAAGGAAGGCGTACGCTCGACAAGTCATGACGGTGGGCGCCGGCGCCGGCACCGGGGCATAGCAGAGAAGAGTGGCTCACCCCCTATCTCCTTCTCTGACGACGACCTGGAGGGGATCGAGCTGTCGCTTGAGGAAGTCATTGTCATCGAAGCTCTTATAGGGCCAGCAATCATGAGTATGCTCATGGTCGACACAGGCAGCTCCTACGACATCATGTTCTTGTCCACGATTCAGACGATGGGGCTGGACCAGGCGGAGCTGAAGCCTAGCTTGGGCCCGATTGCCGGCTTCACCGGATATTCGGTGCCTATTGTTGGAGTAATCGCCCTGCCTGTCACCCTCGGGGAGAGGCCGAAAATCGTCACTCGAATGACGCAATTCGTCTTCATCATCGCCTCAGCATACAATGGCATCATTGGGCAGCCTTACATAACCGTCGTCGAAGCTCTCCCCTCATTGCTACATCAGATGATGAAGTTCCAAACTCTGCATGGAGTTGGGCGGGTGCAGGGATCCCAGAAGCTCTCCTGAAGCTGCTACGTCGGCTCCACGAAGCACAAAAAGTTTGAGGAAGCCCTCTCGATCGACCACTTCGACGGTTAGGATGACTTCGCTCATTAACGACAAGCTCCAGTGGAGGACGTAGAGGAGGTTCCAGTGGCGGCGGAAGCAGACAAGACTGTGTCCATTGGCACGAAGTTGCCCGCGGAGTTGAAGGATGGGCTAGTCGACCTCCTTAGGGCGAATGCAGATATCTTCACGTGGTCACCCTCGGACATGCCCGGAGTCGACCCAGCTGTGATCGCCCATGAACTTCATGTCGACCTAGAAGCTCGCCTAGTCCGACAGAAGAAGTGAAGCACTGGAGGGGAGAAAATGCAGGCTGCAGGCGAGGAGGTGGAGTGGCTCCTCGATGCCAAGTTCATCAGGGAAGTGAGCTACCTTGATTGGCTCGCCAATATGGTGATGGTGAAGAAGCCCAGTGGTAAATGGCGAATGTGCGTGGACTTCACTGACCTCAACAAAGCCTGCCCAAAATATAGCTTCCCGCTGCCGAGGATCGACCATCTGGTGGACAACGCCTCCAGGTATGAGCTGCTGACTTTCATGGATGCCTTCTCCGGCTACAATCAGATTCAAATGGCACCCCACAACGAGGAGAAGACGTCGTTCGTCACTGACCGAGGGACGTTCTGCTACACCAAGAAGCCTTTCGGACTGAAAAAGGCAGGGGCGACCTACCAGCGGATGGTGAACAAGATTTTTCACCCCAAGTCGACATGAATCTGGAGGTCTATATCGACGATATGTTGGTCAAATCGAAGATGGACGAGAACCACCTCTCTAACCTTAAAGAGACTTTCCAGAAAGTGCAGCGCTACAAACTGCGGCTCAACCCGGCGAAGTGCATATTCGACGTTCGGTCTGGAAAATTCCACGGCTTCATGATCAAGAAGCGAGGAATTGAGGCCAATCCCGACAAAATATCCGCCATCATCAACATGAGCGAGCCGACGACGATCAGAGACCTACAGAAGCTGAATGGTCAGATCGTCGCACTGGGAAGATTCTTGTCGAAGTCCGTCAAAAGGTCCCTCCATTTCTTCAAAATTTTGTGGAAAGCATTGAGCGAGAGGAAGGGAATAAGGAAGAAGGTCGATTGGGACGACTCATGTGCCCAAGCCTTTGGTGAACTGAAAGCTTATCTTCAAAGCCCATCGCTGTTTGCAAAGCCGGAGGAAGGAGAGCGGCTCGGCCTCTACCTCGCCACCACCGAGGAGTCAGTGAGATCGGTCCTAGTCAAAGAGGGCAGGAGCATCCAAAGGCCGATCTATTATGCTAGTCGAGTGCTATGGGAGGCGGAGAATCACTACAGCCCCATTGCGAAGTTCGCCTATTGCCTAACCTTGACGGCGAGGAAGCTCCTGCCATACTTCCAAGCGCACTCGATCATCGTCTACACCAACTTGCCACTCGAGAAGAATCTAAGAAGGCTGGAGAGATCAGGCCGAATGCTGAACTGGAGCGTCGAGCTCAGCAAGTTCGACATCATCTACAAGCCCATGGCAATGATCAAGGGTTAGGCGTTGGCGGACTTCGTAGCGGAGTTCACCATCGAAGAGATTGGCGAAGTAAAACCTGACGACCGGCCGGACACACAACAGCAGCAGCTCACCGACGACAACCCTCCATCATCTTCCACACAGACCGGAGGTGAGATGTGGATCATCCATGTCGATGGATTGGCCACTGGGTCGGGGAGCGGACCTGGGATTGTGATTGAGACCCCGGAGGGAAGCCTACTGGAGTACGCACTCTGCTTCAACTTCTCGGCGACCAACAATGTGGCAGAGTGATTCAGAGTGAAAAGTGTATATTTATACCCCCTAATTACCCCCATTTTGTGCTAAGATTAGGCTTAAACTTGCTCTTTTTGGGTATATTTTCATTTCATGTCATTTTAGTAGCTTATTCTCATTTTTTGCCCAAAATATGGGTTTTATCGTCTTTATTGGCTTCCTGATATTTTTCATATGCTCTTGTTATTATTGTGATCATATCGCCATTTTTGGGAATTATTTGAGCATGTAAATAATTTATATGGATTATTGGAAGTCAATATTATGTTTTAACATTTATTATATTAATTTCATAATCATATGGACTAATTTACCCTTCCCCTATTTTTCAGGTACCCCTGTGAGTCTTGTAGATTTTCTAGAATTTTCTGGGATTTTTCTGGGATTTCTGGATATTTTTGATGAATTATTTGGATGAAAAAGGGAGAGAAAATAGGAAAGGGGTGTTTAATCTGTGGGCGCCACTGGCGCAACCGCACAGCGCCACGTGGCGCCGCTGACGCAAGCTTCCCTTTCGAAAATTTGTGCGGGCTTCTCCAGCATCCCGCAAAACTCTTGCGGGCCCATTTGTGAAAACAAATGCAAATTTAAAAAAAGATTATAAATAACAGCCCAGCGGGCCGACCCGCTCCGCTGTTCGTTGTATTTATAAATTAAAAAAAGTAAAAATAACAGCCCGCTGCTACACGAGCTGGGGCGGATGCGGGGGCACGTGCCCCGCGTTATTGGAATTGCGGGCGCTTGAAGCCCGCGGGTCGGGCGCCCGTGCACCCGACCCGCTAGCCATCTAACCCGTTTTTTTGCCCTTATTTCGCCCTGTGCGATTTTTTTGAGAGGCAAGCTCGGCTGTTCGGTTTTCTTTGATTTTTTAGGGCTTGGGGAAAAGCTTAGATGCCATGGAGATGATGGGAAAGCTTGGAGGAGGAGCAAATGGATGGAATCAAGGGTTCATGTGGGAGAGTTCTTGGGTGAAATCCTTCCTCCCTCTTTTATAATTTTGCATCTCTCTTTTGTACTGAATTTAGGGATAATTTTGTATAAAATTTCCATCTTTTTCATGATGATTGATGCGTAGAATGGCTTGGGTTGTGATTCATTGATGTTGGTTGTTAATTTTAGTTCCAATTTCCTCTTGCCTATTATATTGTTAATCTTGGATGAATTGTTAGAGCACACTTTAATTGGTTAAGTCCCGAGAGGGCACAATTCGAGATGAATCCATGTTCCTAATTTGATTAGTGCTACGATGATGTATCCATGCTTATTGCTAATTGTTGTGTTTTTAATGCTAAATTTTCCGATTAGGTATCCTTAGCCAGATGATTTATTAAGTTATACGTGGGTAATTTGAGCTTGATTAACACCAACATTAGTGAACCCACAACACATTCTCCTCGCCTAGCTATCCTAACTTCCTATTTGGCTCACTAACCCTGCCCACTTAGGATATGATTTTAGTTTCATCTCACATTTTTCCACTCATCCACCGTTAGCGAGTTAGTTGTAACACGCTTTAACTTCCTTAATCGATCAATTTTGTGAATATAGAACGACTTGTCCCTGTGATCTGACCCGGTACTCACCGGTTATATTTATTGCATTGACACTCCTACGCTTGGGAGTGGAAGGCGTGCTCCTTGCGCGTCTTCCCCGTCACAACCGATTGGTGTTGCCGGGGACAACAGTTTCTATTATTAGCATTTTTTGATTGATTTCGAAAGTTTTCGTGTGATACTTCTATCTCTTAGTGTCGTGTCTTTCCATTTTATTTATTTTCCTCTTATTGAGTCTTTTGGTTGTTTATTTTCATTTTCGTGAATTTTTTTTAAAACATGGCATCATCTTCAGAATTTTCGGACATTGATTTGGAGGATATCCACTCCGGCCATACTTTCATGGTTCAGAGTGGGAGAACCCTCATTTACATATTAAAAAATTTGAAGAGTGGATGTATTCATGTCTTGGTGGAAACATATGTGATGATTGCATATACTTTAGATTTTTTCCCTCTTCTTTACAATATGATGCTAGATTGTGGTTTGATTCATTGTCTCTTGACTCACATTTTACTTAGTTGTCATTTCAGGCTGAATTTCTCCGGGTATTTTTGCCTATTTTCTTGGAGCAGGTACAGGGGCGACATGCCATGGAGCAGCAAATAGCGAGCTTTGCCCAAGCTGAATGGGAGGCCTATCATCAGGCTTGGCAGAGGTTCACTGATTTGGTGCTTGCATGCCCACACCAGAGCTTTCACAAGGATCATCTCATACAGATCTTCTACACATGATTATCTCCATCTGGGCGTGACTTCGTGCAGATGAGCTGCGGTGGGGATTTCTTTGATTATTCGACCGAGGATTCCTGGTGTTACCTGAGGGACCTTGCAGAGTATGAGGAGACAGTCCAGCAGGTCCAGGACCAGCCTGAGGAGCCAACTGAGGGATCATTCCATTACGGCCCTACAGAAGAACAAATAGAACATGATGATAGGGCGCAGTGGAGCCAAGTAGAGGAAGCTGAATGTCCATATTTTGAGGAGTCAGAGGAGACGGGTGATGGAGTGCGTGTCGACCACGACGGTGACACGATGCATTTTTCACTTTGAGGTTGAGGATGAAGCGGATGTGCATGATGGCCACGAGCAGTTTGAGGACACCATGGGGCCTGAGCCACAATCCACTTCAGAGTTAGCTTCACAGGTCGAGGCGGTTGAGTACTTAGGGAGGACGACTGAGATGAACTATTTCTGGGATGACGAGGATGAGGCGTGCTTGGATTTGCCCGAGACGAGTCTACCTCCAGTCCTGTCACAGATGTCACTTCCCTCGCCTCAGGATGCACACTGGCCAGTCATCAAGGAGGTTTGTCAGGAGCAGTTACCAGTTGTGGGGAGTGCCGCAGAGATTGTTGATGTTGACGTCGAGGAAGAGGATAGCGACGGTGATTGCGACATGGTATATATTGAGCCCAAGCTCCCGCCTACTCCAGTTTTCTCTCTGTAGCCACTTCCACCTCCTCCTGAGGCAGAGTATCATGCCACACCTAGCGACATTTTTCATGGAAGTTTCCACTATATCATGCCTTGCCTTTCTGAATCCCAATTTGCACTTCCGCATATTTTTGATTCAGATTGTCGTTGTTTACATTTAAATTCTTTTTCTGACGACCCATTTTGGAATGTTTTTGTTGCAGGGCATGAGGACATGACTTGGATTGATGCAGCTCATCTCCCACATGATCCATATTATTCAAAGGGTACGCTGAGAGTTGCATTGCTGGAATCCAAGGAGGCCGGTAGAGGCCTAGCTCCAAATACGCTCACGGAGGAGCGTAAGGATATGATCGAGCAGTTGCCACCACCGTTATACATTCGAGATCCGCCTTTTGCCACGGTGTGTTCTTTCCAATAGTGTAAATAAATAAATGTTTTATTTTATTTCTTTCGTATGCTTTTCTTTTTCTTTTCTAGGATCTTTTGCGAGATCTAATACTCTCCCAACATTGAGGACAATGTTTATTTTAAGTTGGGGGGAGAGTGTTAGAATCTTTAGGTTTGTTAGGATTTTTAGTTTAGCTTAAAAAAAATTTTGAGATCCATCCATGTTTCCATCACCCATTACCCTTTATTGCATATCTTATTTGGCCTCATTGTCCATACACCGCTTGCTTTGTGGTTAGTCCCTACATGCTTAATGCCATGCAATTTTTTTTCGGATTATTATTTTGGTATCGATTTCTTGATGTTGGATTGGCATGTTTCATTTCTTTTCCAATTTGGAGTCAAATGCTAATATGCCATGTATGAAACTACTTTATACGTCGTGATATCTCTTTGAAATAATTTGGGAAAAGTTTGGTGTAAGTGATTACATGAGTTGGGATTAATGGTGTAGTTTTTAATTGGATTGGATGTGGCCATATGGTGCATGCTTTGTTTTCCTCTTAAGGAGTGAGTGGATGAGTTGATAATTCATGTTTGGAATGAGAAAGAGAATTAATATAAGCGAATGGATTTTCTAATCAAATCGAGTAGCCGGTGCCCCCATGAAACATTAGGGAGGACGCCAAGATGAGATTTAGGAAATCATTTCATACATTTGCATATATAGCGTCATCGCGTGTATGCAAATGTGGTCGTGTTTGCATTTCATAGCGTTATCGCGTGAATGCAAAACATAAACATCAAAAAGAAAAAAAAATTAATGAATAATGAAAGAATAAGCAACATGAGTGATGCAATCTCATCTTCCACAACTTAGAGGAATTTCTTTTGTTTTGGCCATTTCCATGAAAATTAGAAACTTTCCCATTTGCGATATATCCTAATGAATGTGATACGTGCTTATTACCTTACTTTTCTTTGAATTGGATTGAAGAGAGTTTCATTTGTTATCTACTTTCATACATTGTGTATATTGGCTTTGAAATCCTTTGGAAATATCATTTGGGGTATGCCATGAGGATATTGTGATTTTGGTGCATGTTTTTCACTTTAATCCAAATTTATCGCATATTTTGCTAGGGACTAGCAAAAAGCTAGTTGGGGGTGTGATTCGGAGTGAAAAGTGTATATTTATACCCCATAATTACCCCGTTTTTGTGCTAAAATTAGGCTTAAACTTGCTCTTTTTGGGTATATTTTCATTTCATGTCATTTTAGGAGCTTATTCTCATTCTTTCCACAAAATATGGGTTTTATCGTCTCTATTGGCTTCCTGATATTTTTCATATGCTCCTGGTATTATTGTGATCATATCGCCATTTTTGGGAATTATTTGAGCATGTGAATAATTTATATGGATTATTGGAAGTCAATATTGCATTTTAACAGTTATTATATTAATTTCATAATCATATGGACTAATTTCTCCTTCCCCTATTTTTCAGGTACCCCTGGGAGTTTTGGGGATTTTTCAGAATTTTCTGGGATTTTTCTGGGATTTCTAGATATTTTTGGTGAATTGTTTGGATGAAAAAGGGAGAGAAAATAGGAAAGGGGTGTTTAATCTGTGGACGCCACGTGGCGCAACCGCACAGCCCCACGTGGCACCACTGACGTAAGCTTCCCTTTCGAAAATTTGTGCGGGCTTCTCCAGCATCCCGCAAAACTCTTGCGGGCCCATTTGTGAAAACAAATGCAAATTAAAAAAAGATTATAAATAACAGCCCAGCGGCCCGGCCCGCTGGCCGGCCCGCTCTGCTGTTCGTTGTATTTATAAATTTAAAAAAATTAAAAATAACGGCCCGCTGCTACGCGAGCTGGGGCGGACTGGGGGGCACGTGCCCCGCGTGTGCCTCCGCGTTATTGGAATTGTGGGCGCTTGGAGCCCGCGGGTCGGGCGCCCGTGCGCCCGACCCGCTAGCCATCTAACCCGTTTTTTTGCCCTTATTTCGCCCTGTGCGATTTTTTTGAGAGGCAAGCTCGGCTGTTCGGTTTTCTTTGATTTTTTAGGGCTTGGGGGAAAGCTTGGAGGCCATGGAGATGATGAGAAAGCTTGGAGGAGGAGCAATGGATGGAATCAAGGGTTCATTTGGGAGAGTTCTTGGGTGAAATCCTTTCTCCCTCTTTTGTAATTTTGCATCTCTCTTTTGTATTGAATTTGGGGATAATTTTGTATAAAATTTCCATCTTTTTCATGATGACTGAGTAGTGTAGAATGGCTTGGGTTGTGATTCATTGATGTTGGGTGTTAATTTTAGTTCCAATTTCCTCTTGCCTATTATATTATTAATCTTGGATGAATTGTTAGGGCACACTTTAATTGGTTAAGTCCCGAGAGGGTACAATTCGAGATGAATCCATGTTCCTAATTTGATTAGTGCTACGTTGATGTATCCATGCTTATTGCTAATTGTTGTGTTTTTAATGCTAAATTTTCCGATTGGGTATCCTTAGCCGAATGATCTATTGAGTTATATGTGGGTAATTTGAGCTTTATTAACACCAACATTAGTGAACCCACAACCCATTCTCCTCACCTAGCTATCCTAACTTCCCATTTGGCTCTCTAACCCTACCCACTTAGGATAGGATTTTAGTTTCACCTCACATTTTTCCACTCATCCACCATTAGCGAGTTAGTTGTAACACACTTTAACTTTCTTTATCGATCAATTTTGTGAATATAGAACGACTTGTCCCTGTGATCCGACCCGGTACTCATTGGTTATATTTATTGCATTGACACTCCTATGACTGGGAGTGGAAGACATGCTCCTTGCGCGTCTTCCCCGTCACAACCACGGAGTACGAGGCTGCCATTAACGGTTTGAAGCCCCGCCGGGCACTAGGGGCGACGAATGTGTTGTTGATCAGTGACTTAAGGCTCGTCATCCAATAAATTGAAGTCATCTTCGAAGCAAAGGAGGATTTGATGAAGCTGTATCTGAAGTGCGCCTGTGCCGAGCTACTCAAATTCAAAAAGGCAGTGGTCCAGCATCTCCCAAGGTCGAACAACCTCCGCATCGATGCCCTCTCAAAGCGGGTATCCTCTTCTTCGGCTGAGATTGGGAAAGCTATCTACATTGAGAACCTGCTTACACCAAGCCTGGAGGAGGGCGAGCTAATATGCGTCGACCTGGAGCAGTCATAGATGAGCCCGATCGTTGCCTACCTGGAGACCAGAGCCCTGCCAGAGGACAGACTGGTGGTACGAAAGATCGAAAGGCGGGCCTTGAAGTTCGTGATCTTTGGTATCATGCTTTACTGGAAGCACCGCGCGAGGTACGACGTCTTGCCCTATCTAAAGTGCCTTGGGCCGAGAAGGGCGGAGGAGGTCATTCAGGATATCCATGAAGGGCTATGAAGAAACCATTACGGAGGCCGAACACTGGCACATAAGGCAATCCGGCAAGGCTATTACTGGCCGACCATGGTGAAGGATGCAACCAACTACGCCAAGCGATGCGTGGAGTGCCATAGATTATTCAAACATACGACCGCCCCGCCCGTCGATCTGATACCAATCCTGAGCCCGGTCCCGTTTGCCAAGTGGGGGCTTGACATCCTCGGCCCGTCCCCATGGCAACAGCAGGAAGAAATTTTCTCGTCGTCGCCATCGACTACTTCACTAAATGGATCGAGGCGAAGCTGCTGGCGCGCATCACATGGGTGGATATGAAGAACTTCGTCTGGAAGTCAATTATATGCCACTTCGGGGTACTTCACTCAATAGTGACAGACAACGGAAAGCTGTTCGACTCCGTGGACTTCAGAAGCTTCTGTTTGGACTGGGGCATCAACCTACACTTCACCTCTGTGCCGCATCTATAATGCAATGGCCTGGCCGAAGCAGCGAACAAGTGCATCCTGGAGCCCCTAAAGAAGAAGGTCAGCAGTGCTCCTGGATCGTGGTCCGACGAGCTACCAGGCATCATTTGGTCTTATCGCACCACGTACAAAGCTTCAACCGACGAGAGCCCTTTCATGCTAACTTATGGGACGGAGACCGTCGTCCCAATGGAGGTCAGTGAGGAGTCCCTTCGGCTCCAGTACTTCAATGAAGAAGCAAATGAAGAAGGCCTCGATATCAATATCGAGCTCGTCGACGAGGTAAGGGATCGTGCACTAACAAATCTAATCAAGCACAGCCAAAGGATGGCGAGGTACCTCAATTCCAGTGTCAGAAAGCGGAGCTTCAATGACGGAAATCTCGTCCTCAGAGACGCAACTTTTAGACCCGAGATCGGCCGCCGAGGGAAGCTCTCCATAAAATGGTAAGGCCCTTACACCATAACTGACGTCGTGGAACCGGCGACCTATATTTTGGTGACCATGGAGGGCAAGTAGCTAGCCCACCCCTGGAATGCCGAGCATTTGCTTAAATACTTTCAATAAATGTGCTCCTTGTAAATTCAATGAATATATTTAATAAATTTATATGTTTGTACACTCAATGAGTCGTCTGAATCTACATTTCAACACTCTTCTAAAATTAAGAGCGCCGTAGCGAATGTTGGATGCACATTCGGGAGCCCAAGCCTTCGTGGAACGAACCAACGGAGGCTGCGGGGTTGGCTTCAGCCCATCTACACCCTTCCCTCAAAGACCTCTGGGGCAGCTTGCCCACCAACATAGGTTGCGGGGTCGGCTTCGGCCCATCTGCACCCCCCTCTCGGCAGCTGGCCACCAAATCCGGAGCGGACATGTGGGGCCAGCGACGGCCCAATACCCGTCCGATTGCAGAGGTTACAGGGTCGGCGACGTCTTAATACCCTCCCTCTCAAAGACATCCAGGGCAGCTTGCCCACCAAAAGAGGTCGTGGGGTCGACTTCAGCCCCATCTGGCATCTGCACCCCCCTCTCGGCAGCTGGCCACAAAATTCGGAGGGGACATGCAGGGTTGGCGATGGCCCAATACCCACCCGATTACAGAGGTTGCGGGGTCGGTGACAGCCCAATACCCACCCTCTCAAAGACCTCTGGGGCAGCTCGCCTACCAACAGAGGCCGCGGGTCGGCTTCGGTCCATCTGCACCCCCATCTCGGCAGCTGGTCACCAAATCTGGAGCGAACATGCAGGGTCGACGACAGCCCAATACTCACCTGATTACAAAGGTTGCGGGTTTGGCGACGGCCCAATACCCACCCTCTCAAAGACCTTTGGGGCAGCTCGCCTACCAACAGAGGCCGCGGGGTCGGCTTCAGCCCATCTGCGCCCCCATCGGCAGATGGCCACCAAATCCAGAGCGGACATACTGGGTCGGCGACGGCCCAATACCCGCCCGATTACAGAGGTTGCAGGGTCGATGACGGCCCAATACCTGCCCTCTTAAAGACCACTAAGGCAGCTCGCCCACCAACAGAGGCCGCGGGGTCGACCTCGGCCCATCTGCACCCCCCTCTCAACAGCTGGCCACCAAATCCGGAGAGGACATGCGGGGTCGACGACGGCCCAATACATGCCCAATTACAGAGGATGCGGTGTCGACGACGGCCCAATACTCGCCTAATTACAGAGGGTGTGGTGTCGATGATGACCCAATACCCTCCCTCTCAAAGACATCGGGGGAAGTTTGCCCATCAGTAGAGGCTGCGGGGTCGGCTTCGGCCCATTTGCACCCCCCCTCTCTACAACCTCCGGAGTGGAAATGCGACTCTACAACATTCAACTTCCCCTCGACCTTAAGCTCGTACAAGCTGAATGTTGGGTGCATACACACACAAAGATACAAGACGCTGAACAAATAATGCAAGCAAACAACAATGATAGTAAGCAAAAAATTTCAATTTTATTTCGTTTAACTATTTACATTACAGGATTAAAATAAAAAGAAAAAGACTCCAGGCTCGGCCTCATGACCGACCATACATTATCGCCCTAGCTTATGGCGCCTCGACTTGGCTGCCACTCCCTTGACTACAGCCCACTGGGACCTGTGAGTCTGCCTGCTCACCTCCCTGGTCGCCACCGGTCGGAATCTTCGCCACCTCGACCTCGGCAGCATGAGAAGCCTCAGCTTCATCATCAGAAGCCACTGACATGAGGACGAAGTCGATCTCTAGTTTGGGTAGAGCTTCCCCAACCTCGCCTTGGACCTCTCGAGGCCGGCCTCCAGACTATCATCAAAGCCCTCCGCCCTCATGGCCATCAGGGCAGGGACGAGCTTGATCGTCTGATACTGACGGACCGCCAGAGCCCTGACCTTGGTCAGGTCGACCTTCGCCAGCTCAGCGTTCCGTTGCTCCAGCTCAGCGATCTTCGTCGCCTCCTCCTCCTTCTCCGAAGCCAGAAGCTTCTCGGCAGCGACCCTCCGGGCCTCCTTGTCGCGGACCTTCTCCTCTAGCTCCACAACGACCTTGTCCAGCTTGGCGGTCTCGTCCTTCTGGGTTTGATAGTACTCCCGGAGTTTCTTCAGCTTCTCTGAGACCTCATTCAGCTTCGCCTAGGCCGCACTCTGGTCGATCACCTTCCTCGCCAGGATGGATTTGGCCTTGACCATCGTCTTTGTGTGTGGCTAGAGAGATACCAGTGCGGCCATCGCCTGCAGACGGAATCAAAAGAGTGAGAACAAATAACAAAGACGAAGGTCAACAAGGCAAATAGAAGGGGTGACGAACCTGCATGCCGTGCCAGATGGCCGTTCCACAGAGGCATTCGGCATCCACATTAAGCAGTGACTCTCAGTCCCTCGACAGAGTGCTGTTTTCCGCCAGGCAGGCCGCTGCCCTGGCCTCGTCAAAGATTGACTCATTGGCACCCACCAGGTAGCGTGACATGACGAGCTTCTCCGAAGAGAGTGCGAGGAGCTCCTCCTTCCATGACTTGAAGGTCGTGAGTGCTGCTTCACAGCTAGGAGGGGCAGGCCTTCCCAGACCGGATGGCGTGCAGCCATAGGGCCAGCTTGCCACCGGAGCCTGGCTTGTTGCCGGTAGAACAGAAGACGCAGATGGGAGGATGAACTTACAGGGACGGAGGCGATCGGTGGTTCCCATGACCCAGCCGCGATAGGGATGGCCTCGAGCTCGGTTGGGTCGAGGTTAACGAGCCCCCCGACGCTGCATCACCTGTGCGGGAGATATGAGCGGCTGCCGCGGGCTCCTTCCCCTGTTTCTTACTCCGTTCCTCCTTCTCGGCCCGAGTGGTGGCGATCGCCTCTTGACTCCGCTTCTGCCCGGCCGTTGTCGAGCTCCTGGGTGTGGGCTACTTACCCTTGCCCTTGGTCAGCGGCTGCTTCAGCAACGCCACCCTTGCCATTCTCATCACCTCCTCCATGGACATACTCATGGTCGCACCTGCAAAAAGAAAACAGATCGGGGTGAGCATATCAGAAGTGGGTTACTAAGCTCGAAGTACATTCAAGCTAGACGTTCTGGGCGAGCTGCTTGTCCTTCATCAGCCCCTTCAGCACCCTACTCTCCCTGATCTCCTCCAGGATTTTGGCGCTCTCAATGTCACTCCCCTTACGAACCACTTCGGCGTTCACTACGGGATTCAGGGTCCCCCAGTTCGACCTCAGAGCCAAGTCCGCCAGAGTCGAGACGAATTCAAATCTCTCCTTCCAGTCCCTCACTTTTCCCTGTAGCTCGAGGACGAGAGGTCGATGCCTCCTCGCGCAGACGTAGTATGCCTCCTTCCTCTTCGCCTTAAAGAAGTATTGGAAGAGTGGCATCGTCGGACTTATCCTGTTGGCGGAGCAGAGGACGAGAAAGCCGACCATCGAACTGATGGAGTTCGGCATCAACTGAAAGAGTGTGAGTTAGATGAAATGGAGGACGAGAAAGAGGAAGAGATGGAGCGGGAAGCGGAGCCCCAAGGCGAAGGTCAGATAGTATACGTCGACCTCGTTGTCCCTTGGGAAGCAAACCTGCTCGCTGAGTTTGGGGAGGCGGACGATGTATGGGGGCCGGATATACTTGGAACAGATCTCAGGGATCGTAGAGGGTAGCAGCTGAGACATATGGGCCAGGATTCCAGTTGGGACTGCGGCCATGACTCTGTTGCCGTCGCTTGCGACCTTGGCAGCCTTGGTGGTCAACTTGGGCGCCTTGCCTTTCTTAGGGTCCATCGTAGCCCCTAACGACAAAGCGACGGCCTGCTCAACTGTCATGTCTTCCTCCCGCTGTTCCGACCAAGACATCGACGGTGTCTTCAACGCCACCGGTTTGACTCAGTGGCAATACCCCCTCCAACCTCCTTGAAGTGCTGTTAGACGTGAGGATGTGAAGAGTAAGAAGCAGATGAAGAAGCAGACGACATCATCAGACGGTTCGAAAGAGTACCTAAAACAGGGAAGATGACCGGAGCTCCAACAGTTGCGAGCGAACGACGGTGGTCGATGGTAGCTGCTCTCCACAACGAAGGGGGGAAGCCAAAATTTCGAAAATTCAAGTAAAACCTCTCTCCCGCTGCCCCTCCGTCTCTTTTTATAGGAGGAAACGGCTGATCTCAACCGTCGGCGTGGGCCACGTGGCGAGATTTGAGTGAGTCTGGGCTGGTGCCTCGAATTCTCCCCCAATCACGTCAGCCACACGTCACCTTTTGAGCGGATGGACGTCTCGAATTCTCCCCGTCACCGAATCACCATCATGAATTTTGGGATTTGGCAGTCAGATCGAATTAAATGCCACCAACCAGCTTCCTAATCGATGTGAGTGTGACACGTCATCCGAGCTGAGCCGGGCTTGCCACTTCGAGCTCGAATGAAGGGGGAAATTATTACGACCTTAAGGCCGGCCCATGTAATTAAAGCCCACATACACTGGAAGCCCGAGCGAACATTTCTCCGACCATGCGGAATGAACACTAGCCCGAACGAAAGATCGCCTCTATCCAGGGAAGCTCGCCTCGCCGCACGACAAGCTCGCCCCAGGCCAACCGAAGAAGCTCGCCCAGCCAATCAATATGCTTGCCATGGCAGGAATAAGCTCACCTACTCTCCAACAGGAAGCACGGTCAGACGGTCCGAAGACGCCGAGCTTGGTCGCCGAGCTTCACTCTCCCCAAGGGCGGCCCAGCATAAATATCTCTGACATGGTGATGTAGGGTGAGAACTGATGGCCACCCCTCGCTTCGTATTAATGTATCTGACACCATTAATGCGTAAAATATATCTGACATGCCCCGCCGACATATCGCTTCTCCTCCAGCTAAGCAGACTCGATAGCTGATGGGACGATGAGGAACCGACTTTCTGCTCTATAAATACCCCTCTCCTGCCTCCATAGAGGAGGTTGGTTAGCTAAAATCTCTAACTCTTTCCAATATTCAAGGTCGGATATCTTCCACATATCTGTGCCATCCTCATAAGCTCGCCATGCTTCGCCGATCTGCCTTTAAGAGCGCCAAGCGTGTCCGACACACTTATTTCAAGTCATCTACTGACTTAAGTATCAAAGAGGCTACGGGCTGACAGCCAACCCCGCCTATCTGATGAGTTGTTATTCTCGCAGGAAGCTCGCCTCAGCTACTGGGAGACAACGACCTTCAGTCGACCTTGCATCCTTCAACTCTGAAGCGAGTTTCGAGTCGTGCTAACCTTGCCCTAAGCCAAAAACTTGTAATAATTATACCCAGTGATTCCCTTTAACAATAAATTTCATTGTTGGCAGACTTGACCCGCAACAGTGCAAAAAGTAATTGTTTTTGGACGGCTAATGAGAGGCCGCCAAGTCAGCGCACCTAACCCAAGTTGTTCAGTACCATCTTTTGTCCATTATTCTCTTTGAAAAGGGATTACTCGCTTTTTGGCCTGCCAATGAATAGCTTCCACGTAAGCACACCTTTCCAAGATTGGCCATGTGCCCTCTTTTTTGACATTATTCTCTTTGAAAAGGGATTACTTGCTTTTTGGCCGGCCAATGAATAGCTGCCACGTCAGCACACCTTTCCAAGATTGGTCATGTGCCCTCTTTTTTGACATTATTCTCTTTGAAAATAGAATACTGTATGACAGATGGCACCTGACCAACTTGGGTCAGGTGCGTTAACGTGGAGGCCTCTCATTGGCCAACCAAAAAGCAATTGATCGATTGACATACCCAATTTTCCAAAACGACCTTCAACATTCCCCCCCCCCAAATATCCCTTGATTCACATATCACGTAATTTTCGTTGTATACACATCTCTCATAAATGTTACATGTTAACTAATAACCCACTAGAACTAATTGCTCATCACACAAACATAATTAGTTAATTAATGTAATTAGTTAATTAACAGTCAAGAAGGTGGAGGTGGGATAGATGGCTACAGTAGAGAAGGTGGATGCGAGATGGGTGGCTGTGGATGGGGATGAGGGGATGGCGCTTGGGAGGAGGGGCGGGTGGAGTGGGTTGGGGGCTGTGGCAATGGCTATCGGGATGGATTGTTGTGGCGGAGGGTCGGGCGGAGGTGGCGTAGGGGCAGGCGGAGGTGGATGGTGGTTGGGGTATGAAGGCGGGCGGATGTGGGCTGGGGCTGTGGATGAGGCTATGATGGGCTAATGGGTGAGGGGGTGGGGATGAGGGGTGTGCGGAGAGGGAGAGGGCTTTGAGGGGTAGGGCATGGGAGTAGGGGATGGGGCTGGCATAGGAGGGCGGGCGTGGGGGCAGTGGCTAGGGCAGGGGCTGTGGATGGGGGCGGAGGACGGGCGGATGGGTGACTGCTCCAAAAAGATATTGTGATATTCCCAAGTATATGAAGTCAGTCAAATAGTAGTTCTGGCGAGTCTGTGGTTGTATTCATCATGGACAACCTAATCTGCAAATTTAACAATCCAATATTAGGCAAGGCAATTAATTGGTGAGATGTGAACCACCCTTTCGAGGGTGAATTGTTTGGTTGATGGTGTGAGTGTCAAACTTATATTGAAACAATGCTAGAGAGAATAATTTGGGAATTCAATGATAGGGGAGCATGCGTATTGTGCTTTCATCGGGGTTGTATGGTATTGAATTATTCATTCATCCTGGATAACTCAATCTCACATCCAGGCCAAGTTATGGAGATCGGATGGAAAAACAATCAATTGCAATGATTTTGGCATCATAATTAATTATCGAATTAATTGTTTTTGTTAGGGTTGAATTTCTGCTGATAATTGTTGGCATTAGTGGCACTATATCTGGAGAGCTCAGTTTGTGGAATCTGGATTGTTTTTGAGCAGTTTGAGCAAAATGTTGAACATTATGTTGCAACATTATGTTCAACATTCGGGATCTGGAATAATTGTTCCTATACAGTAACGCTATTTTGGTCTACAAATCTGTTGTGGTGATCTCAGATCTGATTTATAGCCTAGAATATCGGAGGTTCCTGATTTGATTGATTCCAGATATTGGTGAGATTTTTATACTCCTTACCCGAATTAGTTCCTTAATTGATGGAGGTTTGTTGAGAATATTTGGGAATTTGGTTAGTTCCTAAATTGATGGGAGGAAATATTTGCTGAGATTTATTGGTTTTATTTACCAGAAATAGATCCTTATTCTATGGGCAAAATATCCACATGAGATTTGTTTTAATCTTCTTACCCAAAATAGATTCGGTGGTTCCTTGAATATGAGATTTCGTACCCGAAGTGATCCTAGAAATATTGGTGGATATTTAGCATTAAAGAGGAAGTTATTTACCCGGATATAGTGGTTAAAAAATCTGGTTGGTTTCATAACAGAATGGTATGTGCGGTTGAAGATATGTGCGGTTGAAGATTCTATATATGAATGTTTTCAGATCTTGCATTATTGTTTAGATCTTCTCCAGATATTCAGTTGAATGCAGGTATACATAAAATTTACTGATGAAGGTGAATGAAAGGATCATCCACAACCGAGGTATGAAAGATCCACTATCAAATGAGTGTTTATGAAATGTTGTACAAAATGTCATATGGAATGTTGAACTTATTGTTCAACATTTGAGATCAGATTCGGCAAATCTTCCATGCAGCTATTTGATTTGCGTCTATTGAAGATAAGACCTCTTCGTGACTGAACTATGGTTTTATTTACCAGAAATAGACCCTTATTTTATGGGCAAAATATCCACATGAGATTTGTTTTAATCTTCTTACCCAAAATAGATTCGGTGGTTCCTTGAATATGAGATTTCGTACCCGAAGTGATCCTAGAAATATTGGTGGATTTTAGCATTAAAGAGGAAGTTATTTACCTGGATATAATGGTTACAAAATCTGGTTGGTTTCATAATTGAATGGTATGTGCGGTTGAAGATATGTGCGGTTGAAGATTCTATATATGAATGTTTTCAGATCTTGCATTATTGTTTAGATCTTCTCCAGATATGCGGTTGAATGCAGGTATGCATAAAATTTGCTGACGAAGGTGAATGAAAGGATCATCCACAACCGAGGTATGAAAGATCCACTATCAAATGAGTGTTTATGAAATGTTGTACAAAATGTCATATGGAATGTTGAACTTATTGTTCAACATTTGAGATCAGATTCGGCAAATCTTCCATGCAGCTATTTGATTTGTGTCTATTGAAGATAAGACCTCTTCGTGATTGAACTATTGTTTTTGGAGATAAGATGTCATCAAGTTTGTTGATCAGAATCAGATCTTCTTCTACAGTGCGGGATTAGGTGATTATTGTTGAAGCTGTTGAAGGATGGTTAATGACACTTGGTTGTTTTTCGGTTTTGATTGTCGACTGAGATTTCCTCATTAACTGCTTTATCTTGCTTGGATGCGCTGCATATGTTTCCGCCTATCCTCGGTGATTCTGTTGGTGGAGTTGTTGTCAACAGCTTAACTTCTTCGAGGGGTTAGCGAAGTAAAGGAGGGCGTGGACTCTTGATGTGGATAACGATTTTTGACGAAAGTTTTTGAAGAACTCCGGGAGGAGGCCGACGGCTACGCGTGTAGGATCAAGGGAGCTGATCTAGTCGGCTGTGCAAGGGGAGCTTGCGAGCAAGGGGTGCTTGCCGAGAATACTCCATGGGTTGGTAGAGACCACCCATCACGGTTTGTATTGAGGGGGAGGTTGTTCCTCTTAATAGAATCGTGATAATTAGTGATTGTACTCATTGATTATTTTAGTGGAGTATTCTGATTTTCTGGGCATGGCCCCGCAGATGTAGGTGTGCGCACCGAACTGCGTTACCAAGTTTCTTGTGTCACCTTGGTGTTGATGTGTGTTTAATCTGTGTGTTTTTCTTGATTATTCCTACGTACTGAAAACAACAGTTTTCTTGGAAATTAAAATGTGAATAGATGAATCTCATGGTTCATCACCCACCTTGGGCCCCTCTACGGTTTTGTGCACGTAGACAATGCCTCGCGGCACGTCATCATTATTGGCTCCTTCGACGGGTAGTGCAATAATTAATAAAAATATTGAAAACAATTATCCCAATAATTTCATCAGTTAGTAGTGCTACGGATGAATGGAAATTCAATACCCATGAACCATAATTACCACGCAACACACGCGCGCACGTGCGCGCGTGCGCGTATTAGCCATCCTTGGGCATAGAAATAACAAAATTCATTAATAAAATCCAATGTTTAATACAAATAGAATAGACAAATGAATCAGATTAAAGAGGGATTGGAGTTTCTATCACTAAACAAACAGCTCTAGAGTTGGCCCCAATCTCAAAACTACTACAACTCATTACCAAAAACACACAGAAACCCTAAATCAATGATAAAGAAAATATTGATCATTCTCTAATTACAATAATTAGCTTAAATACTCTCCATACCCCAAAATGATCTCGCCCCCACAATCTCAGATCGATGGTCATGATCCCTTCAGTTTAAGAGATGGTGTGGAGTCAGGTCGGGTTGTAATGAGCTTTAGATCGTGCCTTCAGTCGACTACCAGACGTTTGGTGTTGATAAACCAGACGTCCAGTTGCTTGGACATGAGGCTTTCTCATGATGAGTGACCCAGAATCAAGAGACCCAGACGTCTGTAGATTTGGTCCCAGACATCTAGAGATTTGGTCCCAGTCGTCTGGTTGCTATAAAGTGTCTTACTCCACGGAATGACCCAGACATCTTATTTGACGACATTGGACATCTTGCGAAGACTCAGTCATCCAGGCTTCCTTCTGTAGACGTCCAATGGCATGGTTTGTAATTATTCTCCAACTCTTTGTTTTTTAATACCATCTTGGAGTCGACTGAACAGGCATTTGGAGCACTCTTCCCAGACGTTTGATGCACAAGTCAGACGTCTGTGAAATGTGCATCAGACGTCTGACGTATCATGGAATTTGTCCACTCATAGTGCATAAGACGTCTGACGTATCATGGAATTTGTCCACTCATATATATATATATATATATATATATATATATATATATATATATATATATATTTGACAAACCAAACTCTGAGGTATATCTCCAAATGGCTGATCTTACATTTTTCAATATGAGCAGGTTAAAATACCACAGAAAATCCCAGAAAGTTCCTAAATTTCCTTTTAAAAAATACAATGAACTTGAATATACATTAAATGATCAAGAATGCACATTATAGAGCTCAATCAATCATCAAAATGCATGAAAATGCCATGAAATGGAGGGTAAATATACAATATAAACATATAATCACCCCACATGCTAGCGTGTTGCTAGTCTCTAACAAAATAAGCGAACAACTCTAGAATTTTCACAAAACACATCAAATCATGGCATGCATTAAAATCATCATTCTCTAACATATCCCGACAATATGCATGACATCACATGAATTAGAGCTTATATCCATAACATACTCCTAATCAACGCACTACTAGCACTAAACATACACAAGATCTATCAGTGCCCGAGTAGAACAAAATCTCATATCTCAGAATTCTAAGTTTTTAATGGTTGGTCTATACAACAATCACTTGGTCTATACAACAATCACTTGGTCAAGAGTTCATGATAATGCTTTTTCCTCAAAACATGCATTATTGTTATTCTCTTTTCTTTTCTTCTCTCCTCTTTTGAGCTTAAATATATTCATTTAGTAAGCCTTGGGTCAATAGCTCCTAGACTGGATGGCCTTATGGTATTGAGCCAAAATGGACCCCTCAGACTTAACGGCTCGAATCATTCAAGCTTAATTTTTTATATTTTATCATGCCCTCCACCATCCATTCTGTGACGTGAGTCTCCAATGCTCCTTGAGGCACGAGGATCTTACTACTCACTAGAGTTGGGAGAAATGTGCATTATTCAATATATATATATATATAATTTTATATTGTTTTATTTTTTTGGCAATATAATTTTATATTGTTTTATTTTTTTGGCATAAAAATAAGCATGCTTAAGCAAAGTTCTCAACCATTCACTATTGACAAGTGACATGCATGTATTAGGCCACTAGTTAGGTTAGAACCTAATCAATTCGATTGCTTCTACATATGCACCCATGTCACACATAAATATTTCAAAATGGGGTAACTGTGTCATGAGGGTGAGTGTCATGATGACGTGAACTATATTCATGAGAGTTAAGCAAATGTCATTTTATGTATAGAAATCATAATTCAACCAAGCCATACTCAAGTTCAAGAATTTGAATAGCTTTTAAAATCCTAAAAAGAGTTCACCACATTATGCACAAGAGTGGCGTGGGTGATCAAAATGTGAATGTAATTGATTCGTTGTTTCATTTATTCTAACTATATAAGTACGTGTGTGTGTGTGTGTGTGTGTGTGTGTGTGTGTGTAAGCAAAAGTGAAATTTTTGGAAAAAAATTTATATTTTTTATGGTCATGTATATTTATATGAACACTAAAAGAAATCCTATCAAAAATCCTAATACCCCTTCTCCCAACTTAAAAATGGACTTTGTCATCAATGTTCGAAGGGTACTAGAGACAGAAATGAAAATGCACAATCAAAAACAACTAAACAAAATTTATTTATATTTATACATTATTACCAATAGAAGAAGCATGGAAAGAACACACCTAATTAGTCACCAACTGAATGTGGGTCTGTAAGCTCCACGTCATCTTCATCTTGCGTCCAGGACTCTTGCTAGTGCTTTAAGCACTGCTGTTCATTTTAAATTTGTTGCCATCTTTAGGGTTGATAAAGCTCATCTCTTCATGTGGATAAATGGTCTTCACGATATATGGTCCAATCCACCAGGAGCATAACTTTCCTGGGAAGAGATGCAACTTTGAGTCGTAGATGAGCACTTTCTGGCATGTGGCAAACTCTTTCATCCATATCATGCGATCGTGGATAATCTTCAACCTTTCATTGTCTAACTTGGCATTGTCATATGCTTCTCTTCTCAACTCCTCAAGTTCAACCAATTGTAACCTACGAAAAAGGAGAAGAGTCAATATCAAAATTCAATTTCGTAATTGCCCAAAAAGATTTATGTTCAATTTCTACAAGCAAATGACAAAGTTGTTCATAAACAATGGGGTAATGAGACATCCCTAGTGTGGTCTTGTAAGGGGTGCGTTACACGTAGTTGGGAGAACGATGCATATTTTATTATTTTTCTATTCAACTATACATAACGTTTTTCTTTTTTAATAGCATGCTTATTTCGTATCTTTTTCATATAATTTTCACTCCCAATTCACGCCACTTCACCACACTTTCTGCACCACTTCTTCCGCTTTTTGTTTCTTTTTAGTCTTTGGGTTTCCATGATGTGTTTCAGGTGAAATCATGAAGTTTTAGGATTCAAAAGCAGGGACATATGCTTTGGGAGCGATTGGGGAAGCGACGAACCTCGGATTGATGAAGGATTATTGAGGGACTAAAGCCCCCACATGACCGTGTGTGGTGACTTGGGAGCGATTGGAGAAGCGACGAGCCTCGGATTGATGAAGGAGTGTTGAGGGACTGAAGCCCCTACATGACGGTGTGTGTCACCAGACACGGCCGTGTGAGACGACACAGCCTAGAAGCCAAACGAAGCCACCACACGGCCCTTTCAAACGATTGTGTTGGCCATATTGCTTGGAAGCTAAAGCCAAAACATCACGGCCGTGTGGAAATCCACACGACCGTGTCGCCCTAAAAATGAACGAAGATAGAAGCTGCAGCTACTAGAGCATTGTGCTGACACGATCGTGTCGCTATCCCACACAACTGCATCAGACAGCGACTCTTGAAGAAGATTTCAAGGTCCAAGGCCGACTTTTGCCAACATGACCGTTGGATCATCCACACGGTCAGATCAGGTCGGATCTCTGCTAACTCGCTAGGGTTTTTGGGATATTATGAATAGGTTGAGTGCGTCGTTTTGTGGAGGGAGCCAATGATTGGACTCGTTTTCCATCCCTTTTTCATTTCTTTTCTTAGTTTTATGAGTAGGAGTAGTTTAGTTTAGGTTTTTATGTGTATCCCCCATTGATGCAAGCTTGTATTGAAGATTTTGTATTGTAACGCTTTAGAAGCTAAGTATTTCTTCTTGTTTCATATTTTATACATGTTTTGCTATTCTTCTATTGTCCTCTTCATTATTCTCTGTGTTTCTTAATGATATGTGAGTAGTATTTTAATCTAGGGTTGGGTTAATCTTGATCTATGGAATTGAGCATGTGTTGAATAAATTGTGTAGCTATTGAATGATGTTAGGGTTAGGAATTGCCATGCTTAATACACCCGGTGTGCGGTGATGCGCTAAGGAAGTATGCCTGGTCTCACGAGGGATGGACATATCATGGCATCACGGAAGTGGGGGTATGTGATAATTGGGTTGCCCTATCATTGCATCACGGAAGTGGGTGATAGATGGTAATCTGACGAACGACATGTGCTAACACGAGGGACAATTCTATCCTAGCATCACGGAAGTGGGGGGGTAGGTGACATCCTTAGGTTAGACAACCTTGCCCTAGGATCAATTCGGAAGCTAGACGACGAGTTCATCCACGTGTTCAATCCATATTAGAGTGATACCTAACCCAATGGCTTTTTCCCTTTATTTTATTCTCCATATTCCATAAAATCCCCACGTAGCTAACCACAATCTAGGGTTAGTACTCAACTACACACCCTCACGGTGGACGGACTGTTAGCGCTACGACGACGCTATGCGCTTGCGGCTACAAATATCGAGAGCTTAATTCACATATTAAGTTTTATGGCGTAGTTACCGGGGAGATTGCCTTGATTGATATTAGTTTAATTCTAGGTTCGTTAGTCTACGTGTTTATAAAAATAAACAAATAAACAAAAAATTTCTACTCCCATCCCATTTATATTTGATATTCTATTGTGCCACTAACGTGCTTCTCTTTGTTTTTTTATTACTAGGTGAGTTTGGAGCATAATGTGGACGCCGAACTTAAATGCATATATGACACATGGTGCTTAGATGGGAGACTATGATGATTCTCTGCTGGTTGTTGCAGTTTGCAAAGCATGTGAGATGCAGGGACATATTTACACCCAATGCCAATATTTTACCCATACCCATGAACACTAATTACCACACCACACCCACCCACACGCGCGCGCGTATTAGCTATCCGTGTGCATAGAAATAGCATTCTTCATTAATAAAATCCAATATTTAATACAAAAGAAGAGACAAATGAATCAGATTAAAGAGGAATTAGAGTTTCTATCACCCAACAAATAGCTCTATATTTGGCTCCAATCTCAAAACTACTACTGTCATCTCCTTGCTAAAAACATATAGAAACCCTGAATCAATGATAAAGAAAAGATTGATCATCTCCTAATTACAATAATTAGGTTAAATACTATCCATACCCCCAATAATCTCGTCCCCATGATCTCTGAATGTAATACCATACGCGTGAAATACGATATGTGTATGCTTTTATATCTGTAGTTTGCATCCATGGGTGTGTAGAGATATTAGAATATATAAAGATATGTATGGAGTATTTTGAGATAAATGCAAAGACCAAAATGTGGGGACTTTTGCTGCCACCCGTTCTCTCTCAATCTACTAGGATTCATGTGCATGCTAAACACAAAAAGATCAAGTCAACAAACAACGCATGAATCCTAGTGCTATTATGACTTTTGGTTTTCTCCGATTTAAACCCCTCATGTGCAAATCCTAAAACCCAAGGAAAGCAATATTTTCCACAATAAAAAACACTAAACCAAGGCCGGCCCTATCATCCATCAAGCTTTCATAAAAGGTCGGCTATAACATCTCTCCATCAAGCAATTATTGAAGATCATCAAGGCCAAGTCAATTGAAGAAGATCAAGTTCTTTTTTCCAACAGAACACGCACAACACAAAAAGGAAGATCTCCTAGTCGCATGTAAGCATCTTCAAGGGCCGACTCCATCAAGCATCCGTGCTCTCTCCTTCTCCATTGATCAATCAATCAAAGTAGACAAAGCTCATCCTCCTTGCTGTAAGCTTCATATTCAAGCAAAGCCCATATATCACAAACAAACAAGCTTTCCCAGCCACAAGCACGTTTTCACATAACTCACGGCCAAGGGGTATTGCAAGCATCCAACCATGTCTTCTCTTATTTTTCAGTAGCAGAGGACGAGCTCACGATTCTAATGGATATTTTGCGGATATTTCTGAGCTCGGACTACATTTTCTTGAAGATAGACCGGCTGACTGCTTTACACATAGATCAGCCAAGTCACTCAAGCACCCAGCTTTGAATCTGACTGGGCAGAATTTGTAAATTCCACGCGCCTGGCCCGTGAATCACATGAACTAGATTTTGTTGCTTTGCGTACAGACAGCTGCAGATTGATTTGAGCATCAAACTTCAAAGCGTCACAACTTTTGATTCAGAGCTCCGATTTACGAACCGTTTGCACTGACACGATAACAATATCACATACTACGTTACAATGATATCTCTCTAATTTATTACTTCGGTTTTAGATCAGTTAGATTTATAGTCTGTGTGAGATTGTATTATCGAATAACTTCACCCATAAGTTATCGTTGAGCTTATATTCACTGATTTGGATTTTGTAACGGTTTGATAACCACATGTAAGATAATCAGGTTGAGATGGGTTGGTCACTACCCAGAAGTGTGATTAGGTTGTAACGGTAGAATCACCACTCATATGTATGATCAGGTTTCTTTTTTAGGGTTATCAAAAAGGATTAAATCCTCTGGGTTAAGGTCAGAGAGTAGGTGGGGAACCAGCTCCGTTAAAATCTGTGATTGTGTGCACTCTGATATATTCTGTTGCGTGCTTAAAATTTTAATTTGTGCCATACACCCTATTCACCCCCCTCTATGGTGTTTTTCAAAAATCTTTTAAAACTTAGAAAGAGCTTGGCATTAGAATTGCGGGAGAGAGAGGGGGAGAGAGAGCTTAAAAATTGCTTTGAATGCTTATGAACGCTTAGAAAATTTGCTCATTCATTACCCTAATAACTCCAGCCAACTCCCTCTATTTATAAGTCATTTTACCGTTCAAAAATAATCCCACAAATACCCTTGTAACGTCTAAAAAAACAAAACTCTGTAAAGATCTGGAACTTTGTCTGTTAGTTCAAAGTAGGCGACCGCCGTTATGATGGTAGTCGACTCCCAAACAAACCACGGTCGACTGTCGTTATAACTGCGGTTGACTCTTTTGGGGTCCAGCACACATACTTCTTTACCCATTCAAAGTAGCCGACTAACATCAAAAACCAGTCAACTATAATTCTGATACATTGGCTTTAGGCCTTCAAAACTTCGTAAAATAATTTTAAAACATTTCTAAAACATTTAATACGTTCTAGGAAGTATTGTGTGTGGGGGGGCCCTCCAATCTAAAGGCCTACAAAAGATCTAAGAACGTGAATACTAAATACATCAAAACACGCAATTTGGCTTCTTGATGCTTTTGAATGTTCTCCTCTTTATCCCTTAGTTCCACCATAGCTTCTTGGATTTGGTTTGAGCTTCCACACCATTATTCAAAGCTTTTAGCTTGACCTTCTTTTCTTTGGCTAATTTCCTTGGCTTTTGTTGACGTCTTACTGACTTTTTGATATTGAACTTCATTCCCCATGACTTTATAATATCTACACACATACTGAAAGAGATTACTGCTAGTTATTTATTGATCACTATCAAAACATCATTAGGGAGGCTCACTATCCAACAGAAACTTAATAAGTTTATCATCTTCACCCTTGCCAAGGATTTACTATGGATCCATATCGACTCCATACAACACTAACATCCCATATCAGATGAGACAAATCCCTTCTTGATCTCCACATTCTTTCACATGTTTTGGACTTGCCTAGTAAGTACCTACCAACGATCGCTTTTACCATTGGTTAGTAAAAGCCTAAGCATAAGTCCTCCCATGTGCATTGTTCTTTAGCACGTATTAGGTCAATGGACTAAGCCGCACCAACTGTCGCATAAGAGCTTCTAATTATAATCAGAGTATGATTACCATATAGAAGATTCTTGATGATTACATGAACTTCTTCTCTAACACGCACATGTGCACTATCTCATGATATTCCTACATCGACTGACCATACCAGACATTACCATCGCTATGGTAAAGATCAATGCACAATGGTCTATCCGGAATGTCAATGTACCGTCTTGGTATTCATAGTATCCATTGGGCCTCACTATCATGATGTCATCATGATCCCAATGTCCTCACACAATTCTAAGGATGTTATTCATGCAATCACATAATAATACCTATACAAACTCATTTGTATCAAAGAATTACATAGATTTTGTTACACAAAATAGCTTTTGAATGAGAAGCATCAATTATAATAATTGATGTAAGAGTAGATGTATCCCAACAGCTTCACCCTAAAATTTAAGTATTTGAACTTTCATGAATGGCTTTGGCCGAAAGCTTGAAAGCTTTGGACCTGTTAAGGACAAAGTGGGCCAAAGGCCCATCGACGATGGCATTGATCTAAAAACAAATGCATTCTGGAATTTGTAAATGTTATCTTGGTTCGAAATTATATGAATAGAAGTACCATATGTCTTCCTTATATAAACATTTATAATTCACGTGATGAAATATGCACTTTTAAGCTATTCAATACATACACACAACTCATTTGATGGCAAAGGTTGACTTGAGCGTCAAGAGTGTTGTTGGGATGGAACCTACTTAAATGTAATGTAGTTCTCACATAAACTAATTTATTATTTGCAATACTAGTCCTCAGATTTCGTGTTGCATGTATACAAACTTTCCTTTCGTATTAACTTAAATGAAACATATTTGAAAAACTTGAATGATACACTTGGCCAATTGGCTTGATAGTAAATTGGCATAACTTTACACTGGAATGAATTGCCAGGTTTTGAAGGACTAATATGAAGCGTCTTAATTACATAATGATAACTCAAAGTTTACATAACATTTCACATAAATAACATGGGGGTGGCGAAGGTGAGGAGGCGGATGACAAATGTGAAGTAGATGGTGATGGCCGCCGCAACGGTGACATATACGATGTGAAAGAGTTAGAGTTCTGAGATGGAAGGGAAAGGTTTGAATAGTGTCATGGGGTTTTTTGGGTTAATATTAATAACCATAATGGTATGAATGCTATAAAAATCACATTTTTGTTAGGTAGGAATATCTTTTGGTATATTTTGACGGCACATTGATAAAAAAGTTAGTAAAGTGCAAAATTTAATGTAACGAAAAAGTGTCTACGATATTTATATGTGACAAAAATGGGCATCGGCCAGCAAATGAGGAAATTTCCTCATTGGCTAGTATCAACACCCATCCATTAATTTTTTTCCATTCAATTCCGAAGCGTTCATTTTAGTTTTCATGTTCAAAAACCTAAACACTCCACTTTTCAAATGAATCCAATGAGGTTTGCTGGTGCATCAACTTGTCACACGTTTAGCGGTTTCGCCGGAACAGATTTTGTGTGTGTAAAGGTTAGATGAACGATCAAAACATTTAGTTTTTTTTCCTAAAAATTGATAGTTTGAGATTTTATAACATGAAAACAAATTGAACAAATCAGATCGTTGAAAAAAGGAAGTGGCAGTGTTTGACCATGAGGAAATTTGCTATTTACAACAATGAAAAAAAACGAGGGAGTTGCTACGCTCACATACCGAATTGCTCTGCGCACGTCCAGAGTTTGGCTGATTAACAAAATTGCAATTCAAAATTTCTCACCAGTGCACAACAAATATTAATCCCAAAATTGCCCACCCGTTGTGCACGGTGAGCAAAACGCGACACCCCAGCCACGACGACACCGTCGGCCCAACCCCCACCGACCCTCTTAATCGTCCCAACCCCTCCGCTGTTTGTCTTTTTATCTCCTTATCTCTAAAACCCACGAAATTAACAAAAAAAACCATAGATTCTGTCGACGAGATTGCTGACGAGCGAGCTCCCCTCCTCGGCTCTTTCCCTATGGTGAGATCCAACCTTCTCCGACCAATCAGACGTCCGATCAAAACCAACGAAATCCACAACAATACCGCTACCCCGTCTGCCGTCCATTCCGTTGTAACGTCCCCCTCCCCAGGATACCCGAGAAGTATGAATCCATCCCAAGTTCTTCCAGAGTAGTGAGTGTTGCAAAGGAAGAAAAGAAAAGAATAAAAGAAACCCGCAGGCCACTGCGCACTGCTGGGGTAGTATTTGTAATGTTCCCGAAAAGCAACCAACACAATGCCAACACAGAACCACAACACAAACAACCAATAATATCTTTACTATACACACTACACAACATACTATACCCATTGCACATAGACAATCACATGTACACTATATAATACATATCACTACACATGTATACACACACTATACACTACACAATACACAAAAACAGACATGACCTATGTATATGGTACTAGGGGCCATTACAAGCTACCCACCTTAAAATCAAGTCTGTCCTCGGACTTCCTTGACTAAGGGCCAACTTAAGGATAGATAGGTTTAGACATCAAGGTCACTCTACCTCAGGCATACATATGCTATAACAAAAGCAATGCACACTCATATGCATACACTTACACGTATATCAAATAGTCACACACAAACAAATACTCATACATGCATACACATTTACACACATATTCATGCTTACACTATTACACACTACCTCATATCTACACAAAAATATAAACATACACACAAGTATACACAACCATGGTACTTCACATAAAGCTATTATACTACTGCATATACACATATATACATAGATACAGACATACAACCATGTAGACCTCCTAGTAAACATTCAAACACACACACATACGTCATCCCGTAGTGGCAAGCAATACATAAGGCACACATATCCATGCTATATGTACAAATACATATAACTAAGCACATGCCTATCCATGCATGGACACACACCCATACACACTAATATATAGGTCATACAATAGATATGTACACCCAACTATAAGCACATCTATCATTATGTGCATAACACCCAACATGCACATAACCTTACTAGCATATAAATACAAACATAGACAAGTACATCCAAAATGTATACACCCTTAGTAGATAGCCATGCACACAGATTTCCATATAATGATATAGCTATACACACACGTATAAGCATAACGCTTACAACCATACATATAACTGTATACATATCACGTATATCACCACATATGCATATACAACACAATAGACAAACATAATGTACTAATATACCAAAAGTATGCCCACTCATACAAGAGTGGGACACAGAGATCCACACATGGATCTACACACACTATATTATACACACACACACACACTACATATATCTTAATCAACACAATAGCTCAACTATACCTATATCTCATAGTTCAACCATATACTAACAAATATACCTTAAAACACCATCATACAGACACATAGTCATACCCGTATCTAGAATCTACATATAGGTACAACTACAGATAAACATACGAATATATCACACAGATATACTCGACAATAGATATACATTACTTGTATATACATGCAAACACATAGCCATCTATTATACATTTGACAACATTTTTTGAATTCTAGGGCTGACTAGAACAAGATATAGAGTGGCCGGGATTTGATCTTGGGAAATCAATGGTTGAGATTGGATTTTTTTGAAAATTTTAGTAGGAAAACTTAAATTTTGGTGGGAAAAATATCTTGAAAACCAAAACATTGAAATTAGAAGTGTCTTGGGAAAGATTGTGGAGATTAAATTTGGGGAGAAAGAGCCTTGGGAACCTAAACTTTGAAATTAGAAGTGCCTTGGTAAAAATTGTGAAGATTAAATTTGGGGGAAAAGTGCCTAGGGAACCTAAACTTTGAAATTAAAAGTGCATGATCTATTAAATTGAATAATATATAAAATTTAGCGTAAAACAATTTAGCGGAACAACAAATTAGCGTAAAAATACCCTGAGGGGGGCGTCGAAGGCGCCTGCTAAATTTTTTAATGCTAATTTGTTGTTCCGCGCTAAAGGCGCGGACGCCAAATGTTATTCGATGCCGAATTTGTTGTTCCGCACCGAAGACGCCTACGCCGAATTTGTTGTTCCGCGTCGAAGGTGTACGTGCCGCTAATATTTTTACGCTAATTTAAATTTTGACCGTGGAAATAATTTTTTGGTGAACAAAAATTCGCAGGGGAAATCGTAAATGAACCGTGCCCACGGGCACGAGTTATGACTAGTACATACATATACATACAACAGACTATCCATGCCTACCCTCATGGACTCTACACTACAGATTGTAACATCAGAGCTCTATCTTAAGGCTGGACTCCTATCCACCTTAAGATTCAACTACCCTTAGAACACTACACGTACTACCCTTACATAGCCGCAGTGCGGATACCTGCATGAGCTGCCAAATGTAACGTCTCGCTCCCCGGGATACCCGGGAAGTACGAACTTTTCACAGGTTCTTTCAGAGTAGCGAGTGTTATAAAGAAAGAAAAGAAAGAATAAAAAAACTAGCATGCCACTGCGCACTGCTGGGGTAGTACTTGTAATGTCCCCAACAAGCAACCAACACACATCCAACACAGAACCACAACACAAACAACCAATAAGATATTTATGTTAGGTTTTCTATCATGCATAAACAGATTTATACGCATCGAAAACATAGAAACCTACCAAGATCCATGCGTTTTCAAATAGATTTGATCAGATTGCTAACATTTTGACGATTCAAATGTATCGGACTACTAGTGCTGCTCTACGAACGACCAATCTCTATCAGTATCCACACACGAACGTCACGAACATGAATTGCGAGGGTGATACGAACATGAATTGTGAGGGTGATTGCTCCTTCTTCGCAACTGGGGTTTCTCTCTCGTTCGCTCGTCAATTTTCTCAAAAAAAACGGGAGAGATAGGTTGAATGCGTAAAAACTGAAAATACTCTCTATATCTTATATAGAATCCCACGTTAACCCTTTAACGTATTTCAGTTACGAAATGATATCTTTAGGATAATATCGTAACACGATATATTATCTGGTAACTCTTTAATGCGTTCTAGTTACGGGGCGATATCTTATGGATAATATCCTAACGAGATGCAATATCTGACAGTTAAGATATTTCGCCTTATTATGAATTTCAAATCAAATTCGAAATCATGTTCAAAACATATCCTATCCATTACGCGCTTTGTGTTCGACCCGATAGGCTCATATCAAATTGGCAGTGGGCCTAATCCCATTAAAAGCTCACGAGTCATAATTGGTCTCTAGCAAGACATCATGACTACCCAATTAATATGAATATCGTTGGTCCGATATTAACCTAACCAATAGAACATACCATAATTCTTTTATCACACGATATCTGATTTGAACATAAGTTATGGACAGTGTCATACTTATATTATTTATACATTTAATTTCTCGTTTACTGAGTAGGCTGATAAAATTAAATGACATTCATTTGAGCACGGCCATGCATTTCTCTGTCCTACTTATCGATGGGCCCATTTGTCACGACCCGCTTCCCTAAAATGGAGGCGAGACGTGAAAAGGTCCGCACGGGAGTGGAGCTGTGAAGCCCCAAACCTGATGAGCGTCAATAAAACATAAGCAGGTCCCTGTAACCACAACGGAACAACAATAATAACACAAGGAGAGACTGAAATAAAATCTCACATCTCATAAATTGTCCAACATGAAAATAAGTCCAACATCCAGAAAAGCCACCAGGCTAAAAGAAAGAGTCTAAAGGCCCAGAACAAGGCCAACAAAAGCAACGACATAACAAAGTATAGGTGCTACGCACCGATAACAAAACAACTGTCTAAACAAAAGGGAAACACAACGAAAACACTAGGACTGGTCCCCAGTGTCCACGTACTCCCCGTCAAACACAAGCTCGGGCTCGGCGTCAGCAAACACCTCGTCCTCAACAAGGTACTCAGGCTCAGGATCTAACATGTGTCACCCAAAAGAGTAAAGGGGCACATGTCAGCAAGTCTAAAAGACTCGGGCAAGGAAACTGAAAGTAAGGCAACTAGCAACCTAGCAGTTATAGCATGCATGACATGGCAGTTATAACATGAGTGCACAATCAAGCCATGGCAAGACAATTTGTACAAGAGAACAATCATCAGGACAAGACAAGAGTAGCCAAGCTACTATCAATCTCAATCAATTCACTATTCACGTTGTTTGTAGATGTTTACGCCTTACAGCTGAATGGTTTCACATTCACGCTGATTGGCCGCTTAACAACTACCCAAAACCCAGAGTTTACGCCTTACCACTGCAGTTGCTGATCGGGCAGACTCCCAGTTGATTGGCCGCTTAACTCTTACCCCCAATACCCACACGTAATGGAGCCAGGGTCCCCGCACATGAGCTCAGCAAGTGAGCCGGGGTTGCCCCGCACGGGAGCTCGCATTCTTAAACATTTGGCGTAGGGGTGCACCTAGCCAGAAACAAGCAATTCGGGCATTGGCTATCAACCAACACATGGCCCGCTTCTGGAACACGAGCCAGGAACACAAGCATTTGTAGCGAAGCTACGCAATCACAGAAGCACTTAAAGAATGCAATGACATGACAATTAATTCGCGTACCGTTAATGGAAAGTAAACATGACATGGTAATTGTGCAACATGATATATGTCGGAACTAGCTTCGTTGTCAAGCTAGTTCTCCAAATTTGCGCCTAGGCGAGTATCATTTCGTCGCCTAGCCTCTTTTACGCCTACAACAAGCAAAATGGCCTAAAACATAGCCTAAACCCTAAGTGGCAAGTTTCACTTGCCTAGCACCGGGGATGACGATCACGAAGGTTCGTCTCGCGGATGCTAATCTACGGGGAAATCGCTGTTATGGGGAAACAATCATCAAATAACATGAAATTTCATTAGGGTTTCATAAAAATACAAATAGGTTATGAGAACATCGGGAGATCGATTTCTTACCGAGAGGAGGCGGAAGAAACACTCCGGAGAACCTAGGGACCAGATCTGGAAACCAATGGAGAAGTTTGGAGAATTATGGTTTTGGGGGGATTTTGGGGATTTGGTGAGATTTTAGGGAAGATGAGAGGTAGAATGAGTTGATGGAGGGTTTAGATGATGAATCTAGGGCTTGGGATGAAGGAATAGGGCTTGGAGGAAGATGGGGGCTCAATGGGGGAGATTTTAGGGTTTTGGGTCGAGTGGAGGAAGAAGAAAACGTTTGGGAGGGGTATAAATAGGTTGGGCTGGCGGCTGCCCAGAAATTAGGGTTTTAACACAGATTAGTCGGTCAAAGAGCAACCACTGACCGACTAGTTTGACAACTAGTCGGTCGGTCGACCAAAGCAGACCGACTAAGTGTAAACAGTAACTTCTGAACGAAAATAGGATTTAGATTTAGTCGGTCCATGAACAAATACTGACCGACTAGTTTAACATCTAGTCGGTCGATGAACGTTCTTAGACCGACTAAGAGTGAACAGTATTGATACCAAAAATAAGTTGAAGAGTTAGTCGGTTAAAGAAGCATTGCTGACCGACTAGTTTGCAACCTAGTCGGTCAACCAACGTTCTTAGACCGACTAACGATAAACAGTAACTCCTGAATAATTTAGAAAGCCAACTAGTCGGTCCAAGAAGGATTGCCGACCGACTGGATCGTCATCTAGTCGGTCGGTGCCCCTTCTTACACCGGCTAATAAGCACCAAAAGTTCCGATACGGAGCGCGGGGCCCCGGGATCGATTCATAAGACTCCTAGGCTTGATCTAATAGTAAGATACGACCGTTATGAAGTCCGTCACGAATGACATACTTCGAAATCGACAATCCCAAGGAAGAAACGAGGAAATACGACGAATTGATCGAAAATGAAAGCTACGGAGACGAAAACCACACACATGAGGAGAAAATCCACCAAAACATATATTATATTATAATAAATCCAGATACATGAAAAGCAGTCGTTACATCCTCCCCAACTTAAGAAAAATTCCGTCCTCGGAATTTCCGAATACTCACGAGTCCGGAAACAAAAGCGGGAAACCCTCTCGCATCTCATCCTCATTCTCCCAAGTAGACTCTCCAGGTGAGCCGTGTCGCCACATCACCCTCACAAGATTGACAATCTTGTTCCGAAGCGATTTCTGACGCCTGTCCAGAATCTGCACTGGATGCTGGTCATACGTCATATCGGGGCGAACGGTAATCTCCGAAAAATCCACAACATGAGATGGATCGCTAATGTATCGACGAAGCTGCGACACATGGAAAACATTGTGAACTCCTTCCAAAGATGGCGGCAAGGCCAAGCGATAAGCTACCTCGCCAACCCTCTCCAAAATGTCAAACGGTCCAATGTATCGCGGGCTCAACTTCCCTCGCTTCCCGAAACGAATCACACCACGATTCGGGGAAATCTTCAAGAACACATGGTCGCCCGGCTGAAACTCCAAAGGACGACGTTTAACATCCGCCCAAATGCTTAAAACGGTCCTGAGCAATTCTCAACCTCTCCCGAATATTCCTGATGATATCCACGGCCTCCACGATCATCTCAAGCCCCAACAGCTCCCGATCACCAACGTCATCCCAACTCAATAGCGATCGACATTTCCTCCCATAAAGAGCGGCGAGAGGCGCCATGCCAATACTCGCCTGGAAGCTGTTGTTGTAAGAGAACTCCACCAAATGCAGATGGTCCTCCCACGAACCCTTGAAATCCAACATGCACGCCCTCAGCATGTCTTCCAAAATCTGAATCGTCCTCTCGGACTGGCCATTCGTCTGCGGATGGTACGCCGTGCTGAAACTCAGACGCGTACCCAAGCTCTTCTGCAAACTCTGCCAGAACTGAGATGTGAACCTCGTGTCTCTGTCCGACACGATACTCACGGGGACTCCATGAAGTCGCACGACCTCCTGCACGATTCACGTTACATCACTATCCATGCTAGGAAAAGAAAATAAAACGGAGAGTAAAAGAATTTACCTCCATATATCTCCTCGCTAGCGCCTCAGTGGACTGTCCTACTCGGAACAGAATAAAGTGCGCAGATTTGGTCAATCGATCTACGATCACCCAAATCGCGTCATTCTGCTTCGGACTCCGAGGTAGTCCAGTCACGAAATCCATAGTGATGTGTTGCCATTTCCACTCCGGAATCGGAAGCGGTTGTAGCAACCCGGCCGAACGCTGATGCTCCGCCTTCACTTACTGGCAAACCAAGCACTTGGCTACACTCCGAGCCACGCTCCTCTTCATACCATGCCACCAATAATTCAGACAAAGATCCTGGTACATCTTGGTGCCACCAGGATGCACAGAATACGGCGAACTGTGTGCCTCCACCATCAACTCCTCTCTAATATCCCCAGCTGGCACACACAGCCTGGCTCCAAACCTCAGTGAGCCATCCTCATGAATCAAAAAGTCAGTCCGCAGACCAGCTCCCACCTGCTCCCGAATCTTCATCAGCTTCGGATCCTCAGCCTGGCCAGCCTTAATCCGATCCACGATCGTCGACTGTACCTGCATGTACATCAACGACGAAGCCTCCCCGGGAAGAACAATCTCCACGCCAGACTCGCAAAAATCCTGCTGTAATCTCCACTGCGAAGTCAACATCATCACCGCGGGAAGCCTACTCAAAGCATCCGGGACCACATTCACCTTGCCAGGATGAAACTGCAAATCAATATCATAATCTGCCATAAGCTCCAACCATCGACGCTGTCGCATGTTGAGATCCTTCTGAGTGAAAATATACTTCAAGCTTTTGTGATCGGTGAAAATCTTCACTTTCTCACTCAGCAGGAAGTGCCTCCAAATCTTAAGAGCAAACACAACGGCAGCCAACTCCAAATCATGCGTCGGGTAATTCTTCTCATGAACCTTAAGCTGACGAGACGCATACGCCACAACAAGCCTGTGCTGATGCAACACACAACCGAGACCCATGCCAGAAGCATCGCAAAAGATCTCAAATCCACCGCTGCGATCAGGCACAACAAGAATAGGGGCCGTCGTCAACCTCTCCTTCAGAACACCAAAAGCACTCTCACAATCACCCGACCAAACAAAAGCAACATCCTTCCGCGTCAACGTGGTCATCGGCTCAGCAATACGAGAAAAGTCCTTAATGAATCGCCGATAATAACCAGCAAGTCCAAGGAAACTCCGAATCTCAGACGCAGACGACGGAACAGGCCACTCCCTGATGGCCCTAATCTTCTCGGGATCCACTGAGATGCCATCTCCAGTCACCACATGACCGAGAAAAGCAACTCTATCCAGCCAAAACTCGCACTTCGAAAACTTAGCATGCAAACGATGCTTCCTCAAAATCTCCAATACCATTCTCAAGTGCGAGGCATGCTCTTCCTCCGACTTCGAATAGATCAGAATGCCGTCAATGAAGATAACGACAAACTTATCCAAAAAGTCGTAGAAAATCAGGTTCATCAGATTCATGAAAACTGCGGGCGCGTTAGTTACGCCGAAAGGCATAACCACAAACTCATAGTGTCCATACTTCGTCCTGAACGCTGTCTTCAGAACATCCCCCTTCTTCACCTTCAACTGATGGTAACCACTCCTCAAATCCAATTTAGAGAACACCCTCGAACCTCCAAGCTGATCAAAAATATCATCGATGCGAGGCAACAGGTATTTATTCTTAATGGTCACCGCATTCAACTCCCGATAGTCCACGCACATGCGACGCGAACCATCCTTCTTCTTTACCAGCAACACCGGTGCTCCCCACGGAGACACACTAGGGTTGATATAACCCTTCTGCAAAAGCTCATCCAGCTGCTTCCGCAACTCTTCCAATTCAGCGGGTGCCATACGATACGGCGCCTTCGAAATCGGCTGCGAACCCGGAACAAGATCGATAGAAAATTCTAAAGCTCGATCAGGTGGCAAACCAGACATCTCCTCGGGGAAGACGTCGCCAAAATCATGCACCACAGCTGGCCACTCCAACTCCATCTGCATAGCCACAGCCTCCACCGGCCTGGCCCGAAATCTGACAGGACCAAGCGAACTGCTACCACGACTGAACTCAAATACTGGGTGTCCAGGAATCTCGAACACCACCTTCTTCCTTCGACAGTCGATCGTGGCATAGAAGCTCGCAAGCCAGTCCATCCCAAGAACTGCATCATAGTTGATGATGTCGTGGACTATGATATCAGCGAAAAGCTCATGTCCACAGAACACCAACGAGCAAGAATTGCAACCACGATGCACCGAGACCACGCCATTCCCTGTAACGATGTTCCAACTCTTGGGAAGAGGGGACGTCGACAAGGAATGCCTCTTCACGAAGCTCCGAGAAATAATGCACATCGATGCACCAGAGTCAAAGAGGACTCGTGCAGGAAATGTGCAAACCAAAACCACACCTAACAAGTAATTAACAATCAAACCCTAGTCTAGCAAACAACCATGTTCAAGCAAACAACACAATCTAACAATCAAACCAGCTAGAAAAGTAACAGCTAGATTGAGGATTACCTGCGATAACCTCATCCACAGCCTCGCTCTCCACAGCGGTCATCAGAAAAGCCTGCCTCCTTGGCGGAACAGCCTGCCGAAAAGTCTGTCCCTGTGGAACAAGAGCTGCTCTACGTCCAGCAGGAACAGACGCTCGCTGCTACAACGGCTGCGCTGCAACAGGTGCCCTCCGCAGCTGATTCGCATGCCGACAATCCTTCGCGACATTGGAAGCATCACCACAAACCAGACACTGGCCCAAAAACTTCCGACACTGATCCTTTATGTGGCCAGGCTTACCGCAGAAATGGCAAGTCTTCAGAATAGGCCCTCCTGGCCTCTTAAACTGAGCGGACTGATTAGGCCTGAATCCAGGTCTAACCACAGCTCTCGCCTGTTCCACAGGCCTCTTCCCAGCACCAACAATAGACCCCCTCCTCTGGTTCACGAGCAGCTCCTGCCTCTTGGCTGCTACTAGAACCTTCTGATAAGACTCCCGGTCAGAAGAGGTCACAAAACTCTGGAGCTCCGAAGCAAGTCCCTGCAGGAACCTCTGAGCTCTCTCCTCTGCGTCCTGCACCATCTTCGGTGCGAACCGACTCAGCCTCATGAACTCTTGGTGATACAGCTCCACCGACGAGCTTCCTTGCTTCAAATCGATAAAACGCTGCAGCATCTCTTCCCAAGCAGCTTTCGGGAAGAACTCACCCTCAAAGCTGGCCTTGAAGGTAGCCCAAGCTATCGGCTCCACCAACATCTTCTCTTCCGCATCCAACCAATTCCGAGCATTATCCTTGAGTTGCCTCCTCGCCAAATCAACCCATCCAGCCGGGGTGATCTTGGCCATCTTCAGATTGTCCTCGATGTTCCGAATCCACTCATCGGCAGCCAGAGGACCCTCAGACCCATCAAAATATGCGGGACCCAGCTCCCGAAATTGCTTCGCTCCCGGCTAAGAGCGAGGGGCATCCGGAAGAGCCCGGGCAGCTCGAGCAAGTGGAGCATTCTGGACTTGCAGGAGCACGCCCTGCTGCACTTGCATCATCCGCATCATCTCACCGCTGGTGGGTTCCCGCTCAGGCTCCTCATCATGAGGGAGCGCACCACTACCCCCACCACGGGTGAATCGTCTTCCTGCCATCTAGTGACACAGAAAACGAATCAGATTAGACTCATAGCTTATGACTCGGACGTCGAACTTAGTTTATTGGACATTCTAATATTACTATCGTCACTCCGATAATCGCAGCTACAGAAGGACCTGCATGGGCCACCAACAAAACCTGTCACGACCCGCTTCCCTAAAATGGAGGCGAGACGTGAAAAGGTCCGCACGGGAGTGGAGCTGTGAAGCCCCAAACCCGATAAGCGTCAATAAAACATAAGCAGGTCCCTGTAACCACAACGGAACAACAATAATAACACAAGGAGAGACTGAAATAAAATCTCACATCTCATAAATTGTCCAACATGAAAATAAGTCCAACATCCAGAAAAGCCATCAGGCTAAAAGAAAGAGTCTAAAGGCCCAGAACAAGGCCAACAAAAGCAACGACATAACAAAGTATAGGTGCTACGCACCGATAACAAAACAACTGTCTAAACAAAAGGGAAACACAACGAAAACACTAGGACTGGTCCCCAGTGTCCACGTACTCCCCGTCAAACACAAGCTCGGGCTCGGCGTCAGCAAACACCTCGTCCTCAATAAGGTACTCAGGCTCAGGATCTAACACGTGTCACCCAAAAAAGTAAAGGGGCACATGTCAGCAAGTCTAAAAGACTCGGGCAAGGAAACTGAAAGTAAGGCAACTAGCAACCTAGCAGTTATAGCATGCATGACATGGCAGTTATAACATGAGTGCACAATCAAGACATGTCAAGACAATTTGTACAAGAGAACAATCATCGGGACAAGACAAGAGTAGCCAAGCTACTATCAATCTCAATCAATTCACTATTCACGTTGTTTGTAGATGTTTACGCCTTACAGCTGAATGGTTTCACATTCACGCTGATTGGCCGCTTAACAACTACCCCAAAACCCAGAGTTTACGCCTTACCACTGCAGTTGCTGATCGGGCAGACTCCCAGTTGATTGGCCGCTTAACTCTTACCCCCAATACCCACACGTAATGGAGCCAGGGTCCCCGCACATGAGCTCAGCAAGTGAGCCGGGGTTGCCCCGCACGGGAGCTCGCATTCTTAAACATTTGGCGTAGGGGTGCACCTAGCCGGAAACAAGCAATTCGGGCATTGGCTATCAACCAACACATGGCCCGCTTCTGGAACACGAGCCAGGAACACAAGCATTTGTAGCGAAGCTACGCAATCACAGAAGCACTTAAAGAATGCAATGACATGACAATTAATTCGCGTACCGTTAATGGAAAGTAAACATGACATGGTAATTGTGCAACATGATATATGTCGGAACTAGCTTCGTTGTCAAGCTAGTTCCCCAAATTTGCGCCTAGGCGAGTATCATTTCGTCGCCTAGCCTCTTTTACGCCTACAACAAGCAAAATGGCCTAAAACATGGCCTAAACCCTAAGTGGCAAGTTTCACTTGCCTAGCACCGGGGATGACGATCACGAAGGTTCGTCTCGCGGATGCTAATCTACGGGGAAATCGCTGTTATGGGGAAACAATCATCAAATAACATGAAATTTCATTAGGGTTTCATAAAAATACAAATAGGTTATGAGAACATCGGGAGATCGATTTCTTACCGAGAGGAGGCGGAAGAAACACTCCGGAGAACCTAGGGACCAGATCTGGAAACCAATGGAGAAGTTTGGAGAATTAGGGTTTTGGGGGGATTTTGGGGATTTGGTGAGATTTTGGGGAAGATGAGAGGTAGAATGAGTTGATGGAGGGTTTAGATGATGAATCTAGGGCTTGGGATGAAGGAATAGGGCTTGGAGGAAGATGGGGGCTCAATGGGGGAGATTTTAGGGTTTTGGGTCGAGTGGAGGAAGAAGAAAACGTTTGGGAGGGGTATAAATAGGTTGGGCTGGCGGCTGCCCAGAAATTAGGGTTTTAACACAGATTAGTCGGTCAAAGAGCAACCACTGACCGACTAGTTTGGCAACTAGTCGGTCGGTCGACCAACGCAGACCGACTAAGTGTAAACAGTAACTTCTGAACGAAAATAGGATTTAGATTTAGTCGGTCCATGAACAAATACTGACCGACTAGTTTAACATCTAGTCGGTCGATGAACGTTCTTAGACCGACTAAGAGTGAACAGTATTGATACCAAAAATAAGTTGAAGAGTTAGTCGGTTAAAGAAGCATTGCTGACCGACTAGTTTGCAACCTAGTCGGTCAACCAACGTTCTTAGACCGACTAACGATAAACAGTAACTCCTGAATAATTTAGAAAGCCAACTAGTCGGTCCAAGAAGGATTGCCGACCGACTGGATCATCATCTAGTCGGTCGGTGCCCCTTCTTACACCGGCTAATAAGCACCAAAAGTTCCGATACGGAGCGCGGGGCCCCGGGATCGATTCCTAAGACTCCTAGGCTTGATCTAATAGTAAGATACGACCGTTATGAAGTCCGTCACGAATGACATACTTCGAAATCGACAATCCTAAGGAAGAAACGAGGAAATACGACGAATCGATCGAAAATGAAAGCTACGGAGACGAAAACCACACACATGAGGAGAAAATCCACCAAAACATATATTATATTATAATAAATCCAGATACATGAAAAGCAGTCGTTACACCATTAGATATCTCTCTCATAGGAGAGGGACAAATTCCAGCTTGTTCATTCACTTTCCTCTGCATAATTCACATCATGTTCAATCATAACCTTTATGATTATCTGATTAAATATAACGTTTGGTTATGTCAAAATATGATGTTCATTGTGTAGGAAAGGTCTCAGCTCTAAGGATTCTATGACATAACTATTATGAGATAATTTATGACACTGATCCATGTAATGATTTCATAGCGAGTCTATCCATTACCTGTTCTCCAACAAGTACCTATAAGTTTGATTTATATCACCTTACATATAATTACCTGATAATTATATACCAAACTCATACTAGTTTTAATTCATCATTATATATTTAACGATGAATGACTAGGGATGCTTAAAATAACATAAAACAGCTATTTAAACATTATTATAAAGAAACATACAAGCAATATAAAAATAACAATAAGAGAAACATTTTATAAAAGAAAAATGACATAACATAAATGTCCAAATATTTGGCATATGCCATAGGGCATTACCACTAACAATTTACTATACACACTACACAACATACTATACCCACTACACGTAGACAATCACATGTATACTACATAATACATATCACTAGACGTGTATACACACACAATACACTGCACAATACACAAAAAGCAGACATGCCCTACGTATATGGCACTAGGACCATTACATCCGTCGTCGAGGTCGCTGACGAGTGAGCTCCCCTCCTCAGCTCTTTTCCCGACGGCGAGATCTAACCATATCCGCCCGATCAGCCGTCCGATCAAAACCAACAAAACACTCGACGATACAGTTGCCCCACTCCGCCGCCCCATCAGCCGCCCCATCCGCTGACCACTTCTTCATACCCAGCCCACTCCACCGCCGCCACCCCCTACTCCGCCCCATCCACCGACAACCCATCGCCTTCCCCCTCCGCTGCCCCCTCCTCCAACAACCCAGCCCCTCTGTCGCCCCCTCCGCCGGCCCTATTCCCCACCGCGAGATAGCGCTTGTGCCAGAGAGGGTAAAAGCGGAGTAATTTTTTAATGGCAAACTTGAGTGGTTGCGCGCGAGCAATTCGATATGTGTGCATAACATCTCCCGGCTAAAAAATATTAATTTAGATTATTACTTTGCATATATAAACTAATTTAGATTATTAGTCTATGAGACCAGCAGAATTTTGTCTGTTCTGTACGGTGATTAAAAATTAAAACAGAGAACAAAATTATTCACCATACACAACACACAAAATTTTTGTCCGGGTACTCAAGCAAAAATTTCACGTGTTGCAAAGGATTAGTAATTTTGATTTGTTGTAAACTATGGCGGCTACGGAACCCCGTAGCCCTGTATTTATAGTAATAGGGTTACATAATGGGTGGATACCCACTAACGGGTTGGGCCTCCAAAGCCCGTTTATAACACTTCCCCTTATCCATCCATTGTTGTAAGCCGTGATGAACGCTTCAGGGTTCATAGAGCTTATCTGATCATGGGTCTATGGATATTTCTGGATCCCAAGTTTAAGAGTACTTGCCTCGTTAAAACCTTTGCCAAGGAAAACCCAGTGGGAAAAACCAATGGCTAGGGGAAAAGAGTACAAGTCTCTGTAACTTCCCCTGATCGATGGATATCACTAGAGGTGGATACTTCTGGATCCTAAGTTAGGGATAACTGCCTCGTTAAAACCTTTAGCTATGGAAAACCCAGTGGGAAAAATCAATAGCCAAGGAAAAAGAGTACAGTTTCCGTAACTTCCCCTGATTAGTGGGAGTATTTAAGGGGTGGATACTTCTGGATCCAGAGTCAATGAGGTTGCCTCGTTAAAACCTTTAGCTATGGAAAACCCAGTGGGAAAAACCAATAGCCAAGGGAAAAGAGTACAACACTAGATTTGACTCCACCTGATCTGTACAAGCTGCAGGCTTGCAGATCTCCTAGGCAACTATACATCAATCTCTTACAGTGTTCCGATACAAAGTACAAGGCATCGCTCACCTATACAAGACATCGCTCATCTATACAAGTATCGCTCATCTATGGCAGTTACTGAATCTGAGGGATCTCTTCTGAGGAGGAGTGGTCTGCAGACTCGGTAGGTAGCATCACGTCTATGACCAGTCTTCACTGTGTCTGTGAGGTACTGCAGGACCTGGCTGTGCGTACTTATGATTTGCTTCTTGGATTGATGAGCCTCTCGGGATGGTGGGATTGATGTTGCCTTGGAAGTATGCTTTGCTGGTCTCCAGGAGTTGGTCGCTTCTTGGTTGCAGTCATCGCGATGATCTGTAACCTGTATCTGCAAACACATTTAACATGTTGTATGATCCTTGACCCTTGGAGATAGCGCAGAAGCTTCATATCTCTGGTCCAGTGGTGCGCTGCAGGCGCTGCACTGTATCTGGTTAAAGTGTTTACTGCCAGATAAAGGAGTGTACAAAAGACATTTGAGTAAGGCACTTCAGGACCTAGGATATCCTTCCCCTCTTCTAGCGAACGGAAGGGGTCTTAATGTGCATCCATACAACCAGTAGGTGTATTGGTGGATGGCAATTTTCCATGTTTCTTCATCGGCTAGATGATAATTTCATCTTCTGGATGGTAATTCATCTGCTGGATGATTATTCATCTTCGGGATGATGGTTTCATCTTCGGGATGATTATTCATCTTCGGGATGATGGTTTCATCTTCGGGATGATAATTCATCTTCGGGATGAATGTTTCATCTTCGGGATGATAATTCATCTTCAGGATGAAGGTTTCATCTTCAGGATGATAATTCATCTTCAGGATGATAATTCATCTTCAGGATGATAATTCATAAGGGTATGTTGTCACATCATCCATAGCAACATAGCCTAAAATTATCTTTGCTAATCGCATGGGTTTTGCAATCATGACCAGGGAGCCTGATGCATCGGTTTGATTAATTTCGTAAGTGAGTTAAACTCATCTTACATGGTTACTTCCTGGTTTCTGCGAAATAAACCTCTAAGGCTATAGCGTTTTGCTTATAGCATACGATTTTATTTATTTATACAATACTCGGTAGCCCACAGGTTTGATATCTTTTGATATCAGGACTTCAGGTCCAAACACTTCTCATTTCATAAGTGAGTCCAGCTCAACTTATTATTGCCTCGTTCCACATAATTTGGCCAAATTTCTGCGTTTGCTTTAGGAAACGGAGATTGTGAACGATATCAATGGCAAAATGAAATGTGAGTAATTGTCGACACGTGTGTTTTATCCAAATACCTCTCCGTGTACGTACATTATTCAATTTATTCCAGATTTATCTCTTCCGGAGGTTCTGGAAAGGGATAGGATATGGAGATGAGCTCACTTTCCTGTGGTGGTATTGTTTTAGGGTCTCGTGGTATGTCCTCTCATCCATTGAGTATATCCACTTCTGCTACTGGTAGATTGCATCCATTATAGTTGGTATGTCAATCCTAGCTGGATTTTTAGTAGCAGGGATGTGTGAATTTGACAATATTTATATTGTCAATAGCTATGTCTGATAACTGTTTAACAGTTTCATAAGTGTGGATCATCAGGATCTCATCACTATTCATGATAATCAGATCATAGGTATTAATGTTTTAAATGGTCCATAGTGGTGATATTGGAATGTAAACTCATCATGACTCCATCGATAAGATGTGCACTAAACGCTTCCCCCGTTAGGGGTTCTCGGAAACTGTTTATATGAGGTGATCAAGCTCATATAAATAGTTTCTAAGGAGGCGTTCTGATGGTTTGCATGCTCCCACGTGGTCACCTACAACTGGATTTCTAGTGGACAAGTAATCCGTTTAAATCATTTTAATGATTTACATATAACCCATTACTGGGTGTGAACACAAAGCTTCAGGGTGTTCAATTTTCTTCCAGTTGTTAAATTGATTTCCCAGTGTTATCCCAAAAATCCGCACTAGGCTCGACTTCAATGAAGTTGATCATAGAAATAGGGATATGAACCTGTCAAGGCTCCATCTATAAGATGTGCTCTAATGCCTCCCCCGTTTGGGGATCTCGGAACATATTCATCTAGGAGGGTTAGTGCCGATGAATAAGTTCCACTGCGGCATTTTTGAGGGTGGTATGAGGGTAAGTAAAAGCCCAACCAATATCCCAGTAATGTAATATGTCCGTTGTGATTAATAATAATCTGGACTGCGGTTGGATAACAAGCTTTTGATTATGACCATTTAAAGATGATATATAGATGAGTACTCTAAGGTACATCATCAGTCATATGAAGGGAGTGTGTGAGTCCACTTTTATCCCTCAAATACTCTCAAGAGGCCTAAAGGTCTCATTCTACTAATGATAGTATATCATTTTAAATACGTTTGAGGAAGTGAGGAGAGTCAATGTCCACGTGAATGTAGATGATCTCGTAATCATTTTTCCCTTTTGAATGGGATAATGAGAGTTTCACCCTTTTTTGAAGAATCTTCGGGTTCGTCTGGTTAATGATGTCTTGCATCATCAATCCAGGGTGATATCGATCCAAAGTTGGTCGATTCTGGACACTTCTGGTGTTCCAAATTAATTCCTCTGTTCGAATTTATGTGGGACTTTTGAACGTCCATTAAAATGCTCAAGTTAAATTTGTCCGGTAATAGGTGAACTCTGTTCAAACTGTGAAGATTTACATCTTCACAATGACTATTATGCGGATCATAGTTGGATAAAGCTTCAGGCTTTATTGGTTTCTTGAGTCATTAGGGATTTCATTTTGATGAATATCCTTTGAAACTTTATAAGTTTCAGAGAGTACATGGCATCCTCGTTTTAGGAGTATTCAGGATGACAAATCATTTACAGTAAAATAAAATGCGTAAAAAGCACATATATACTGCAAGAGAATACTACTAATAATTATGTTAGAGCAACAAGTTTCATAGTATGATGTGGGTTCTATAAAATATACGTCCACAATTGTGCTCATTTTAGACTCATATTATGACAACAGATCGAATTTATTTTCAAAATTTATTTGTCCTCGGGGAGTAGCGAAATATACATACAGTCAATTTTGACTTTCGTCGTTTAGACTAGATATGTATATATTTTTATATGGCATATGTTAATGCCCATTCATTTTGCAAAAAACATTATGGGTCTTGTCAGAACTTCTGGTCTGATATTGGGTTGCCATTGCATATTCCATATCGAGGTACATCATATCTTCCCTTTCTCATTTTTATTCAAGACTTCCCCTGTTTTCAGTCGTCCTTATTGTCGTTTATAAGGAAGAATGTTTATTGGTCTTACAAAGTAGACTTATACAAGGGAAATGAGTTAGTTTCTATATTTCCACTTTTCTAGTTTATGATAGACTTTTAAAAGTCTATTTGAAAACTCAAGTATGGTCTTCAGGCCATTTTTATTGAGTCATTCAAGTATTGTGTGGATATATAATCATACTCTAGGGGAAACAATTACGTGGGTACGAATTTTATAATTTCTCACTTATCTATTAAGCCACGACTTCGGGCGTACGCTTAAAACATAAGGTTAGATTCACGAATCATAACTTGTAAAGTGAGATTACTCAAAAGAGTTTGGCGGGTGTTATGACAACTGCTGGTGTCAATATTGGTTTATACAAACCGTAGATTTGAGAGATCTATTTACCGCGAAATGCGTATTTCTAAAAGAAGACGCATAAATGTTTTTCGTATAATCCATCGTACTTGTTAATATTTATTAGTGTGAAAGGGTGTTGACTTTTGATTTGATTTTGAACTTCAGGTTCGTTTTGGTTTTGAACTCCAGGTTCATTTTGTCAACTAAGATATGATGTTAAACTTTTTGAAATCATTATCGGTTTGTTGTCATAAAATATCGTCATGTCATGAGCGCATCATACATATAATGTAAATCTAGTAAGCTAAAAAATTGTGCTCAATTAACCAAAATTGGAATAAGTATGATGTATACACATGCTATTTATATGCTGCAGGCATTTTAAAAAATCTCATCGCAGACATACAGTTTTGCTACAGGCATTAAACTATGTCATTAGTGATTTTAGCATGCTAAGAAAAATGTACATCACAGAATCATTAAATATGCGGCAGGCATATAATTATCTACACATGCATTTAATCATCACAGAAATTTTATAACGGAAATGAAAATCTTTCGTTTAATAATTATTGGACCACTGGGCAACGTCATACACCGTTAGGTTAGTTAACTAACGGCAGAGCGGTCGCAGGATCTTCCTAATTATTAAACGTGTAATCAAATAATCCAAAAAAATTGCGATGATTTATAAAGCATTAATCAGATTATAGCGAAGGAAAATCGAATTTAAATCTGAAAATCATTTGAAAATAGTGAATTTTCGGGGTGAAACCCTAGTTAGGGTTTTTGGTCGCGCGGATTGCCGCTTCAGGCGGCTAGGGTTTCCGGGCATGAGCGCGCACCGGGAGGGCCCGATACGAGCGGCTGCCGGGGGGTTGGGGCCCGCCGCTGCGGGCGGCGGGGTTGGGGGCCGCCGCTGCCGGCGGCGGGATCTGCCCGCCGTGTCAGCGGCGGGGTCAGCCGCCGCTGCCGGCGGCGGGGACGACCCGCCGCTGCCGGCGGCGGGATCTGCCCGTCGCTGGAGCGACGGGATCTGCCCGCCGCTGCCGGCGGCGGGGACGACCCGCCGCTGGGGCGGCGGGATCAGCCCGCCGCGGCCGGCGGCGGGGACGACCCGCCGCTGGGGCGGCGGGATCTGCCCGCCGCTTCCGGCGGCGGGGTCGCCCACCGCAGCGAGCGGCGGCGATAGCCGCGCGCCGCTTCGAGCGGCGGCGGCGGCGGCGGCGGCGGCGCGGGATTGGGGGGTCACGTGACGGCTTCCGGCTGCGTAGCGACGAAAAATCCCATCTAGGGTTTCAAGATTTGGGGAAGAAGATCATAAAAATAGGATTTTTATTTAAAAAGAACTATTTTTAGTCTCCAAAACAACGTTTTTCATCGTAAAAATTTGATTTTTGGTTATAAAAACGTCGATTTATCATTGAAAAATTGATTTAGCATGTAGATCTAAGTTAAAACTCCGATCTAAATTAATCAAAAATAGATCTAAGCATGTAGATCTAATCGTATGCGCATAAAAGTTTAGATCTAGAGAGAAAATTACCTCTAGATCCTACCCGTCGGATCTAGCGACGTTTGGTGAAGGAAGCCCATTTGCGTCGCGTTCGTCCGTCGGCAGGGGTTCGGCTTAGCTTCGAGCGTGCTGATAACGTGTTGTAAACCATGGCGGCTACGGAACCCCGTAGCCCTGTATTTATAGTAATATGGTTACATGATGGGTGAATACCCACTAACGTGTTGGGCCTCCAAAACCCGTTTATAACATGATTGTCATTATCGCTTACCGCACACAACCGTTCAACGTATGCGGATTATTTTGTGATTTTTTTGACAAAGTCATTTTCGTTACTGTTGGTATGTGCTCGTGGCAACTACCAAGATTTTAATGTCGAAAATTAAACCACACAAACAACGTACCATCGTCCTGACCGAGGAACGAGTACAAATTTAGCAAAATAATGCCCGCCGGAACTCGCCGAATCAGGACCGGACTCCGACGCCTTCTCCCCCGACCCCACACCAAACCCAAACCCAAATCTAAATCCCCTCCTCCTCGTCCTCGCGAACCCATCCCTTTCCTCACCCGTCTGAAATCCATCGGCGACCCCACCGCCGCCCTCTCTCTCCTTCTCACCGCCGGCCCCGCCCACCAGACCTACACCACCATCTCCTCCATACTCCTCCGCCTCGCCCGGGCCCACCTCTTCACCCACGTCCCTGCCATCATCTCCCTCGCCCGCTGCCGCCAAATCCCCCTCGGGCCCCACCTGGTCGGCTCCATAATCCGCCATTACGGCAGGGCTCACCTCCCCCACGACGCCCGCCGCCTCTTTGACTCCCTCCCCTCCACCGCCCGATGCACCCAAACCCTCAACTTCCTCATCAACGCCCTCGTCGACAATGGCCTCCTCCCTCAGGCCATGTCCCTAGTCTCTTCGACCCGAATCCGGCCCAATATCATCTCTTACAACATTCTCCTCAAGGGCATTCTCGCAAAAGATGGCTTTGACGCCTCCCGGCGAGTGCTCGACGAAATGACCAAGAGAGGCGTTCATCCGTCGACTGTCACTTATAATATGCTGATCGGGTTCGCAAGTAGGAACGGGCAGATGGGAACGGCGATGAAGCTGAAGGAGGAGATGATGAGAAAAGGATTGCAGCCAAATGCGGTCACTTACGGGCTCTTGATGGAGGGGTTGTGCTTGGATGGGAAGCACGAGGATGCGAAGAAGATGATGTTTGATATGGAGTATCACGGTTGCAAAACAACTGTGGTGAATTATGGGGTTTTGTTGAGCGATTGCGGAAGGAGAGGCAATTTCGAGGGGATGAGGCAGTTGCTTGTGGAGATGAAGAGGAGGAAGATGAAGCCAGACAGCGTGGTGTATAGTATTTTGGTGAATTATCTGTGTGTTGGGGGGTGGGTTGATGAGGCATACAAGGTGTTGGTGGAGATGCAGATGAAGGGGTGTGTGCCGTGCGCGGCTGTGTATCGGATGATGGTAGATGGATTTTGTCGGAAGAGGGAGTTTGACAAGGGGTTGAGGGTTTTGAACTCGATGCTCTCGAGCAGGCATTGTCCTCGTTTGGAGAGTTTCCAATGTTTGATATCGGGGCTTTGTGAGGGAGGGAGGGTGAATGATGCATATTTTGTTTTAGGAGAGATGGAGAAGAGGAAACTGGGGTTGGATGCGGTGGGATGGGGTGCTCTAGTTGAGGCTGTTTGCGGAGAATATGGTGATAAAATTGCAATTCTAGGCAAACTCACTTTGATGGATAATGTTGACGATAAGAATTAAGCAGGAGGTGAGAGGTACGTATGCTCATCATCATCTATACAATTCTAGATTTAAAATGTTCTTAAACCTGTTTGCCAAAATGTAAAATTTTTTCAGTCTACTTATTGAACTCAGCATGAAAAACTATGAATATTTTGAGTAGGATGTAGAGAATATATTTCATAGTACTTGTTTATTGAGACTTATACCAGAATTTACACAGTTTCACCATGCTTTATTTGAACAAAAAAATGATGTTTCCTTTACCTATTTCAATCATAGTTTTCTTTTAGGCTGGAGGCTTCACTAGTCCTTTACCGAATCTGTAAATTCTATTAGTGGTAAAAATGAGGAAAAAACACGTGTGTAGAAGATTTAAAAAAACGTTTATAATAAGAAATCTTAGTTCCTTTGCTATGTGATGCAGGGCATGAGCATGTAATGTTGTTATGAAAGTTATAGCAATACTTAAGGCTTAAATAGCGAGATGGGTATTCCAGAATAAGGGGTCGGTTCTTAAAATAGGAGAGATAAGGTAACAAATGTGTTTGCTAAAAAGTGTTTGCTAAAAAAGGTGTATATGTTGCGTTAGCTATTTGATATAAAAGTCACAATACCAAAAGGGAGGGGAACGGAGGACTTAACGTGAACTTACTCATAAACATAAATGTTGAAGAGCTTAGAATGAAAGATGATGCCGTTCTTTCTTTTGATAATGACAAAAGATCAGGGAATGCCCTAAATTAACTTTGTTAGATCTCATTAAAAATGATATTAAAATGGGTGACACACAACAAAACAACGGCTTTGCTAGCAGCCTAGAACAATCCATATGGCAAGGCTATACAGTTATGAATCTTAGGATATGTGAAGCTACTGTCCAAACCTAACACAGAATTTGTAGCATGGAATTAGTGGGGAGCAACTCAAGTTTTCTTTTTTCCTTTATGTACTTCATACTTCCTCATGTGTCCTCAGGCCGAGTCCCATGAGTATGTTAGATTAAGAGTAATTTGATTGCGACTCTACAGATAGGGGATAAAAACCTCACCTTTCTAGAAAAAAAATAAAAATATTTACAAGATCATCGGAACTAAATAAAAGAGCCACAGACATGTTATCTTCAGCAGATAGACAAATTAATGATGTGATTTATGGGTTCCGCAAAAGCAACCAATTGGTTTTCTCACTGTTGAATTGGTAGTCATTTTATGAACTTTAGCTGACGAGGATTCAATATACAACTTGTGGTTCACTCTATTATTTCTCTGTCTCTGAGTATTAACTCATAAATGCGTGCGAATTGATGATATTTATACTGCCCTTACTTAGGTGGTCAATTAAACGGAATAGCAGTCAATGAAGTAGATTAGCTTCATATTGATCTCGGGTATCTGCAGTTCTATTCATAAGAATATACCAAATAAACAGGGCAGTAAATACAGCAACAAGGAAATTGAAAAGAACATGAAAAATTGCTCTGGGTTTTGAACTTTCGTCTTTGCACTTCTGTTTACATATGTGCAGTTTTTGGGGGCCAGGGTGATTCCTAACATTTCTTTCTTTTTCGAGAGGGGCAGAGAGTGAATAAAACACCTGATAACACACAATCAATATTTTGTCCAAAAGAAATGTGCTTTTATTAATTTTGAAGACTAAGAAAAGCTAGAAGATTGTTATTCTTTTTCATGTAGCATCAAATCCTTTTTTTTGAGAGATAGGAACCGACAAAACAACCAACAATATGCATTGAATTATTGTCTTAAATTTAATAGACAAACAAAGTGGCAGAGATAACATCTTCCATTGTACCTCAATTTTTTAAAATTCTCACTACAACCTGTTCCAGTTTTTATCGGACAGTGTGGTAGTCTCCATAAGTGTCCAATTTACTTTGAGTTTTATCAATTTAAGTTAAGCTAACGGGTTAACAGGTTTGCTTGAAAATAGGAAATAAATTTGAAAAAATAGAGAGAAATCATAGAAAAATTATTGAAATTATTTTGAATAATAAAAATGTTTTATTGCATTACAAAAAAAACGAAGACGGGTTAGGACCGTTAGAATGCCATTTTGAGCAGCTCTACAATTCAGTGATGTGATTGCTATGTCTTGCAAAAGAAGCCATCTTATTTGTTTCTTCTCTGTTAAAGTGTGAATTATTATACGAAAACTTCACCAAGTGAGGATCAACAATATAATTTGTGTGTTGATAATTTGTGGTTCTGACGTTCTGCCCATTCTTTCTCTGTTTCTGAGTTTTAACTCATAAATGATGTACTTGATGATTATTGTCATTGCATTCGTGATTGATGATCCGGAATAGCAGGCTAATTATGTAGATAGCTCTCATATTTTTATCATTTATATCTGTACTAATCATAACCCGTGCCCTTAGGGCACGGTTCAGTTAAGATATTCCCATGTCAAAATTGTAGTTTTCCCGAAAATTTAGCTCATCCCAAGGAATTAAGTTCATCACAAAAATCTTAGTTCCTCAACACAATTAGTACCAAAGCAATGAAGTAGAAATTGTATTATTCAATCATAAACTATTCACATCGACGAATGGAACTTACAATACGCACGAATGGAACTTACAATCTTAGTTACTCCCCGAAAATTAGTACCGACGAATGGAACTTACAATATGCACCCAGACATCTACAATACCATAAACAATTCTGTGTTAGTGTATTCTTCAATCATGTAAAATTATTATCAGCACCAAATAAGATAACATGGAACTGGCTAGTCATCTGAAATTGGATGCTTCAAAATACAAAGCAAGTAGTAGAAAGCCATGAAAATTCGAAACCCAAACCTGGAATCGAAACACATGAATTTTTTTCCATGTACAAAATGAAACACATCATCAACACTAATACAACTTTATTTGTCCTCAAGAAATAAAATACTTTTAAGAAAGAAAAAGCAAAAACACAAACTGCAATCTTATTATTACTCAATAATTAGTGTTGCAGGGAATCCAAAAAAATAGTTGAACATGATCAATATGATCAAAAGAAAACATATGATATACTTCTCTAAATCTTCTAAACTATTGACTTCTGCTTCAATTTACAATCAATCAGTCAGTAAAGTTTTATTTTTTTAAAATCCGTGCAAAATTTTGTAGATTATGTAGATTATCACAACAAAAGGCAGCATCTTTCACTTGAATTCAAAACTGAAAAGTTACGTTATGAAATTGCATATCATTATTATTAGAAAAGGAATCAAATTAAAAAACAAAATGATGGGACATATCGTTGTGCTTACTTGCTAGTTGATCGAATGCGAAAAATCAAGAAACTGAGAAACTGATGCGAGGGCAAGGATGTCCGTCGTCTTCCCAATCCCTAGAGGTCCATATGAAATCAAATGGATTAACTGAATTGAGTATTAAAGCGTGAGTTTGGGGAAGAAACTGAATTTAGTTTTGTTACCGAAAGATGATATTGGGCGTGCTGTCGTTGCAAGCGATGATGTGGAGGCGAGAGATGGCGTCGGCGTTGCCGACAACGCGAAGACTTTAGGGGGCGAGAAATTTTCCATTAGCTGAATGTGCGTGTTTGTTAATGGCTGATGTCAAAATGTGCGTGTTTTTTGTTATTTCAGTTTTTGAGACGTGAGGATGAAACTGGGGATCATTTTTGTTATTTCAGTTATCTGTTTTTTTTTGTTTTTAGGTTTTACAAAATTGCAAAAGAATGTGTCCTAGTCACCAAGTCCCCGTCATCATTTTTGTCCTAGTCTTACTGACACTTAGGACAAAATTCAAAAAACATCGTCAATTGTATAATAGATTCTTGTCCGTAAAGTATGACGGGGGATCGAAGCACAATAATGGTGAAATTAAAAGAACAAGAAAAAAATTAATTGGAGAGTGGGTTCCAAAATTTCATCTCTATGCTGTATCTGTCATGCCAAAATTAATTGAGTGCACGCCTTTCTTTTTTGTTTGTGGATCTGGGGGAATGTCAAATATTTCTTTCTTTCTCGAGGACATCAGAAAGTCAGTAAAACAGATACATAAATTTTATATTTTTTTTCCAAAAGATGGTAGTTTTATTAAAGTTGGAGAAGAAAAGCTAAAAATGCTATTATTTTTAATGTGATATCATATGTTTTTTCTCTTTAGAAAACGAAGTAACCAACAAAATGATCAATAATATCCATTAAATTGTTGATTTAGATTTTGTGGATAATCAAGGTAGCAGAGAGATCATGTTATGTTTTGTTGTACCCGACTTTTTCGAGATTGTAATTTCCAATTTCATCGCTTTGTATCATACTGTATACTGATGTCCATATGTGTACAATTCAGGGTTACTTCTTTATCAACTCGTAATTAGTCCAAGTAGAAAATACTATTTGATGTGTGAATCCGTGATATATTAGTATCTAGGTTAGATTAGATATATGAACTTCCGACTTAATGGAACATATTGTTTGTTGTGGAAAAGTACAAGACAGTGACAACACTCTCATCATGAATATTTGTGGTTGTCCATGGTATGTGCTAGACAAGTATCCACGTTAATGTAGAAAGCATAGTATTTGAACTCCTTGTTTGGTGCTTATAATAAAGGGAACCCTTACCATTGAAGTCCAGTTTCTAGCTTCTGGCACTTTGATTTGGATGCTCCACAGCCTTGGTACAATGTTCAGTCCCTCACACTTTGTCGAAGCATTGGCTTTTGACATGAGTGCTTGACAACTTTGATGGATGGTTGGGTCATGCCAAAGCCGTACTTGAGTTAGCAGAGAGCCAAACGAAGCCTCAGATGACTTGCCGATTGCTTGCAATTGACATGGATTTGTCTTTTGTCATTGCCGGCAAATCATCCTTGGCTTCATTCCCCTCTCTCCCACATCAGGTAAGGCTCTGCCAGGGGCTTTAACAAATGCATTCCATATTTGTGCATCTTTTCCTTCCTACTCTCGTGTTCTCGTTCTGTATTTCACCTCATATTAGTGCTGGCCTATATATAGACATGAGATTGATGCAGTGCTATTGTTGTGCTAAAGGGCATCCCAAACTAAAGGGTCCCCACCTCATACACTATTTGTATCTTTCCTTCGTGGTGGATGCAAAATGGGACAACGAGAAGGTTTGTGAGGATCTGTCTTCCCTGTTCATAAGGTAGTAAGTGCGGAAGAGAACATCATATTAGGAGTGATGTGAAGAAGCACAAGGCTTTTGTCAGAATATAATCTTTATTAGAAGTGGCTAGAATGTCAAGAAGCATGTGTTTTGGATCTGATTCATGATATGGGACCATATCAAGTGGGTTTTTTGACTAGATATAATTATTTTGGCGCTCTTCTGCGCACCATTTATAAAAAAACTCTTTATAAGTGGGAGGCTGTTACTGGTATTGTTCCATGGGAAAAATGGATTCATGTTCTTTTGTTACTTGTGATTGGGAAAACAAGTTTGCATGGAAAATATATATGCTTGAAAATTGAAATTGTATGACATCATAGAATTATACTTCCAACTCACATCATTCAGTGATGTCTATTTTAAATGTTGAGTTTGCATTATTTATTACATTTTTAGTGGGGTTGTTTAGGAGTTGTAATTTTAATTATCGGTGATATTGTTTCTGTTTTAATGGTAATTTTTTGGGATCCATATTGGAAATTGCATGGATTAATGGAAAGCTATGTTTTACCTATGCAGATATGGATGTGGATACGAATTGATACTGCCACAGATGTGGAAGATCTTGAAAATTCAGGATAAGGATCACATTGTATCACAACAATAGTAGGATTTACATGTGCTATCCTTGTTAATGTTCTTTCCCTATAACATGGATTTGTAAGGCCCCATAATGTCAAAGCACTATGTTTCAGATAAAATAACATCCTTCCAGTCCAGTAATAAAAATGAGCAGTTAGCAGAACAATCGTTATGTTCCCTAAGAAAGTTGATCAACTTCATAAACAAATCTACAAATCAAGGGACAAGATTTTGCATGTTTCATCTCGGTTTTGTCTCGATTCGTTCATTTCATCCCGGGTTCGTTTGTTTCATTCTGGTTTTGTTGACTTCTGGCCAAAAGTGACATAATTTTGGTTTCAAGTTTTAGATGAAAAGTAGTAGTTATTGGCCACTTCTGGTAAGTTTCCGACGAAACATGCCAAAACCTCCAAAAAATTCAAAACAAATGCAGAAAGAGAAAATCTAAGTAATTTCATATTTCTCCAAATTCTATTGCTATAAGAAATCCGTAAATATTAATCTATCATATTTTAAGATAATAAATATTAGTCTATTATAATTTGATATTCCTTTAATATAACTTTGATAATGTATCAGTTTAATGACTTTCATATTGGTTTTGAATTAATATATGGGATAACTGGGTTGAGTACTATAAGCTGAGTTCTCTTGATTAACCCCAATACAGTGTGCATGTTTATATTATATACTCTTCATAAGCTACATTGCAAAGAACTTAACATGGCGGCATGTCTAGTGGTTATCAACACTTAAACTTGGTGTTCTAGAACAAGTTATGAGCGGTGTTGCTGCATATAAGGTGCATCCTTTGGCCACATGAAAAATTAGATATGCGGTCGAATTATGCGGCCGGCTGCATAATCGACAGCATAATTGTATGTGTTCGTATATGCGATTATACGTGCACATAATCGCTAACTAAAAACCATAACCTGTTAAGAAACCCGGCCCATTACGCATAAAAAAGCAGTTTTTTAGTTTTTAAGGGATTCATCTCAGCAAAAAGCGTCGACCTTTCTCTCCATTCTCTCCAAGATGAAGTAACGATGGATCACGGCGAAGTGACAACAATGCAGCGGCTGCGAAGCAGGTAAGCACGTTTTTTCTTTTTTCTAGCGGGAAGCAGATGCTTCGTCGTCTTCTTTTTTTATTTTTTACTTATCTTTTTTAAGCAGCGACGTTGCGACAAAGCAGCGGCACCACATGTTTTTTATTTTTTATTTTTCACAGCATGTTTTTAATTTTTTGTTTTTCATTTTCATTTTTTCTTTTTTCCCAACGAAAAGCAGCTGCTTCGACGTATGTTTTTTATTTTTTGTTTTTCCCAGCGATAAGCAACGGCCTTGGAAGTAGCAGCTTCGGCTGGATCCAAAGAGGTTGCGAGATCTTTATGTGAAATTCAGTAGAAAGATAGTGTAAAAACAAAAGGCAAAGACAATGAAAGGACATGGTAACGATGTGCTTTTGGTAACAGATGATTCAAGAGATCTTAATTGAAAGAGTGCTTGGGTCAAAGAAAGAGAATGAATGAGAAGAAGAGGCATTTCCTCGTTTTGGACTTGCATGGACTGTTGTTGCCAAGGCTAGTGGAGTTGATGAAGATCTACTTAGAAGGATAAAAAAAACACTAATGGCATAATGACATATGTAAGGAGAGAAATGGGTTCTTCTAGTGCAGCGATGGGATGTTCAAGAACACTCAGATAGAGAAGATTTAGAGAGTGGTGATAAAATTTTTAATGAGATTGATGGGGTTCCTTTTGATGGGGGTTAGATGATGATGTTCGTTATGAAGATGGCGAGAAAGATGTGTAGATATAGAATGGTTTCTGGATCTTTGTTATTTCAAAGTACGTGTGTATGCCATGCTTTTGATTTGGATGTAAAATTTAATATTTATGTTTTGTGTGTGTTGATTGCTTTAGACTTTGGACTTTAGCTATTTTATGTATTGATGGACTTGATGGTGCTGATGTTTTATTATGAATTAATCCATATTTTTAAAAGTTGATAAGATTTTTTTCTTATTCCCATCATATATGATTTTTAGTTTAATATACGGAAATACACACACATATTATTTATTTGTTTACTAATTTATTTTCGCGCAAACTGGATAATCCGCATAATTGACCGCATAATCCGCATATGCGATATGTGTTCCTGTACCGTGCACATAATGAAACCATCGTTTAGAACATTGCTTAGACTATAGTATTTACATACAGGAACCAAAATCGAAACTCTAAATGGAACCTTTGAAACTAACAAAACCGGATGAAACCTTTAATCCAAAAGGGTCCACAACCAAAACCTAGTTCTCAAACCTTGCTATAAATCAAAGGGGATTGTGAATTTATCATTCGTTAGAAATGGACATGTCTCACTCATTCTCTTACACATCTAGGATAAGTCTAGAATAACCGGCAAGTCATCTATTTTGGAACACACCGAAGAAGCGATCCATCAAATATCTGATTATCTACATACACAATACATAAGAAATGGGTACAGTTCATTTGTTTAATTATTTGTTCAACATTGGCGGGATGTGAATTCTGTGCATTATGGTTTTCGGAATCTAACTTATACTAGCATGTGGGAGTCCCCCATTGGGACGTGATCCCTAAGTGATCAAAAACATGAATGATTCATGTGCTATGTTTTTGATGAATAAGGTGAACATGACATATATATCTCTTTAAATAAGGTGAGGATATCTGAGCAAAGGTAAGTGTGGTCCAATATAGAGTATAATATGAGAGAACATCGTTTGAGATGATTTGGTCATATATGCCAAAGACTTATTGATGTGCATGTTAAAAAGATAAAAATATTAATGTTAAGATCAAGAGAAAGGTAGGTAAGCCGAAGATGACATGGATGGAAATGATAGGATGGGATATGAAAGATCTTTGTTTGATGGAAGAGAAAGCTTTAGATCGTAATAGAAAATAAGTATTCGACATCATGATACGACATGATCATGATACGACATTCTTTCTATGAAGTGCATGAAGCGGACCTAATTTTTCGGATGAAGGTTAAGATAATGATGATGATGATATCTATCTTAAGCAAGCGAGAAAATTCCTCTTACTATGTTGGTTGGGGGTGTGCCTAATCAAATTATGTTACTAACCTTGTTCAAGTTCCGTTATGGATTAGGTTAATGTGGTTGCCTTTGCTTCTAGTCCGTCTTTATTGCTTTGCATGACTTGTTCCTGAACTCTTCTGCATGCCTTGTCTATTCTACCAAGGCACTGGGCGGTCTATGTAGCTGGTAGAGGGCATTCTTTGATGCCTTATCTCCTGAAAATTAACTCCAGTGCCACCCAAACTCTCTGCCTTCTGTGGGCATGTTCTTTAAATCCAATTTACTGCATATCATAGATTCATAGTATTTGCTATAATGATAACTGACTAAAATTTCTTGAACTATCAAAAAAATTTATCGATTATCTCTAAACTTTTATGAACTTTCTAAATTCTACTAAACCCCTTTAAAATTTATATTTTTAATAAACTATCAAACAGTGTTAACTTTGCCATTAAATGATATTTTTTTATTTGAGTTACATGAAACTGACTTGTAGGGCCCGCAAAGAAAAAAAAAAAGAAAAACAACAACAAAGAAAAAAAATCATCTTCTAAAACTTACATGTGGGTCCTTAAAAAAATAAAAAATTCAAAAATTAAAGAAAAACATGTGCCAAAAATATTTTTAAAAATGGAAGAATATGGCATTTTTGTTAAAAAATCATGTAACATGCAAATAAGAAACTACACATTGACGGAGGGTAGTTTAGAGAGAATTCTGGGATAAGTTTTGGTATTTTTGAGGAGTTATAGAAAGTTAGTGGTATTTTAGTGATAATGAGTGAAAGGTATTTTAGGGAAAGTTAGCTACGATAACTCTTCAAAGCTAATTTTGCATATACATGTATTTATGTAAATAAAGCACTGCAATATTGAATTGCTGTTGTCATCTTATGAGAGTTTTTAAACATCAGTAACTCCAATGCTTACTGGATCCCAACATGTTAAACGTTCTCAAGTGCATCCAGTAATATCGAAGTCTCTTGCTGTGTTGTTGACTATTGATTAAGAATCATGTTCATACATATAGTTGAGCGCATCTGTCTCATGTTGCATTGAATAACTACTTGGAATATATCTTGCAAATAGCTGTCATTCTGAATGATTGTTGTAATCTCAGCTGATAGCAGTTGACGATGCATCTAGTCATGCAAACTTCCTGTTCCAAATGCTCTTTCGGAATTGGAGAGGACAAATAATGTGGATTCTTCCGGAAAGCAGAGAGAAAGAAAGAGATCATTTTATTTTGAGGCTGCTCCATAGTTGAAACATGGAAAAGAGGTGAATTAGTGCCATTGGCATTCATTCCCTGGTTCTTTCTGAAAAGCAGTGTATCCTATCGAAATGTAAGTAACATCCAGAATGGTAGAACCAATCCTTTGACCTTTAACAGATAATTTGATTACGACCCCATAATTTGCTGGAGATATCTTCAGCCATTGTGCAGTTCAAATCTTTATTTTGAGATGCCACTCATCCCAGTCCATGTAATGACCATGTTTTATTACGATTTTTTGGGTACAACTTCATCAGAAATATCACAATTTAATATTAGTCCCTAACAATTCAATTTTTTTAATAAGTGCTTCATAGTATGGGTCCATGTTATATCAATTTTTCTATGACATCCTCTGTTGGATGTGTAATGTAACCCTGATTAGGACCTAACCGTTAATGTTCACATAAATGCGCATGTTAACCAAACCATTCTCTCCTCTCTTTATTTTCATTTTGTATAGAAAATTTTTGTCCTCTTCTTCACTCCTCCCCAAACACTTCCTTAATATTCTAACTAAATTGAGGGAAGATGATCTGAGTAGATTTCTGGCAGAGCAATGGCAGTGGGAGCGTAGCTCCAGCGAATCAAGGTCGATAAATGTTAATCAGTGAATTGAAGTTCAGCGCATCGAAGGCAGAGATAGTCTTCTGAAAATTGGAGGCCACCATTCTTGAACCTATTTGTTTGGAAATTCCAATATCACTTTGGTTCTTAGTTGAGTTTTGAGGAGTTCTAAATCAGTATGATGAAATCCCAATTGTCAGCGATGCCTTGTTCACTTTTATGTTAAGATCTTAAAAATTATTAGATTTTGTTCACAGGTATATTAGGAATTGCATGTTGATTCTGTTTGGAAACATAATTAAGTTCTCAATAGAATTTGACAGTCCATATAGTTTATCTACGGAATTTCGTTATTTCTTTAACAATGTAACAAGCTGATGCTGTCACTTGGATGGTCTGGAAAAAGGGACTTCAGAAGCTAACATTATATGCAGTCCTTTTTGAACAAATTCAAGTTCTTATGTAATGTATCGTGAATTATTTTCTTTTACTCTTCTATTTCCATCGCCTCTTGTTAGTTTAACTTGAGTCCTTTGTGACTCTAATTCATTTCTTCGATGAAAACTGACGATCTTTGTTTATCCTTTTTGAGACATAGCAAGTTATATATAGATGTCAAGTAACTATTCTATTTTATTCTGACAACAGGTTCTTTAAAGTTTAAATATTGATCGATTACACGTTATTTGTTTTTAATTCAAGTGCAGGAAACTAGATCGAAAGATATTATTGGTAATAATAATAATAATAATAACTATATTATTTTGCATGTAAGTGAAAGCTATGTTAATTCTTCCGCTTCTCCAACTGAAATGGCTTGATGTACAAGGATAGACTTTGCATTTAGCTTGAAAGTCCAACTTCTGTTTGTGTGTGAGATTTGAAGTCTTGTTTGGGACTTGCATCAGAAAAACCCTACATAGTACTCATGGGTAGATAAAGATGGATTGCTGATTTTCTTTTTCTTTTTTCCAATAATCGATAGCCATGTTTTGTATATCCAGGGGAGGTTTTATAATTTAATATTTTCTGAGTAACAATTCAATAAACTTTGTGTCTGCTTAAGCTTCTATTTAATTAAATTAACTGTATTAGTACCAAAGATGAACATTTTCAAGCGTTGCAATTGGTTGTTTTCAGAGGTTGCAAGAGTTCATGGGTGTAGTTAATCCATGAATTGGTACACGCTATAGTTGATTATACCCTGCAATGCACTGACGTTATTTGTTTTGTAGGAACAAAATTGCTCCTTTTTCCTACAACAAAACTTAAAAAGAGCATTTTGGCAGCGAAAGGAAAAATGAAAAAGGAACAAGGCAATTGTTCCACGGGGTGATCCATCTCATCTGTTTTGGTCTAGCATAGATAGGTGTAGTGATGTATTTTGAAAGCCTAAGAGCCACAACCCACACAATAAAGGATCCTGTTTATTAGTAAATAATTTCAGCCAAAGGTGTGACTGTAGCTCGGGCTGTTGTCAAATTGACCACCATGTCGGTTATCACAACTTCATCATTAAACTTCCCGAGTCACATTACAAAATAGATTCTGAATCTTAAACATCCTGGATTTGCAGATAAATATAACTAAATGCGGGCCATAGTTCTTAAAGGGATGGTGCCAAATGTTCGCAACAAAAGGCTAATATTGTGATATACAAGTACATATGGCGGAAAAGGGTTGGTTATGTAACTCTATCTGATTATCACCATCTTTGCTAGTATTCCCCTGAACTAGCGGAATACAGACAACCTCCCTTGACACCTCAACTGTCAGTTTGCAGATTTAGATGATATGTGTTGACCCTGTTGTTATGTATGTATGTGCATAATATATTATATCTTTAATAGTAAACTCTTGTGTCCAAAACTATTTTGTTGTGCTCTTTAGATAGTCAAGAGGAAGCACTTCTATTAATAAGAAAAATAAGATCTAAAGGCTTCTGAACCTCGTCCGCTAAGTTCTTCGTGAATGACAGGGGGGTATCTGTTTTTAGGTAGGACGAGAGAGTTATTAATAGCGGTGATTATTGGTAAATGGCCTGAACATTTACATAGCAAAATCACCATTTAAATCACCATTTCCTTAAAGTCTCTCAGGGTGTTCTTTCCCAGGAGCTTCATGTTTTACTTTTTAACTTCAAATGATAAGCTGACTCAAATCCAATCTTTCCATCCAACCCACCTCACCCCCAAAAGGAAAAAAATCATGAACTGCACACATTCAAGGATAACAATCTAAACGTGAACCTAAATTTGTGTGGATGTTTTTGAACATAAAATGGCCCGAACATTCAGGGGGGTATCTGTTTTTAGGTAGGACGAGAGAGTTATTAAAAGCGGTGATTATTGGTAAATGGCCTGAACATTTACATATCAAAATCTTTATACCCCCTTTTTTATTTTTTTAAGCAGAGTGGAGGAGCCAGAAGTTTCTTCTATTGTGGACGAATAGAGTGTATTGCATGTCTAGTTATTTTAAAAAGAACATATTATAAAGAAATATCTTTATGTTTTGTGTGGATATATTTTACACAATATTTGCACGCATTGTTTTATTTTTCACCATATTTGTTCAGTCATATATAATTTAACATTGTTTTCTATTGATATAGGCTTAATAATAGATGCAATCTTGCATAATACTACATATTATGTAAATGTGGAAAATCTATAATCTATACCATATAATATGCCAACAACACCATATCACTTGGGTGTTAAAATAATTTTGTTCAAGAAATAGGACGTGTTTTGTGCAGTACGAGACTCTTTAAACAATAATATCTGACTAGAAGTAGGGTAAGCTATTCTCTAGGGGATTAGATTTTACTTTCTAGTCTAGTCTAGTTTTTATATCTATTCAGTTTTACTATTTTTTACTTACCATTGCATTTAACACAAATCAAAATCTATACAATTCATTTATGGGAGACATATTTTGTTGAATCCACCTTACTATCAAGCATGTTACAGTTATAATCTTATGCATAATAAAGTTCTAAAAGGAAAAAGGATCAAGAGCCTTTAAGCTAAGAATAAAATCAAATCAGGAACGACAAAGAGCTAAAAGAAGAAACGGATAAAAAAGTGTAATACTAACTTAAAAGAAGTTCGTTGAGTAATAACAAATACAAATTGATGCAAGTTCTTTGAGTAATAACAACAGCGGCAGCAACAATAGAAGCATGACGAGAAGAAGAAGAAGAGGATGATACAACAAGAGCAGAAGCTGTGGTAGCCGTAGAAGCAGGATGCGGAGAAGAATGCAACAAAAGCAGAAGCTAATGTAGCAGTAGAAGCAGGAGGAGAAGAAGAGGAGGAAGGCATAGTAGAAGCAGAAGCAGTGGTAGTCGTAGAAGGAGAAGAAGAAGAAGAGGAAGATGCAATAGCGGCAGAAGTAGAGGCGACAATACAAGCAGGAGTAGGAGGAGAAGAAGACACATCACTGGGAGTAGCGATAACAATACAATTCATGAAAATATTTATATCAAAATTCATAAAAAATGTAAAATTAAGCGGAAGAACATTGACCTTCTTACTTTATTCTTCCATGTGAGATGAATTTTGTCGCGAAATTCCTTCGAAATTCTTCAAACCATAACCCTAATCCTCATCATCTTCTCTTTATTTTTCCCTTTCCAGGGGCGGAGTCGTTTTATAACTCATCCCCGACAGGTCTGAGTTTTATTTGCTGTTGGGTTTGGTTTTTTGTTGATTGATAGGAACCAAACAAAGAACTAATTTTTATTAGATAAAAATTGAAATAAAAAGATAACTTGACCATAATTGTAGAGGTGGTCGCTCTCCCAAGACGCCAATTGAAGAGGACGTTCGCACTCTTCCCAAGAACGAGAGATAATCTCACCTCCAATATCAATATTTTCTCAAAATCCACATAAGAAATCCCTCAACCCCTCCTACCTATAAATAGAGCTCAGAAATAAGCAAAAAGACTGAAAATTCTCAAACCGTCCCTAAAAATCCGAAAATTTCCAAAATGACACTAATGGTCCCAAAATGCAGAAATAGTACAGATCTATCATTGCTCTGCTCCCGTAAACCACATTGTTCTCAAGGTGGTGCATGAAGTCCACGGTGGTCCTGCTCTAAGTGGAGATGTCCATCTCCCCATGGCTCTTCTTCCTCCCCCATATCTTCCTCGTCTTCCCCCGCTATCAGTAACTAAAGCTTGTGCACTCCACAATAGTGCCCTGGGGTAAATCTCTCATCGCATTTAAAGCACAACCCCTTCTATCTCCTCTCTCGCATCTACACATCTGTCATTTTCCTGAACCGTCTTCCTTGCGGTGGCACCCCGCTCTTCTCCTGATTGGACAAGTCTGCCCCTGTCGCAGTCTTTTGCCGTCCTCCAATCGTGGGCTGGCTGTGAAAAGAGGAGCCCCGTCTCCAGGCTCTCTAGATTTCTTCTCCTCCATCTGTCGATCCTCCACCATCTGGGCCAACTCCATGGCGTCCATCAGATCCTAGGGCCTCTGCAGGCGTTGCTCTGTACGAATAATGGGCTTCAGTCCATTCATGAAACTTTCATCTAATGTCTCATCTAATATCCCACGGATTCGTCCTGACAGCGCCTCAAATTGCTTCTTATACTTCTTCACCGTTCCGTCCGGTTTGAGAGCCAGTAGCTGCTCCTGCAAATCCCCCAGAACCTCGTGGAACCTCTCCACCACGCAATCCTTGATCTCCTCCCAAGAACGAAAACGATGCATCTGCTCTCTCCACTGGAACTAAGAGAGGACATTCTCTTCCCGACACACCGCCGCCGCCTTTAGCTTCTGCTCCTCGGTCATGCGGGACACTGTAAAAATCTCTTCGCCATATATATACAGCTATACAGATCATCACCTTCGAAGACGGGGATCTTCAGCTTTTGGATCTTGCTATCCACTCCAAAATTGCATTGCTCAGCTCTCCCCCCATAGTGTCTATGGCGATGGTGGGGTTGGTATGTATATCTCCAGCGGTCTCGGTACCCTGTAATCCCCTCTGTTGCCCCTATCTCTGTTCGCATATTCACCTCCGTCGTCTCCGCCATCATAGAAATTCCGATCACCCTCCTCCATGCCCCCCTCTGCCTAGTCTCCTGGGTACTCCTCATAGGTCGGAGGCATGCGTCGTCGTCTCTCTGCAGTATATCGAGGGCCAGGGGGCTCTCGAAACTTGTCACCATCGTCGTCGGGCTCACGCAAGTATTCTGCAGGGTCGTCGTCGTCGTAGCGCATCACCGAAGGGCCTCGGGGCCCTTGTCGCCCTCTTGGATGTACGTCGAATCTGTCCCTCTGCCCCTGGATCTCCAATTGTCGCTGTTTTGGGTCAGATCGTTGCTGAAACTGCCCCGAAAGATGCCCCTGAAGCTGTCATGCACCCAAGAGGGGCTGGCGCCCTCGCTGTAGGGCGGCATCCTCCCAGAGGCACCATGATGGCGCCCATGCTGGAGGGGTGGCAGCCCCTCAGTGCCGCCCTGGAGGGGCTGGCCCCCCTGTTTTGTCATCGTCCACGCCTTCTCCCGCTGTTTTAACGCCATAAGGTTTCGGGGTTTACGGCTTTACATCGTGGGCTCCTCCTCATCTTCCTCGTAGTACTCGTCGGCGTCGGAAAGCAACACTTCTTTGTATTCTTTCATCTTTCCATTTCCCTTCTTCAAAATTGTCGCCTTTCGTCCAAAATTAGAGGTTTCGTCTTCGTCGGCGTCGCTCCTCTTCGCCGCGAGGAACGCAAGTTGTTGCATGATTTGGGATATGGCTTCTCTTTATTTCTCTTGATTCTCTAACACCTTTGCTAGGGTTTCGCCTTGCTTCGCTAGGGTTTGCTTCATGCGCTCAAGTTCGCCATTAAATTTCTCTTCCAAAGAGTCGATTTTGTCTTTAGATCTCGCCGCCACTGTCATGGATCTTAATGCTCTGATACCAAATTGATAGGAATCGAACAAAGAATTGATTTTTATTAGATAAAAAACTGAAATAAAAAGATAACTTGACCACAATTGTAGAGGTGATCGCTCTCTCAAGACGCCAATTGAAGAGGATGTTCGCACTCTTCCGAAGAACGGTGGATAATCTCACCTCTAATATCAATATTTTCTCAAAATCCACATATCCGATTGCCCCTCCCGATTATGGGCCATAATACAAAATCACATAAATTGATCTGTTTCTGCATTCTGCAATTCCTTTCTGTTTTATATTTATCTTGTGTTAGTGATGATCTAATTCTGTGTTTAATTGGGTTAAATTTAAGCGCAACAACATGCTCAAGTTAGAACGCTATCATACAAGTATGCCATTTTGGACATTTCAAGGTCGTTGGAAAGAAGAAGGGACACTCCACAAAGTTTAAGTGTATTAATAATGTATTACCAGATATTATTAGATGGTTCAAACTTCAAACTATCTATTTGACACTTTGGGTGCTTTTTAGGACTTCAAACTCTATCCCAAAATTTCTAAAGTAAACTAGTGCATATTGATTTGATCTAGAGTGCATGTGTTACGATTATGGTTCAGAAGAGCCAAAGGCCAAAGTACTTGATAATATACATTAGGCATTTGTAGCAAGGGTCCGAAAAGTGATTAACTAATTTAAATGGTGCTTGAGTATCTTTAACTGGATAAACCGAAGGTTAGAAATATAGTCTAGGTGACCTGTGCATTGATCTATTAGTTATGAGACTTTGTTCAGGAGTGACAATCACAGGCTTGCACATCAGCAGGGATGGAGACTTCAATGCTGAAACTGTACTGAATTGGAACGACTTGCAGCTGCAAGAGAGCAAGCTAAAGAGGATGAAACACAAGGTGAAGATCAAAGAAATATGATGACAGATATGATTTTGATGTCCTATGCAAAGTTGAGAGATAGCAATGTGGGAGAATGGCTATTATGGTGAGAACATAAGCTGAAATATATCTCTGGGAGTGAATAAGGAGGAGGCATTAGTAGTCATGGTAATAGGATATCTTTTGGAAACTAAAAAGAAAACAGTGAATAATAATTCAGATTTTGTTTCCAGTGAGGATGATCAATGGGGACCAGCTGTAAATTATGATTCCACTGCATATTTAAATGAATTCCTTAATCAGTGGGAGTCTGTCGAAGCTGCTATAAATGATGGTGATGGTACCTGATACGATCCCGCTTGGAACGATCACACAAATCGAATTAAAGTGGAAAAATTAAAAAGGGGGAAATATTTTTAGGGTTTTGAGATTAGAGAAACAAGAGAAATCAAGGGATAAAAGCCTCTTTCGAGAGGAGACTTGCTCTCCGAGCTTTTGATTGAACGGAACAAAAGCCTAAAGATCCTTCACTAAGGATGCCCAAGAGTTTCTCAACAATCTAAGCATAAGCCATTACAATGGGGGCTAGCCCTAATAAAGAGAAAGATGGGATTTACTAATTTGGCCTAGAGTGACCAAAATACCCATAAAGCTAATAATAACTAATTGACGCCTCCCCCTCTCCTTCTGCGCACGTAAGTGATCGTGGGTGGCCCCTCCACGTCCGCCGCACGTGATGCGGCATGGTCCGCATCAATACCCCCCGTAGAAGAGCCACCTTGTCCTCAAGGTGGAAGTCCGGAAACTGCTCTCGAACAACGTCGAACGCCTCCCACGTGGCATCGCAGTCCGGCAATCCCGCCCAATGTATCAGTACCTCCTGTCGACGCCCCGGACCCTGGCGCACCGCCCTGACGTCCAACGGCTCCATCATCACCTCCATGTCCTCTGTCAGTGTCGGTGGAAGTGTGGATGACACCGTCTGCTCTCCAATGGCACGACGAAGCTGCGAAACATGAAAAACTGGATGGATCGTCGCCGTCGTAGGTAACCTCAGTCTGTAGGCCACTTGGCCAATCTTGGCCTCAACCTCAAAGGGCCCAAAGAATCTGGCAGCTAGCTTCTCATTCCTCCTCCTTGCCACTGATCTCTGTATGTACGACCGCAGCTTGAGATATACCATATCTCCCTCCTGAAAGCTCACATCTCGTCGATGTCTATCTGCCTTCGCCTTCATCACTTGCTGAGCCCGTAGCAAGTGCTTCTTCAGCTCATCTAGCATCCCATCCCTCTCCTCCATGTAACCCTCCACCAACGAGACTGGTGTCTGTCTACTCCCGAATCGAATCAGTTCTGGTGGGTCTCTTCCATATAACACCCGGAAGGGGGTCGTCCCTGCTGCTGAATGGTACAAAGTATTGTACCAATACTCCGCCCAGGCCAACCAGCGGTACCACTGTCGCGGTGTCTCCGATGCAAAACATCGCAGACACGTCTCTATACTGCGAATAACCACCTCTGTCTGCCCGTCTGGCTGGGTGTGATAGGCGGTACTCCTTCAACACTGTTCCCTGTACCCGAAACAACTCCCGCCAAAACCCGCTCAAGAACACCTGGTCCCGGTCAGACACTATAGACCCAGGGATCCCATGCAACCGTATCACCTCCCGAGTAAACGCTGTGGTCACCGAAACTGCCGTGTGCGGGTGTTTCAGCGGTATAAAATGTGCGTACTTACTCAGTCTGTCCACCACTACGAAAATCACCGAGTACCCCTCCGACATGGGTAATCCCTCGATGAAGTCCATGGTCACCTCCTCCCACACTCGCTCAGGCAGAGCCAACGGCTTCAACAACCCTGCAGGCGCCATGGCCATATACTTGTGACGCTGGCAGACATCACAAGCCGCCACCAAGAGGGCGATATCCTTCTTCATCCACTGCCAGTAAACCTCTCGGGCCATCCGCATATAAGTCTGCTGCACCCCGGAGTGTCCCCCGATCCCTGAGCTGTGGAACTCCTGAAACATCACTGGTATGAAGGTCGACCTCCGCAGTAAGATCAACCACCCCTGGTACAACAGCCTGCGCCCCTCCAAAGCGTACCCCTTCGGCGCCTCCCCGCCGCCCTGTAATCGCTCCCTGATCTGCCTCAGCTCTGGGTCAGTCTCTGCCTTCTGTAACATGGGCTCCCCGTCAAGACACATTGGTAACGAGAGTGCCCTCAGGTGCACTCCCTCCTCTCGTCGAGACAAGACGTCAGCCGTCTTGTTCTCCAACCCGGGCCTGTACTCAATGACAAACCGGTACCCCACTAACTTTGAAAGCCATCGCTGGTGCTCCTCAGTCACCAACTTCTGCTCAAGTAGGTACTTGAGGCTCCTCTGGTCTGTCCTGACCACGAACTCTCTCCCAAGTAGGTACGGCCGCCACTTCTGCACCGCTAACACGATCGCCATCAACTCTCTCTCGTACACCGACTTCAGCCGGGCTCTAGCAGAAAGCACGTGGCTGTAGTAGGCTACGGGCCGCCCCAACTGCATCAACACCGCCCCCAAACCTACACCTGATGTATCCGTCTTCACCACAAACGCCATGCTGAAATTAGGCAGCGCTAGCACCGGGGCCGTAGTCATGGCCACCTTCAAGGCCTCAAAGGCCTTGGTTGCTTCCTTCCCCCAAGCGAACCCATCATTCTTCAAAAGGTCAGTAAGCGGCCGTGCAATCGTGCTGTACCCCCTCACGAACTTCCGGTAGTAGACCGTCAGCCCAAGAAAACCCCGCAACGCCCTCAAAGTAGGCACTGGCTAGTCCAACATGGCCTCTATCTTCGCCCTGTCCGCCGCTACTCCTCCCGCCGACACCACGTGCCCAAGGTACTCTATCTGCAGCTGGCCGAAGCTACACTTCTTCCGGTTCACATACAACTGTTGCGCCCCCAGCTCCTGGAAGACCATCTCCAAATGCCCCATGTGATCCTCCATAGTCCTGCTGTAAACCAAGATGTCGTCGAAGAAAACCAAGACGAACTTCCTCAAGTACGGCCGAAATACCCCGTTCATCAATGCCTGGAAGGTGGAGGGAGCATTCGTCAAGCCGAAAGGCATGACGAGAAACTCGTAGTGCCCCTCATGTGTGCGGAACGCCGTCTTCGGCACGTCCTCGGGCCTCATCAGGATCTGGTGATAACCCGCCTTCAAGTCGATATTCGAGAACACAACTGCGTCATGCAGCTCATCGAGCAGCTCGTCGATCACGGGAATGGGAAATCTGTCAGCCACAGTCTCCTTGTTCAGCGCCCTATAGTCGACGCAGAACCTCCAGCTCCCGTCTTTGTTCTTCACCAACAATACTGGTGAAGAGAAAGGACTCACACTGGCCTGGATCACTCCTGCCTGCAGCATCTCTCCGACCATCCTCTCAATCTCGTCCTTCTGCACATGAGGATATCGGTACGGCCGCACGTTCACTGGCGCTGCTCCCTCTCTCAAAACTATCGCATGCTCATGTCCCCTCTCTGGTGGTAGTCCCTGCGGGTCCTGAAAAACCTCCTGAAATCGCTCCGGCACCTGCTCAACCACCTCGAAAATGTAATGCCCTACAAGCTACTGCACAAGTACTAGAGGGGGGGGGGGGTGAATAATACTTTAAAAATAACAAGGAGTATAATTCCAAATTATAGTGCAAACAACTACCAAATCAATTTGCGGAAGCTTAAATTGAATGACAACAACAAAATTAACAATGCTAACAAATGATGTTACTGGGTTCGGATCCACCCAAGTCTCTCCGACTTGTTCCCGGTGATCCTACGTCCCAACCACCCGGATCTCCTCCGGATACTTAGGTTAGAAACCCTAACCCAAGATTTCCACTATGAATATCTTGTGAAAAACCTTCACAAGATCAAATTATACATGCAATGGCAATAGTGAATCCCACAACCCGGGATCACAACCTTCTCTCACAACCGAGAGAATCAACAAGCAATATAAACAAGTTTATAATGAAATAAACAATCTTACCACAAAATCCTAGACCTTGAGTTTTCTTACCAAATAGGTGCAAGGAGGGATTTGAGGAAGATGAAGTCACCAAGACCTAGCACCAAAGAAATGACCAGCAAAGGGTGCATAGGAGTGATTTGGAGACTTGATTCAAGCTAGAGCTTGAAGGGCTCACCAAGAACAAGCTTCTCTCAAGATGGATTCTAGATCTAGAAAGTGAGAGAATGGATTTCTTGTGAGGAAGAGAGCTTTAGAAATGAGTGAGAATGGCTATCTCTTTCTATCTCAATGAATCTCTTAATGGCAGCTCTAACCTAGAGAGAAATGACCTAGGTTCGTATTTATAGGGTCCCATAAAAACAAGTTAGGTCAATTTCCAACGGATAGAAATCTGAGGCAACTAGTCGGTCAAAGAACAACCACTGACCGACTAGTTCATCAACTAGTCGGTCAGTCAAACAACATGGACCGACTAAGTGAAGAACTGAGAAGAGATAGAAATTCAGACCTAGAAATCTAGTCGGTCCAAGAAGACTTTCTGACCGACTAGTTTCACAACTAGTCGGTCAGTCAGTGAACGTAGACCGACTAAGAGGCAAAAACAAATAGGCTGAATACAAAATGACTTAGTCGGTCCAAGAACAAAAGTTGACCGACTAGATTATCAACTAGTCGGTCACCAAACGTTTTTAGACCGACTAACGATAAACAGTAGCTTAGGAGAATTTTGGCATGAACAGTAAATCTCAACTAGTCGGTCAAAGAAGCATCACTGACCGACTAGTTCACAAACTAGTCGGTCGGTGAGTCAACGTAGACCGACTAACTGTAAACAGTACTGAACAAGAAAAGATGAACACAAACTAGTCGGTCCAAGAAGCTCTGCTGACCGACTAGATCACCATCTAGTCGGTCAGTACTTCTTCTTGTACCAACTAACATGCACAAACAAGTCCGAATCGAAGCGCGATGCTTCGAGGAAGTTAGAATGGACTTGAACTAAGATCCTAGAGCTACGATATGAGCGTTATGAAGATAGAATCGTAAGATATACTCAAGGCTTAACATTCTATAGATCGAAGCTAAAAGACTATAAATAAAACCTTAATGAATGGTCTTCGAGAGCTTCGATTAATTCTTCATGACTTCCAAAACGATCCAAAGGCTTCAACGAAGCTTTAGGCAATGAATACGAGCTTTGAGAAGTCTTGAGATGTCGTTTTGATTGTTCTCGTGAATTTGGCGACGATCTCCAATACTGCGCTCACAAATTGTTAGTTCATGAATTATTTATGTTTGCTCATCATCAAAACCAAATCCGGGGAGTCCAATATTCAACATTCTCCCCCTTTTTGGTGATGACAAACCAACATAAATAATAATCGAAAATAATGATTCAAATGTAAAATACTTACTCCTCCTGCATTGATGACACATTAATTCCAACATGAATATATATAAATTGCATCAATTAGACGAGTAAGATATATAACGAGAATCGATTTTTGAAATATCGGATTTTGAAAATCCTTATATATATCTTAACTCCCCCTGAATCTAACACATCAAATTAGATTCTTGGAAATTGAGTTAAATTTTCATTTGTTCTATTTATTATCATTATCTCTCCCCCTTTGGCATTATCCCAAAAATGGGGGGCATACAACGACAACAACTAGGAAATGAAAAATCCAACATCGGGAGTCGTAGAAAATGACGATGGAACTAATTGACACCAAGGGAAAAGTGATGAAATCAAATCAAGGTGTGTCAAATTGTCCATTATCAAAAAAAGTGATAATTAAAACCATCAAAAATACCAAATTTTTATTCATTTATTGAATAAAGAAACATACTCTCCAATATTCAATATTCTTGGTTAAATTTGTGCATGGAAAACAATTCTATACAATCATAGAAATATAATCTATTTAACCAAGATTTTCAAGCGACGAATGACGAATTCACATGTCAACGGCATTGAATGAAAATTAAATGTGCACGACGGAATAAAATAAAGAGAACATCGATGTATATATATAAAAACATCATGAGTACATCCAAAAAGATATCGACTACATCAAATGCAACATACCATGTATGTCAACATCAAAAAGAAATACATCATACATCATCGATACACCATCATCAATCATCCAAAGTACATCAAAATACAACACCGACATCCATAAAACCAAAATACATCAAAACAACTCCAACACTCAAACTCCATCCTAACCTAACCCAAAACACTCTCAAAAAGGTGTATCATCCAAAGAGCAGTGGAGAGTCCTCGAAATAGACGATCACGAGGAAGTGGCAGGATCTGCAGCCTCCGGAGGTCCAGTCGAGGGAGTGGACTCAGGCTCTGCAGGGAGGAGAGGCGTGTGAACAGAAGGGATCGTCGGGGCAGGGGTGGAGACATCGACGACAGGCTCAACGGCTGGGGTCTCAACAGGAACAACATCAGGAACAACAGGAGCAGAGTCGTCAGCAGGAGCAGCAGCAGCATCAGAAGGCTGATCCACTGGTGCAGAAGTCTCAGGAGCACCGGAAGAGGTGCCAGCATCAGGAGCAGAGGTGGTAGCAGCAGCAGCAGTGGCCTCATCGCCACGAGCCAAGGAGGTGACAAGATCATCAATATCCTCATCGTCCATCTCCTCATCCTCAGAAACAGGAGGAGGAAGCTGAACGCCCATCAAACTAGCCATACGGCAGACGACCTCCTCGGTACGAGCCAAACGCGACTCGTGCCGACGAAGTAACCGTACGACATCATCAAGTGTGGTGGTATGAGGAGGGACTGAAGCAGCTGAAGGAGGAGGGACTGAAGCAGCTGAGGGAGTGGCCTGAGATGCAGAAGGTGTCGACCGCTGCACGTGACGGAGTGTCGCAAGAGATTTCTTAACGGCCGTCGCGTTCAGAGGAGGACCAAGGGGACGCTCATCATTAGGGGGCAAGGGAACACCGAAACGACGGAATACCAAGGTCAGGAGACATGGATATGGGATATGCACAGATTTAGTGGTCTTGCGAATACGCTCGAAAGAATCCATCTTATCGAGTATAATGCGAGCCCAATTAATCTCGCTACCCATAAACAGAGCGTAAATCAATTTCAGAAACGGCTGAGATGGAAGAGATGAAGATCCATACTTTGGAAGAAGGCAAGATTTCAAGATCAGGTTAATCACCCAAGCATTCGGCTTGAATGATTTGGAAGGGACTCCAATGAATGCGGGGGGATAACCTGGAAGATTTTGCCTAGGGTCCGCTGATCGAGGGAGGAGATATCATCGACAGAGATGTCAGAAGGGATGAGGCTACACGACGAGCAACCTATCAACTCCCCCAAGATTTCTGCCGTGAGGACTATAGTAGTCCCCAAAACAGAAGTCTCGATGGAGTGAGACTCGTCGTACTGGCCCCGGACACGATTGGCAGAGAATAACTTGACCAGGCGAGGATATGGTCTGGGGTTCGCCTTAGAGTCATATCTAAGATAGTCCAATAGGCCACTATAGGAGAGTAGATCCGCAAGGCCAAGAAAATCAGAAAACTGAACGTAATGCTCTAACAGCAATGGGCAGTGCTCTATACGGTTGTACGCTGCGAGACACTGAGGGTCGTCGCGGCACAACGATATATCTACACCGCCGACTGGCATAGGAGCTTTACCCTTAGCCTTACGGGGCTTAGGAGGAGGTGGATGAGGGGGTGGAGTAGGTGCCTTCTCGGGATGTTCAGGAGTGTATTCCTCATCGGTATCATCCTCGGAATCACTATCTGAACGCTCACCGGGAGGAGAGGGAGCATGAAACTTTTTAGGTTTAGGTTTGGGCTTGGACGTTTGGCCGGCAGGTTTAGGCTTGGACGTCCTCTTCCTCTTCAACAGAGTTGAAGACGAAGAGGGGGGTCGAGTGGTCTTGGCCCTACGCTTAGGAGGGGTCGAAGCGGTAGCACCCTCTACGGTCATAGGGGATGCCCCAGAAGAGGTAATCGGGATTCTCGTTCGTGCCATTAGCGCGTCACAACGAGTACAATCAAATGACGGGATAAGATCAAGCACCCTAAGCACAAACACTAGATCCTAACACACAAGCCCTAAGAATGAAAAACCGAAACCCTAGAACACCTAGAAGTTGAAATGAAGCCTAGAACAAACCCTAGGGATGAAAAACAAGATCTAGGAAGAGTGGTTATACCTAGGGGAGTGGTCGACGGCGACGGACGGCGGAGATGGCCGGAAAGGTGGCCGGAGTCGACGGAAGACGAAGGGTGTTGATCGGGGAGAGGGAGGATTTTCGAGCTGGGGGAACGAAATAGACCGACTAAAAAGCAAAACAGTCGAATAGATTTGATATAAGTCGGTCGGGAATGCGAAAAGACGCGTTTATCCTAACGCACTTAGTCGGTCATAGTTCAAGCACTGACCGACTAGATTACGATCTAGTCGGTCGGTTAATGAGCTTAAACCGACTAAGTCGAAACAGAGGCAAACAGAAAATTCTAGGGCTAGAGTTAGTCGGTCTCAGTATAATCACTGACCGACTAGTTTGCAATCTAGTCGGTCGGTAAGAGTACTATGACCGACTAAAAGAAGTAAATGACAATAGAAAGTTTAAAGCTTGAACTAGTCGGTCTGAGTTCACTTGCTGACCGATTAGATGAGCATCTAGTCGGTTGGCTGATGAACTGAAACCGACTAAAAGAGTCCAAAAGTTGATAAATGAGATCTCTTCATAAACCACTTGGATGAAACATCTTAACACTCTCATTAGTCATCTAAACTACCCATAAAACATCGAAATCTTAAATACGACATTCAAATAAGAAATCGAGCAAAAATTCAAACATATCACATGAAATCCCCAAAAATCCAATAAATCTAGCATGAACGTAATATCGCGAAATATAATAGCATGCAAGATAATTGAATGAGACATGAATCCTATATCTCGGATTCACCCATAATCCCCAATTCTCGACGCAACCGCACACATGAGTCCTCCTTTAGGGGTTTCGTGAAAATATCGGCGATTTGCTTTTGGGTTTCAACGTACACTAAAATGATGTCCTTTTTAGCAACATGATCATCTAAAAAATGGTGTCGGACATCTATGTGTTTAGATCGGGAATGGTGCACCGGATTCTTTGAAAGACAAATAGCACTTTGGTTATCCACCATGATAGGGCTAGTATCACAATGAATACCAAAATCCTTCAGTGTGTGTCTCATCCAAAGAACCTGGGCACAAGCGGCACCGGCGGCAATATATTCCGCCTCGGTGGTTGAAAGTGATACGGAATTTTGCTTCTTGGAAAACCAAGAGACAAGGGAATTTCCTAGAAAATGGCAAGTGCCACTAGTACTTTTCCTGTCGGATTTGCATCCCGCATAATCAGCATCACTATATGAGACTAACTCATACATGCTAGATTTTGGATAAAGTAATCCAAAATCAAGTGTATAACTTAGATAACGGAAAATACGTTTTACCGCTACTAAGTGAGACTCCTTAGGTTGAGACTGATAACGAGCACATACGCATACTGCAAACATAATATCGGGCCTACTTGCGGTAAGATAAAGTAAACTACCTATCATACCTCGATATAGACGAATGTCTACATCCTTACCGCCCGTATCCTTGTCAAGATGCGTAGTCGTGCTCATTGGAGTCTTTTTCCCGGAAGCACTCTCCATTCCAAATCGCTTAAGCAACTCCACAGTATACTTCGTTTGGTGGATGAAGATTGCATCATTCAGTTGGCGAATTTGGAGACCTAAGAAATATTTGAGTTCGACCATGTGGCTCATCTCAAATTGTTCCTTCATAACATTAGAAAACTCTTCGCAAAGAGTGAAGTTAGTAGCACCGAAAATGATATCATCAACATAAATTTGAACTAATAAAATATCATTATTCGCATGCTTAACAAAAAGTGTAGAATCGGCTTCGCCCATTTTAAAATTCAAATCCAAAAGAAAATTCTTTAGGCGATCATACCAAGCTCGAGGAGCTTGTCTCAAACCATAAAGAGCTTTCTTTAGTTTAAAGACATGATTTGGAAATTTTTCATTTATGAAGCCCGGAGGTTGAGAAACGTAAACTTCCTCAACAACATCTCCGTTTAAAAATGCACTTTTAACATCCATTTGAAATAATTTAAAATTTTTATGGCATGCATAAGACAATAATAGTCTAATTGATTCTAATCTAGCTACCGGAGCGAAGGATTCTTCGAAATCGATATCTTCCTCTTGGCGATAGCCTTGAGCAACTAACCGAGCTTTGTTCCGGACGACGACTTGGTTTTCGTCGGTTTTGTTCTTGAAGATCCACTTTGTCCCTATGATGGTGTGGTTCTTCGATGGCAAAGGAACAAGCTCCCATACCTCATTCCTCTCGAATTGAATGAGTTCCTCCTCCATGGCAAGGATCCAAGCACTATCTTCGCACGCTTCAACTATATTCTTTGGCTCTATCGATGAGGCAAATGCACAATTGGCGAAGTGGTGGACTTGCGATCTCGTCTTGACACTATCATGAATATTGCCAATGACTTGCTCATGGGGATGATCACGAACGGTATGAAGCCGCTTGTGAATACCTTGATCACTAGGCACATTCTCAACAACTTCATTAGTCGGGTTAGTATCAATAGAATCAATTGAATCAATAGACTTAGAATTTTCAAACGAATCACATAAAACATCCATAGAATCATCATCATTTGAAATTCTAGAAGTAATAAAATTCTCATTAAAAGAGACATGAAGTGATTCCTCGATCGTAGAGGATCTTTTGTTGTATATCCGGTAGGCTTTGCTACGTGAGGAATACCCAACAAATATCCCCTCATCCGATCTCGGATCAAACTTGTCCAAATTATCATATGTGTTTTTAATATAACATTTTGCGCCGAAAACACGAAAATGTTTAACTTGAGGCAATCTACCAAACAATAATTCATAGCAAGTTTGTTTGGTGCCGGGCCTCAAAAGTATTCTATTAAACACATAACAAGCGGTGTGTACCGCTTCCGCCCAAAATTGATAACCAAGTTGATTATCTTCGAGCATAGTGCGAGCACACTCCACAAGCGTTCTATTCTTCCTCTCAACTACACCATTTTGAGGAGGTGCGCGAGGGAAAGAAAACGTGTGAGTAATTCCAAGATCATCACAAAAATTTGAGAAAGACTCATTCTCAAATTCACCCCCATGATCACTACGAATAGTGACAATGGTGGTTCCGATGAGATTTTGTACTTTCTTCACAAATATTGTGAAGTTTTCAAAAGCTTCATTTTTATTACATAAGAAAAATACCCATGTAAATCTAGAATAATCATCGACGATGACAAGTCCATATCTTGCATTTCCTAAGGAAGCAACTCTAGTTGGCCCAAATAAATCTAGATGTAATAGCTCTAGTGGCCGTTTAGTAGAAATGCTTTTCTTAGGTTTAAATGAAGATTTAGGAAGCTTGCCACGTTGACAAGAATCACAAAAACTTTTCTTTTCGAAAACGAGCTTCGGAAAACCTTTAATGGAATTTAATTTTGAAAGCTTATAAAGTGTTCCAAAGTTCACATGTCCAAAGCGTTGATGCCATAAGTGTTGTTCACTTGTGTTGGCAACGAGACATTGTTCATATGACTTAGGAAGATCCAAAATATAAATATCTTTATGGCGTGTGCCGGAAAATAATAACTTATTATTATCATTTGAAATATGACATAATCCTTTCGCAAACCTAACTTTGTACCTTTGTCACAAAGTTGGCTTATTGAAATAAGGTTATGATTTAAACCATTAACTAGATAAACATCACTAATTAAAGGTTTAGACGGGTTACCCACTTTACCAACACCGACGATGGTTCCGCTCTCGTTGCCTCCAAATACGACGCGGTTTCCATTTGCAATGGGAACTACTCCGGAGAGCAATTGAGCGTCACCCGTCATGTGTTTTGAACACCCGCTATCGAGTATCCAATTCCCTTTGGAGCTAAATTTAAATTTGTTGCTCCTTTTCTTTTTCTTTTCCTTGAGTACCTAAAGATAGAGAATTTCATATCATGGTACCCAAGGTCATTGGGTCCTCAAAGGTTAGACCTTTGAAAGCCAAGTCCAATTGGACTTAGACTTCCCCACATAATTTCTACTATGCACAACATTCGAAAAATAAGCATTCATATACACTTGTTTTTCATCCATGCTTGTGTCCTTTGGGCTCCAAATAGTGAAAATCTTGGGAGCCCTCATCCTATTGGGTGCATGCATGCGTTGTTGGTTTCTACGTGATGCATGTCATGGATAGGCATACGGAACATGATGGAATGGTGCACGACGAGAATTATTCATATGATGAGGTGGGTGAACATATGCATGTGTGGGAACACGTGCGTGAGGGTGTCTCACATGGTGTGCACGTGCCCGAGAATGTGTTGCATAAAAATCATCATATGTGTGAGCCGGTGGAGTAGGATGTGTGTTCTTACGTGGCATGGTATTTGTGTACATATAAGCATGGCCCTTCTTTGGAGGTCCACCCATAGTGGGTTTCTTTCCGAAAGAGGGTGTGGACGAGGTGGAAGCACCATTGGTAGAAGAACTACCAATAGAGTGTTTGCTACCACTCGTTGAGGCATCGGAAGTTGGCCTAACAAAAGTAGTGACCGACTTGGATGACTTTCCCAAAGTATACCCCAAACCAACATGGTGTTTGGCCGGGAGTAAGACACTTAGGATATTATCCAAATGGCCCTTACCCTTATTGAATTCATTGATTCGGCCTAATGTGTTCTCATATTTCTCGGTGAGAGAACGAAAAGAAGTATCTAAAGTGGATACTTGCGATGTGTGCACATAAACACGAGATTTAAGACTTTCATTCTCAATACTCAAAGTCGAGTTTTGAGAAGTTAAATCCTCTATCTTATGTTCTTCCGGATCCTCAATGCTAACATGTTCAAGTTTAGATTTGAGATTAACAATCTCATTTCTTAACTCTTCAACAACGGTGTCGTTGTTGGTGATGATAGTCTTAGGCGAGGTTTGAATGCTAGCTAGGTCATCTTTTACTTTAATATATCTTTTTACTAATTTAGTGTATTTAGACCATAAATGAGAGTTAGCATCCCTAAGATCATCCATAATTACCTCATCGCCTTCGTTGTCGCTATCATCGGAGGAGGAAGATCCTTGATCATGCTCCTCTCTTGCCATGAAGCACATGTGCGCTTGCTCCACTTTCTCATCGTCCGACTCTCCGCTTGAGGAATCCTCGGAGTCGGTGAATGTTGCTCCGACAAGTCCCTTTTTGTACCCCTTTTTGTACTTCTTCGACTTGTCGAACTTCGGCGCCTTCCACTTCTCCTTTTGCTTGTTTTGAGGACAATCCGCTTTGATGTGTCCTGGCTTATTGCATTTAAAACACAAAGGTGGAGAGGCGTTAGTAGAAGTAAATTTAGATTTTTGTTTGAAGTTACCCTTTCGGAAGAAGCGATTGAACTTCTTTGCCATGAGTGCGATGGATTCCATGTCCATTTCTTCTTCCGAGTCCTCATCATCGGTAGAGGTGGGTGAAGCCGCCTTGAATGCAATTGCCTTTTTCTTAGGCACGTCTTGGTTCAAATAGGACTTCATCTTTTCTTGTAACTTCACCTTGCTATCTTTGCGTACCTCGTATGACATCAAAGTACCCATCAATTGAACTACGGTATACTTATTCATATCATTACCTTCCTCGATGGCGAAGGTACGTTTCTCCCAAGAAGAAGGAAGTCCTTCGATAAGCTTCGAGCACTTCTCCTTTTGGGTGTAGGATTTGCCGAGGGCCTCTAACTCGTTTATTATGTCAACGAAACGAGCGTAATATTCCTTCATCTTCTCGCCCTGTTGCATATGAAACATTTCGTAATCTTTGTTTACAACTACGAGTTTAGAGTCTCTTACCCTACTCGTCCCTTCATGTAGAATGAGGAGAGAGTTCCAAATTTGATATGCACTCTTACATGTGCATATCTTATTGAAGTCCTCGGGCTCCAATGCGCATTGCACGGCGTTCATTGCCTTGGCATTGCTTACCTCCGCGACGATCTCCGTGGTAGTCCATTTCTCAAAGTCTTCTTCTTCGGGCTCGATGTATTCCTTCATTGTGGTCCTCCATAGAGAGCACTCCGGAGGAAGGTTTCCATCCGGCATTTCCAGTACCCGTAGTTGGTACCGTTGAAGAATGGAGGCCTCGTAGAGGAATGTCCTTCCATCACCGAAGATGCTCCTTCACGGTTCCTGAAGGTGTCATAGTTGGAAGGTGGACGCACGGTCTTGTTGTCGTTGGCAGACATAGCTAAGTATCTGGCTCTGATACCAAATGTAATGCCCTACAAGCTACTGCACAAGTACTAGAGGGGGGGGGGTGAATAGTACTTTAAAAATAACAAGGAGTATAATTCCAAATTATAGTGCAAACAACCACCAAATCAATTTGCGGAAGCTTAAATTGAATGACAACAACAAAATTAACAATGCTAACAAATGATGTTACTGGGTTCGAATCCACCCAAGTCTCTCCGACTTGATCCCGGTGATCCTACGTCCCGACCACCCGGATCCACTCCGGATACTTAGGTTAGAAACCCTAACCCAAGATTTCCACTATGAATATCTTGTGAAAAACCTTCACAAGATCAAATCATACATGCAATGACAATAGTGAATCCCACAACCCGGGATCACAACCTTCTCTCACAACCGAGAGAATCAACAAGCAATATAAACAAGTTTATAATGAAATAAACAATCTTACCACAAAATCCTAGACCTTGAGTTTTCTTACCAAATAGGTGCAAGGAGGGATTTGAGGAAGATGAAGTCACCAAGACCTAGCACCAAAGAAATGACCAGCAAAGGGTGCATAGGAGTGATTTGGAGACTTGATTCAAGCTAGAGCTTGAAGGGCTCACCAAGAACAAGCTTCTCTCAAGATGGATTCTAGATCTAGAAAGTGAAAGAATGGATTTCTTGTGAGGAAGAGAGCTTTAGAAATGAGTGAGAATGGCTATCTCTTTCTATCTCAATGAATCTCTTAATGGCAGCTCTAACCTAGAGAGAAATGACCTAGGTTCGTATTTATAGGGTCCCATAAAAACAAGTTAGGTCAATTTCCAACGGATAGAAATCTGAGGCAACTAGTCGGTCAAAGAACAACCACTGACCGACTAGTTCATCAACTAGTCGGTCAGTCAAACAACATGGACCGACTAAGTGAAGAACTGAGAAGAGATAGAAATTCAGACCTAGAAATCTAGTCGGTCCAAGAAGACTTTCTAACCGACTAGTTTCACAACTAGTCGGTCAGTCAGTGAACGTAGACCGACTAAGAGGCAAAAACAAATAGGCTGAATACAAAATGACTTAGTCGGTCCAAGAACAAAAGTTGACCGACTAGATTATCAACTAGTCGGTCACCAAACGTTCTTAGACCGACTAACGATAAACAGTAGCTTAGGAGAATTTTGGCATGAACAGTAAATCTCAACTAGTCGGTCAAAGAAGCATCACTGACCGACTAGTTCACAAACTAGTCGGTCGGTGAGTCAACGTAGACCGACTAACTGTAAACAGTACTGAACAAGAAAAGATGAACACAAACTAGTCGGTCCAAGAAGCTCTGCTGACCGACTAGATCACCATCTAGTCGGTCAGTACTTCTTCTTGTACCAACTAACATGCACAAACAAGTCCGAATCGAAGCACGATGCTTCGAGGAAGTTAGAATGGACTTGAACTAAGATCCTAGAGCTACGATATGAGCGTTATGAAGATAGAATCGTAAGATATACTCAAGGCTTAACATTCTATAGATCGAAGCTAAAAGACTATAAATAAAACCTTAATGAATGGTCTTCGAGAGCTTCGATTAATTCTTCATGACTTCCAAAACGATCCAAAGGCTTCAACGAAGCTTTAGGCAATGAATACGAGCTTTGAGAAGTCTTGAGATGTGGCTTTGATTGTTCTCGTGAATTTGGCGACGATCTCCAATACTGCGCTCACAAATTGTTAGTTCATGAATTATTTATGTTTGCTCATCATCAAAACCAAATCTGGGGAGTCCAATATTCAACAGAAAACCCCTGTTGGCTGCTCCTGCTCCACTCCAACTGCACGACACTCCACCAAGTATACCTCTCTGTCCCTATGTAAAGCCCGAGTAATGGCTTTGAAGGCCACCAACGAAAAGCATAGGGTGGGGTCCCCTGTGAGAACCACCGTGCGGTCACCCTCCTCAAACTCCATCCTGAGACGTTTCCAGTTCACCCGCACGTCCCCTAACTTCTTCAGCCACTGCACGCCCAGAATGATATCGACATTCCCCTGCTCCAGGGATAAGAAATCCTCCATAATCTGCACCCCCTGCAAGGTCAGACACAACCCCCTTGCAGAGCCCGTTGCTCTCCTCCATCTTCCCAGTTCCCAACAACACCGTGAACTTCTCCATGGTGCTCAACTGCAGCCCATGCCGCGCCACTACTCGGCTAGAGATGAAATTGTGGGTGGCCTCACTGTCTATCAGCACAGTCAGCGCCATATCGCCCAACCGCCCTGACAACTTCATGGTGTGGTTCGGTGTGAACCCCACCACAGAGTTCAAGGAGACCTCCGTGAAGTCTAGGTGAGACTTCTCCTCCTCGAGTGGCTCCACCCCGGACTCCTCGTCCTCCCTACACTCCTCCTCATCCGGCACCTTGGTAATCTGTAGCAGGCGGCTCGCACATCTGTGGTCAGGGGTGAACTTCTCATCGCAACGAAAACACAACCCCTTGGCACGCCTCTCCCTCACCTCCGCCTCCGTCATTCGTCGTCCAAGAGTAGTGGGACGAGTCTCTCCCCTCGCCTCTGGTACACCGACAGGTGCCCTCGGTGCTGCCGCTGCTGGCGTGGGTCGGGAATTTTGGGTCCCCCAAGTCGCACGTATCCTCCTCTCCTCTGTATGTTTTTCCTCCGCCTTCTGTGCGAGACGAATCAGGTCCTCCAAGCCCCTCGGGCTCTGCATCCTCAGCTCAGCTCGAATGGAGGGCTTGAGCCCCCCATGAAGTTTCCCATGAGCGCCTCCTCCGTGACCCCAGACACTCGGCCCGACAGTAGCTCGAACCTCCTGACAAAGTCCCGCACCGTTACCTCCTGCCTGAGCACCCGGAGCTGCTCGTAAAAATCTCCCACTGGGGTCTCCTGGAATCGGTCCATCAAGTAGGCTGTCAAATCCGTCCAGGAGGAAAAAGGGCTGCGTGCGACCTTCCACCGGTACCACGCTAAGGCATCTCCCTCAAAATAGATGCCCACCGCCTTCAGGACCTCCTCTTCGGTAAATCCCATCGTCTGGAAGTACCTCTCAGCTCTGTAGATCCACTCATCAGGATCGCTCCCCTCAAACACGGGCATCTTCAGTTTCTTCAGCCGCCTATCGGCGTGAAACTCTGCTTCTCCCGGTCTCTCCTGGTCCCAACGCCTATCTCTGTGGTCCCTGAGGGGATCGTAGTCCTCATCTGCATACTCGTCCTCCGGCCACAAGGGTCTACCGTCTGGTCCCAGCCCATGGGGTCCCCCAAAAGCTGCAGTAGCTGGTCGCTGCCCTCCTTGACCCCCCGAATTGACCCCCCGGCCCTCGACCTCGCCTCGGAAATACCCCAGTGCCCTCCCGAAGACCTCCTCCTACTGGCCGCCTCCTGTCGACAGCCCCTAGGGCTTCTTCCGCTACCGTCGGAACCCCCAGGGGCCAATCAGAGCCCCTGGGGTCTCGCCCGCCCTCACCCGCCTGCGCGCGGCCCCCCAGCGCCCATTCGGGGGCCGCGCGGGGCCTCATCCATTGCGGCGGGGCCGCGCCGCCCCCGGAATGGGCTCGCGACCCCCCCGGGGGGTTCGCCGGCCCTGGCCGACCCCCTGGGGGGTTCGCCGGGTCTGGGCGACCCTCCGGGAGGGTTCCCAGGCCCCGTCGCCCCCCCGCGCGCGCTGTCGCGGCTGTCCTTTTCGTCGCCGTCGCCCGGTTTTGTGACCTCTGAGGTCCCGACTGTTGTAAATTGCGCCGCCACCCTTGCATCTCGCGCCCTTAACTCTTGAACTTCCAGATCCGAGTCATCTTCCTCCTCCGTCCAAGATTTCTTCCCCTTACCCTTAACTAGGGTTTGCAAAATCTCCATGATTTTAATTTGATTTGTTTCACTTTTTGCATGCTTCGCTTCTTGGGCGCGGTTGTTTTTCTCTATCCTTTTCTTAAATCGATCGCTCATCGTCTCCATCGTGGTTTCGATCTCCTTGGTGATTTCTTCATGTAGGGCTTGAAGCTTCTCCTCGATGGTGGCTCTCGTGCCTTGCGCTATTGGATCTTATGAGCTCTGATACCAATGGATACGATCCGCTTGGACCGATCACACAAATCGAATTAAAGTGGAAAAATTAAAAAGAGGGAATTTTTTAGGGTTTTGAGATTAGAGAAACAAGAGGAATCAAGAGATAAAAGCCTCTTTCGAGAGGAGACTTGCTCACCGAGTTTTTGATTGAACGGAACAAAAGCCTAAAGATCCTTCACTAAGGATGCCCAAGAGTTTCTCAACAATCTAAGCATAAGTCTTTACAATGGGGGCTAGCCCTAATAAAGAGAAAGATGGGATTTACTAATTTGGCCTAGAGTGACCAAAATATCCCTAAAGCTAATAATAACTAATTGACGCCTCCTCGTCTCCTCCTGCGCACGTAAGTGATTGTGGGTGGTCCCTCCACGTCCGCCGCACGTGATGCGGCATGGTCCGCATCAGTACCATATCTGAAAAAAAAACAAGCATATATTTAAAATGGAGAACTTGCATGTGCCACAGGAGAAGAGACGTTTGTCAAAAAATTCGAACATCACCATGTAATTGATTCTTCGATAGCATAAAGCTGAGTTAACAATCTCCCCAAGGAACTAGAGGCACATTTACAACAGAGAAGCGACCATCTTAGGTGACTCAAAAAATGATTTTTAAAAATAGTAAAAATCAAATAAAAGTAGATGAACAACAAAAGACCAGAATATAGGTATATATAGGGATAATCAGGATTCGTTGGATATAGAGTGTTGACAGATGAGCTGATGTGGATGTTGGAATGAGCAATGTGAGCTACACCATATTCAGTAAAATCAAGGACTTGGCTCTTAGCTAAAAACTTGATGAATTTCAGAAATCTGGGATCGACATGCAAAATTGAGGGAATATTATTTGACTTCAAACAGTAACAGAACGAAGGGAACTGTTACATATTGACATTTTCATATGCCCTGGGATTATTCTACACAATCTCTTATTCCCACAAAAAAAAAAGAAAGAGAAAAAAGAAGAAACAAAACTAATTGAATCACTTCTACATATTCACATTTACAGTACTAACTCACAATACTCCCTTCGTACTGCATACCTATACTGCATTCAAAGTGCACCGTGAACTAGGTAACGCGGGGCATGTAATCCAGCTATTTTCATGCATTTCATTGCTTCTGGTTTTTTTGTTGAGGGGGATGGGAGGGGTTGGCTGCCTGTATGGGTGTGACTCTATTAAGATAAATGGCATTAAATATCATGTATGAGAAACTTGGACAAAACACTAGTCTGACCAGCAAAAATCAAGATGCAAAACATGCATAAATAGAGAAGATACAGGTCTATTTATAAATAAAGTAGATACAGGTCTCCGGTTAGAATATGAATAAATTACACTTCTAGAGTGATGATATATAAAGATTTTTTTCTTTAACTAAGTCTTGAGACTAGCAAACTAGTTACGAGGAGTTGGAAAGAAAAAGGGTAAAAGAAAATTTTAAGGTGGTCTTATTTATATTACGCTTATTAGAAATAATAGGTTCTTAGGGTCTAATTGATCATTGTGAAGGGTCTAATTGCTGATAAAATCCAATTTGCTTGTATATTCTATATGATTTCTGTTATTTTTCATACCCATTTTCAGAAGAGATAACTAACATATAGATTTTATTTTCATTTTGTTGGCAGGATGTTGATGCTTGCTTCAACTACCATTTGATATTTTACGCAGTCTCCATGACTTGGTGCAGCTGGGTGATGTCCATGAATCTTGTTAAGATGAAGTCCTTGTTGGAGCTTAGGTTCATATTAGACAAGAGAACTTGCTCGGCTCAAATGGTACCTGCATGAAATATTACTTTTATGTCAGCATCCAATGCACATTTACTGGATATGACGGTGCCATATGGTCCTTTTAAGCCATGGATTAAGGTTTCAGCTGAAACCTATCAGTTTTGGTCAGTTTGGATTGGTATCGAAGAGGACCAATCCGAAACCACAGCGTCTTCTTAGTATCGACCGGTTCTTCTTAGTATTGACTGGCTTCAGACTAACCGGGTTAAGTTTCTATTGGTTTCGGTCCAAACTGGTCGAAACTAGACAGTTTTGAGTGAAACCGACCTCTAGCAGAATTTTGAAGAATAAAAGAAGAAGAGGAGGGAAAAGAAGAAGAAGAAGAAAAGGAAAGCAGCAGCAGAAACTGGGGAAAGAAGAAGAAGAAGAAATAATAAAAGCTAAAAAAATACTTACCTCTTTGCCGCGACCGCTTCTTCCGCTTTTCTTTGCTGCTGCTGTAAAGAAGAAGAAGAATTAGAAGAAGAAGAAGAAGAAATGCATACCTGGGATATGTGGCGGGCCTTCCTGCTTACCTCTGCCGCTGCCGTTCCTTCCTCTTTTCTTTTTCTAAAATCACTAGGGCTTCGATCACAGGATTGATTGAGAGAGAGAATGGGATCAGTGAGCAGTGGGGATATCAAATATCTTCACAGTTTGGGCCTGCTTCATGGGCATGTGGCCCAAACAATTTTTTTTGATTGTGGGTGTGGGTGTGGGTTGTGGGTTTAGGTTTGTGTTTGGGTTAGGTTTTAAGTTAGTAATGAGTTTGGGTTCAGATCTGAGTTCAAAATTATTCGGTTTTGGTTTCAAACCCTTCGGAAAATTTTGGTTTCAACAAATTTCTCTAGTTTCATTGGTTTCATTTTAAGTTTCGGTTTCGGATTTATCTATATTTTTAAGTATATACTAGTTCTCTAACCTTGATGTAAACTTCCGTGTAACATCTGTAATGACTGTTCTTGTGGGGATTACAACTTACTTTAGATACTAGTTTAAATCTTTAATGTTCTTTGTATGTGAACAATCTACACTGCCCACTACCCCCCTTCTCCCCTTCTGATTCTTTGATGGCAGAGGGGATACACATGTTAATGGAAAACCTAATTAACAAAATTGGTTTCATTTTCCTTTTTGGTATTCATATATTTTAATGTGAATATTAATTTTTCATGTCAAGCATTTACTGTATTTAGCTAAGTTTATTGAAAGCATGTTCTCATATTACAGTTTATAGCGTTCAAAATTGGAAAAAAAATTATGGTTTTACACTGTTACCATAAACCATTTTTAAGATTCTGTTTCGAGCTTTACAGAATAAACCAAAACTATTCTAAAGCAACTCGTTGTGCAGATTAGAATCATTAGTTTACAAATGGTATATGTTTCAAAAGGATTTCAAGAAATATTAGACTTTGTTTTCCAGCCTAGAAATATTAGATTTTGTTTTCCAATATTATGTATGCTTTAAGGTTTTGCACTGTACACCTCATAATAAATTTAGGCCTAAATTTTGGACAATATTGAGATGATGGTTGGTTATTAGTTTGGACAACTTGTAGGAGCTTTATGGGAGGCTTACAGGGTCACATTTAGGCTTTTCATGAGGAATTTAAATTGCGAGGAACTCATCTCCTGCACTTTATGATATTCGAAATTGATATATACATGACATCTAAGATTTTTAGGTTTATGTAAAGGAACATATGCTGGTAAATGGTATCCTTATGCATATTTGTATGTTATATTATATGCCTTTCCGATATACATGTTAAGGTAACAATGTTATTTTTGATCTTGCAAATGTATATGAACGCCTGTCTAGATGCCATTTGACAATAATGTATAATTCTCATCTAGCATTGAGCATGTACCCATGGACAGTTGTTATCATTCTTGTTTTATTTTGCACATATTTCATGTTTGGAAATCTATTTACTTGTGTTATGTGGGCACATGAGCATGCATATCATGATATAGACTATCATGAGAAATTAAGGTTACATTTGGACTTCCAATTCAGAGGCTGCAGTTTTACTCCCTTGGAGGATGAAGGGAGCGAGAGCAGAAGTACTGGCTTGGGCATATGTATGAGAAGGGATAAGACCACAGTTAATGGAGCACCGAGGACCAGATTCAGGCCTACAAGCATGTAGATGGAGGAAATTAAAAAAGGGATATGGTAGTTGATAAGTCAACCGAGGAGATGGTTCCAAACATATGTGAACAGAAGAAAATGACGTGTAACTGATCCCCAAAGTTTGTTAAGAAGTCTTTGTGGTGGTGGTGGTGCATTGGGTTTGATTGAACTAAATTATTTGGATGAAAGTTTTTCTTCTTCAGGAAATAAACGGGTCCATCTCTGATTAAAGGTCATGGTATCAGCAAAGGACCTTGGCTTACTAAAGGTATGTTTGGGTCATTACATTCTTGATGCAGAACCATTATTAATGTTTTGTAGTTATAAACATACATAATTTTTATTCAATGATCAATCCTTTTGGCTTGAGGGAAAATTATTATTGGTTTGGAGGTTATTGTCATTTTTGAATTTGAGAATAGTTAATGACTTCAAGTTATTGCAGCCTCAGTAGGCAACAATTTGGCATGTATGTTTTGTTTGATTGCCTGGCTTAATAGGATCATGGCATAAGAAAAATTAATATGTTTTTTGGCACAATACAATCTTGAGTGATGTCTGAATTTGACATTTAAGCACACATATTTCTAGTTTTAACTTGGGAGCAAAAATGTTAAACCTACAAAAATGCAGAAGCAATATTGTAACGCCACATGTACAGGTGCCGTTACATTTTCATTATTTATGCAGGTCCTGCAAGTACCAGTGAAAGCTATATAGAAACGAAACAGGAAATTCTATAAATGAAAAAAATATTTATTCCTCCTTCGGGAGGGTATAAAAGCATAAACTGAAAAAGAACTACTAGTCTCTCACTCTGATAATATAAAGAAAACAAGCAAAATAATATAAATAAAACTCCCCTTACTGATACTGGCTCAGAAATCTGCACACTCTACTGGAAACTCTGACTCCTCGTACATTGGAGCCCCATTGTAAGCTGGTTTGTCCATTGTTGAAAAACATTAAGAGAAACCAGTAAAGTAGACGATATTTACAATAAACATCAATTATAACATTCACATGCAAACCTATTACTAACACGACAGTAACATCTAATCACAACCTACGACTATTTAATCAGAACAATTTATTATTAATTTACTCACAGTGTAAAGCGAGGATAGCAAACTGAAGAACCACACGGTACCACAGGCGAGCTCACCCGTGCCTTAGATACATGATCTAAACAAGTCGGTAGGGGACCCAATCAAGTCGATAATGAGATCAAATAAGTTAGTCAATGAGCATGGTCTCTGCCACTCTTCCTATCTTTAATTATGAGTTACCAAACCCCGTGTGTCAAATCATTCTAGTCCGAGTTCTATTTTATTTATCTTCCATCTTCTGTTCTTTCTAAAACTATGTAGATAGAATTATGCGTGAAGCTGTAGTGTCTATAACAATCAGTCCATTATGTTAATAGCCCATTAACAATATCATTAATTGCACAAATTTAACTACATTTTCTAGTCTCTAACAATAACAATTTTATCAATCAATTTCTATAGTAAAGAAAAGCAATTTCTATAGTAAAGAAAAGCACTACACATTCCACTTCAGGACATTTCAAACAAACAAATCTTTAAACAATTAAAACTTAAAGGAAATTATTTTAAAAGGAAATAAAACATTCGTATGATCCGATTCATCGTTTTGGCATCCAGAAATAGGTTTTAGGGTTTACGAGCTCGAGGGAAATTTTGAAAATCTTGAAAACAAGAACAGTAAAAGATCTCATTGTAATTAAAATCCAACTAAATCACCCCCATATGTTACAATAACAAACTGAACCGAAAGCCCACAAAACCACAACACAACACAACCGACTGAACAAACCCAAAAGAGAAGAGGAACCACAACAGCCAATAGTACAAACCCACATGAGAAAACAGCCGACTGAACAACCCCACAGAAGAAATTAGCCGACTAAACAACCCTACAGAAGAAAACAGTCGACTGAACATTCGTAGGAGAGGAAAACACATCCGACAGAGCCAACTGAAGAGGAAAACCCTTCGACGGCCAACCCATAACCCTCAAAACCCTAAATCGAAAACCAACTTTACCCAGCGGCGACGAAATTTGTCGCCTTGCTCGTCGGATGTCATAGATTTTAAGAGGAAAGAATTTCCTTCATATTCTAACTGAATCATCATCTCCATACCAAAAGAAAACACCCAAGAAACTTTCGAAACACAATTTCTTTAACAAACCAAATGCATGAAACGAAATAACTAAAGTTTAGAGCAAATAGGGTCTACCGTGCACCGTAGAGGCCAAGTCGAAGAAATCCGAAAGATCAAAACTCCATAAATCCAATCCAATGTCTCAGAAAAATTTGAAGAAGAAACAACAATTTTCGCATGAGTAAAAACCCTAGAAATTTACTGCATTTAAATAGGGGAAGAGGAAAACATGTGGAAGATAAATAGGAAAATATGAAATTGAAGGGAACCCTCATCGAGAGGTGGCAGTGGGTGGAGAAGGCATAGGGTTATGGTTTTTTTCTTCCATCGACCGTCGGCTGCTGTCGATCGTCCGTGCGAAAGAAAGAGCAAAGGAGAAAAGATCGGGTCGAGTCTCTTGAGGGCTGCGGGTGAGGGTGCAGTGAAAGTGTAAAGGGTTTTATTAAAAAAAAGAGGGTGTGGGCTTTGTTGTGGGCTGGGCTTTGTTTTGTTTAAAAAGAAAGAAAGGAAAAATGTAAAGGAAAATAAAAGGAGAAATTAAAAGATTGTAACAAAATCAATGTATACAAAATACGGGTCATTACAAATATTTTGCACTATACCTTGCACAAGGTCTGAAACAACTTCAATTAAAAAGGACAAGTGAGCTTACATTCAATGGTTTCTTTACTGTAGATATGGGCTTGTGGAACCGGAAACAAGCCGAGGAGCATGCATATAAGTATATTTCAAACGATATACATTAACCAACAAAAATCAGTTCATACGACAGTGATGTCTACAACAACAGTGACAATGATGACGGCAGTAGCCGCAACAACAAAGCCTTTTATCTCTATTTTATCACATAAATGAATTTTTTTCTTCCATTCAGTACTGCAAAGGGACATCTTCTCGGGTAACCACTTCCAAATCCTACACTTGCATCCATACAGGTCTGTTTAGGCCTCTTGGTGTTATTGCTTGATTAACTACGATGACATTCTTCTTCTAAATGCTGTTCTTATTGGTTTCGTTGCACATATGGAAATCATTCCGAGTCAGTTCTCCCTCATTTAACCTTGGTAGGGGCAACCTTCAACTTCTTACTTACACACCAGTTTTTTATTCCATCTATTAGTGTGTTGCTACTCACCATGTCCAAATTCTCTTCTGTGCTAAATAAGTTTCTTAACTGGCCCCAATGATCTGACGTATAACACATAAGTGGTATTATTGCTTCCCCATATAATATGCCCTCTATTTCCATCGTTGTTGTAGGATCATATAAAAATCTAGAAGCACTTCTCCACATTAACCATCTTGCTTTCATTCTGTGAACCATGTCTCTCCCAATCTTACCATCTCGATGAATGATAAATCTAAATGGAAATGTTGATCACTCCCTGCTATTTCTTGGACCTCAAATATGCACTTCTCACCCATCCTTCTCACAATTATGTACCTTAACAAAAGATCAGTACATATTTGTGAAATTATGCATTCCTCCCCTCGAAAAGAAATAGGAAAACAAAAACACAAGCAAAAGCAAATTCATTATACTTAGAACTTTATGTTAAGTTGCCTTAAGTCATATATAGTCATTAGGCCAAAACAAAACCTAGTAGTTAGTTCACGAAGTTTTGAACTATGTAATCAAAAAAGAAAAGCAACTTCTTGACCAAGTTGTTGTCCCCATAACGAGTTCTATCATTCCATGGATGATGGATGTGGAGAATATTTTTTAAAACATGACTAACTCCATATATGCTTGGACATGTATGACATACAGGTATAGTAGCATATATATGACCTTGCACATGGATTATAGAATGATATTACCACCCATCTTGGTCAATGCCATGAATGATCTTCATTTGGATGAAGGTTGGATCATGCAAGAGCCTTACACGAGTTAGAAGAGAGCCAAATTAAGCCTCAGATGACTCCCCAGCCTCTTGCAGTCAGCGCCGTACATGCTTCTGCCAATTGTGGCAAGTCATCCTTGGCTTAATTCCTCTCCCTCCCTCCTCAGGTAAGGCTCTGCATGAGGCTTTTGCATGCCTTCTGATCCCTCTTTCGTTGTTTTCTTTTGATTTCTTATTCTGCATATGAACTCACATTATTTATGGTCTATATATACATGGGTAGTTTATGGACTGCTGCTGCTGCTACTACTCTCAGAAGGGCATCCCAACATATTCGATGTGGATGTGAAGTGGGACTAAGAGATTGATGTTGATATTCTTTCATCTATAGGCTGTTTGTGGGGCAAGGAGAAGGGAATATGGTTACCAGGTTTAATTGTAAGGTGGTCGTGGAAGCGAATCTCGGTTGGTTTGAAAGTTATTGTGATTGGTCCATGAATGAGGTCTTCATTGACTACTATTTTGAGTAATGCTCCTAATGTTCTATTCTGCATTACTACCATGAAGCACAGATACCCCTGTTTTGGTGACTGCTCCTGTATTTAAGAGTATCAGATTCCGATACAATGTTGATACATCTTGATACGTGATAGAAATGTTTTAAATTAAAAAATAAAAATGCCCGATACTTGGCTAATATTTGGCCACGACGCTCGGTACATGGCTTGTTTTATCATGAGATTTCAGATGACTTGGTTCTTGATGAGCCGGAGTTGGTAGCTATGATTTTTGTCAATGGAAGTATTGAAAACTATGATATGGCAGATGAACCGGGTGAGATCGGGAACATGTGGTGATTTTAGCGATTATGATATGCACGCCCCCAAATCAAGTAAACCTAAGCTTATTTGATCGTTGATTGGATCGTTACAAAAAGTTCTATTATCGTAAAATCGTTGAATTTCTAATGATCCAATTGATGATCAAATACATTAGGGTTCACTTGATTTTTGGTGTGTTAGGTTTTCATATACGTAGATCACTCCCAAATAGTTAAAACTAAAAAATATAAAAAACATATGAAAATATGTTGCAGCCCATGAAATTTTCTGCACTGACAACACATTTCAGGTATTCTTATATATATTATCAAATGAGGAGTTTGTCCAATGTGGCATGTTTGTCCCATGTGGTAATGTCACATCGCTACATGGGACATCCACCTCACACCCCTATGACCCAAAACCCACCCAAAAATTTTTACAAACACACCCCCCATTCAAATAACCCTAAAAAACAAACCCAAAAAAATGAGGAGGTTGTCCCATGTGGCTTGTTATTATACAATTGAGGATCCTATATACAAATGAGGGATGTTGATGTGACATTTGTCCTATGTGGCAATGTCACATCAACACTCCTTCAAACATTTCTCCCTTGGTCTCCCTCTATTTACAAGGTTGCCATTGACATTTTTTCCCCTTTGACATCCCCATATTTACATGTTTGTCATTGTGATTTTTCACCCTTTTACCCGCCGATGATACACACACACACACCCACACTTCCCACTCCTTTTCGGTTGCACGTGTGCGCATTGCATCCTTTCCATGTGGTTTTTTACCCGCCGTGCACTATGTGCACGGGTTATTTCTTGTGTGTGTGTATTTATAGAAATGAGTATCATATGACATATATAAGAGATATCTTTCATATAAGCTGACATGACACGTTCTCTTTCATATAGCACAAATGATCACATAGATTGAACCATTACCCATTGTGAAGGAGAATGTGTCATGTCGGTGTATAATAGAGATATATGTCAATGTGTCATTTGATACATACTTTTCTCATATATATATGTGTGTGTGTGTGTGTGTGTGTGTGTAAAATGTATATGTGCTATAAGTTTTCCGAGTTGCATCATATATATACACGAGTTTCTAGATGTTTTAAAGGTTTGATGATTTAGTAGTGATTTACCCATACTAAAATCCTAAAACATCAAAAATCAAGTGAATCCAATTCTATTTTGCCAAATCCAATGGTTTCATAACAAAAGACCTTTTTGTAATAATCTGATCGAGGGTCAAACATGTTTGGGTTCATTCGATTTTGGTTTGTTGGGAGTTTAGTATGCATAGATCACCCCTAAATTATCAAAACTTAAAAAACATCAAGAAACCCATGCATATGCCTCCAGTATAGGAAAATTTCTATACTGACAACACATTTACATTGTTCTCATATATATATGCATGTATGCATGTATGTAAAACAGATGTAAATTTTGGATTGTAGTTATATATGTTAACAAACAATGATGTGCCACTTAACATCTTTTATGTATATTTTTTTGGCGACATTTGTGTGCAGTCGAAAAGGAGTGTAATATTTTGGATGGGTCCTAACTTGCTGCTACGTTGAAATACCATCATTAGATATTTTTTGATGTCGAATTGTGATTTGTGATTGGAGATGAATTATATATATGTGATTGGAGATGAATTATAGATATCAAAATGTTTCCTTAAGTCAATGTTCTTTATTTAATTATTGTAACACACGTGCGTGCACACACACACTTTGCCGTATCAAAGCCGTAATCATTTCTTATGATTTTGAAATTAGTCGTAAGGCCGTTTCTGCATCGTATCGTTATAGTGTCCCATATTCATGTCCATGCTTGACTACCGGGGCATAATGACATTGAAGTTTGTTGCCTTCATGCATTCCTATTTTGCCTTGGCTCGTTTATACTTGAAATCTCTTTCGATGGGGAAAAATTTAGAATATGGGAGGATCATGATCAGCATGTTTGTTATTGGGAACCAAGTGAATTTGGAACATCTAGGGCTAAGATTGCTGAGAATCATATGGTTGCATGTCATTTGATTGTATTTGGTCAATGTACATGAAATGTCTAGTTTTAATGCTGACCACATGATGTTAATTTTGTTGTATTGTCGAGAAAAATGCTGCTGGTCAAGAGATTGTAATTGAACCATCATTTAGCAAACTTGCTGGTCCCATTTACAGCTCTAGTTATATCATTCTCATTATTGAAACTAACAGATTTTGTATCCCAATTGAATTATTGGTGGAAAACATCTGAATTATAATTACAGGCATAAAGTTAGAATGTGTATCACAGACAACCTCTTTTCTGTGTTCTTTTAAATTTTTAATGACGAGTATATGGACTTGATTTGGAACCTCTCACAACCAAACCCCACTGCTTTACCGCCGATTTAGACTTGTGCCTACTCTTTATTTCTTCTCTCTCAAATCCCTAACGGCGTTTGTAACAGTTTATGTGACCTGTTGAGTGGGTGGGGGCATTGGAGGAAAGGAAGTGCTGGAGCATAATATTTTCTCTGTCAACCCTGGGCATTGATTCTAACTACGCTGCAACTGTATCCATTATCTAATAATTGTCAACTCACTGAAGTTCATAAAGTTCATAAAGTTCATTCAACTTTGATTTCCTGAGATTTCCACAGGATTGTTTCCTGATGCCTTTCGTGGGAATATCAGCTTTGATATATATATGGATTTGGTCTATGGTGATAATCCAGTTGATGTAGACCACTAGTAACTGTTATTCCTATACTTCCATTATCCCGTTGAAGGTGCTTTTTTATTTGGCTGGACTTTCCACCTCAAATTGAAATCTAATGTTTAGGGCATTCGCTTGGCACTGTGATAGAAAGTGTGCTGAATCTTCTAGGTTCTTCCTGAAGAGAATTGGATTCTGTCAAACATAAAGTGAAATCATTATGTTGTATGAGATTGTCATCTCCATTGACCTTCGCCATTGACATTCATCCATTATAATTTTTCTTTTTGGGTACACTTCTGGAACTTGTTGGATATATATGCTCCAATATGTGCATCACAAGCTCATGTTTTTTTGCTTTTCTAGGCGCATCTCCGTTGTGGGCCACAAATGAAAGGGTGATTGACTAGACCCTCCCACCGTGAATATGGAAATATGATCATTAGATCAGTTGAGGGATTTAGTTTGCAGAACCTGTACGTTAATCCATGTGACCAGCAAGTTTTATCTTTCATGGGTGTCATGTTCTAGATTTAGCTAGTTCGTATGCTTCCGCATTATAAATTCATTAATCACTTATGACACTAATGTTATTGTTTGTTGAATGAGTATACTGGTAACCCAGTCATCTCCTCTTTAGAGGTGGAAAAATTCCTCTAAACGTTTCGGCAATGTAGTTTGTACTTGTGACCTCTCTCATCACATGGCTGCAGTTTACCAACGGTACAAGTTTCCTTATCAAGCATAGAACCCTAGGTTAAAGATAAACTTCTCAACATTATTATCAATAGAGTTTAAGTGCATTCATATGTTTTGCCATGCATTATGTAGTTACACACCCATTTACTCATAGCTCTCAATTGTTTTGCGGCAACTTATGTTTGAGAAATTGGAACGATGCCAATGCACAAAGAATAATGACTTCAATCTTTGGTACTCCTCTTGTGAAAATGGCATGCAAGGTAAAAGCAGTATTCTTTTCCTTTCAGCACCTCCTCCTTAGCCTATCCTTTATGTTATCTCCCACAAATTTTATTTTAGATTAGGCCTATCACATAACCACCCTCTGGTATATGCAAAACATTATTATACCACAAATAAAATCTTACTATCTGAAGGACATCTGATCCATTTTAAAATTGAATTTCTAAATTGTACATAATTATATAATGCACATGTTGGATGATTGTTGTTTTCTTTGATATGGTATAATTTTTAAAGGTATGCTTTAGTACTCTAATATTAAAAGTGGATACAAGCACCTTTTATGAGAATAATTATTGTCTTCAAAGTTATGTATGATGCCCCATTTACTATTTAGGGTGAGATTATCTTTTACAAGCTGCTATTATTTCAAATAGCTAACTTGCTCCTCATCTGTTTGTGTTAGCGAATTATTCTAGTCAGCTCAAGGTGCAACAAGGACGACTTCTCATGTCATGATGGTTTTCCAAAGTGTGCCTGTGTCTTGGGGAAATGAAAGTCGTGAAAGACGGTAGATCATCCTTAGTTAAGGTTTGGATATACGATTTCAATTCTTCCATGCTTTAATATCCAAACAAAAGGTGAATAAGAGATTATGTTAGTTGGGAAAAAAATCATCTAATAATCACAAAAATTGCCTTGTTAAGTTTTAGATTAGGTTAATTCACAACAAGATATCTTATCATAGGTTCTATATAATCAAATACAAGGAAAAAGAATGAATCGGCGAACTCTTAAAACGGAGATAGACCCTAATTCGAGCTGTCGATAGAGCATAGATTGGGATCGTGTGGGAGCAATAACAAGCGATTGATCAAAGTTAGTGTTTCATTTAGTTTATTTTAATTTATGATTTCATGATGAGATTAGAAGCTATAAAAAAGAGCCATAAGATAGAACCGTAATTAAAAGATGAAGAAATTTTTTCCTGGTGATTGCCAGGAAGATCATCTGGTGATTGCTGCCGAAACAACCACTTAGCTTTTGTGACTGACAGGTGGCCACCGTCAAACCCAAGGATTTGGTTTCCTTGTATTTCATGAGGACGAAGAAGAGGGTGGAGATGGAATATAAATTATGAGTTGGATGCGGTTAACTTGAATTTAATCCAAACCCCAAACACAATCCATTCTCATGATTTAGGTTTGCACAACTTCTAAAGATATATTCATATATTACACTGTCGCTGCTTACATGAATTCAGTCAAATTATCTGCAAACCTTGTACCGATAGTAAACTGATATTGAACCCTTAGCCGGAAATCCCTCAATTGCAGAAATCTCTCAATTGCAGAATATGGTCAGTTTTGTTAGACTGCAATCATAAGATGTGCAGAAGCAAGTTGAGAATCTACTAAATGAATTGCAAATTTGTTAGTTGCAGAATAAATACATCTGGTTAAAATGCAAGTTTAAAAATTTTTGCAGGACTTTACCCCAGAATCTAATAAATGAACTGTAAATCTATCAAGCAGAATTGGTCCAAAACTGACTAACTGTAAATTTCAAAATTTGCAGAATGGATCCCATAATCTACTATATGAAAATCAGAATTTTTTGCATACATATTTTGCTAATTACTGCATTAGGCTAGAACTTTTAGATGCAAATTTAACAATGGCAGAATAGACCCCAAAACCTAATGTATGCAAATTTGAGTTTTTGCAAACTGATTGCTCTAATTGTAGAACCTAGAATTGTAATATGCAAATTTACATTCTGCAGAATAGATCCCAGACCTTAAAAAGGTCATTTTTTCTTTGGAACCCACTTAATGTGATGGTAATAATGATACAAATCTTAGAAAATTCTGAAAATACAGCAGAACTATATTTTTACTCTGTAGTTATGGTAATGGGCAGAATAGGACTTCACCAAGACATGTAATTTTCTTAAATAATATTAATTTCATGATATATATGATCTTAAAACTTGGGCCATCCTTCAGACTTCATGTGGATTAATCACCCATCTCTAATAAAGGAATTGCATACAATTTGATTATGAAATAAATGGATTGATTTGAAGGACGTTGTCATTGGTCCAATTTTTGTGTTAGTTTATTTTAGAGACCTGAGTATTTACTTGAATAATTGGAAGTTCCTTTTAGTTGAAATTTTGGTTTCTTTGAAAATTTATTATGATTATGCGATATCAATGATTTTTAGAGTTATAGATTGTAGCCTTTTATAGGCATGGGATTTCATCCCATACATATATGGCAGTTGTTATGATTTATCCCATACATATGTAGCGGTTGTTATGCTCCTGATGCGTGGCAAGGCTACATGCCAAAAGGTTGTGAGGGATTAATGTGAGCTGGTTTGAAATTCCTTTAATTCTTGAAAAAATGTTGGCTCCAATGGAAACAAAAAGTGTACTAGACTGCTTGTGAAGGTATTGTTTTCATTCGACTAATTTCAAATTGATCATCTCCAGGAGTCCATAGATATCTATCCTCCCTTTGTGGTGTTGAGATCCATATTTCTCTTGCCAACTTGTTTACGCTGTACCAATCTTGACATGAGCAGTGTATTTTGCAAGTTACATTTTCTCCTATTTCTGTCGATCATTCCCACTAGAAGGCAAGATTGGCAAAATTATAATTTGGTGACCTTTTAGACTTGTGGTAGAGCTCTCTCTCATTACACAGATAAGGGATAATGTGAATTTTAACAGAGTCCCTCCTAAATTAGTGATATTTGTATTGCATAATAGGGCCTGCAACTAGTTGAACGCCACGATTTTCCCTAATTTAGCCCCCAATCTTGTCTAATCGACATGAGTAAACACCTAGTTAAAGAGTTCATGATCTTGAAGTTCTCATCAAAGTTTATTTAAATTATAGCATGAAATAGTAACTTAGATGTAGTGCCGATTGTAGTAGATGACCCACAGAAACTTCCTAAGCATCCTTTATTTGAGTTTGGATTGGACTTCAGATCAGTTAGAATTTAAATTTGACTGGGAATGAAAATTAGAATTTGAATTATTTTGGAATTTGATTATGATAATAATTTTTAGGATTATAATTTGTTGTGTTATCTTTTATTTAGTTTGAGATAAAATTCTAGTTGACTTGTAACTTTCTTTGTGTGAGAGTTCTAATTTAGTTAGGTTGGAATTTTAGTCATGTTAGGACTTTTGTGTTTACTCTCAACAAGAGTATTGTACTTGAAATGTGAAGTTATTGATAAGTGAAGTTTGACCATTGACATTAAAGTTCTATTTCCTTGATCTCTGGTTAAGGACTATGTTTTCTTCTCTTCTCTAATCCCCCCCCTCTCCAAAGCATCCGCTATTAGCTGTACGGACTGACAATGCATGCTTTACTGCTTATGTTTGATTGAAAGATGTACCGGATCTAGTTTTGGAGATTATCTAGAGGAATACCTATTTTGTGTTTTTGTTGTATTTTAGTTCGTATGTTGGTGCATTTTCCAGTCTAAAAATCCGCCCATTATTTTTTGGGGCTTTGCCACTTATTTTTTACTGCAGCACCGTCTGTATAACCTAGTTTTATGCAGTGCCATTCTATGTTCACATTTGAAATTCTGATTTATAAGTCGTATACGGAAATTACATAGAGGATGTCTCTATTTCAAGAAACGTGAATGTGTATGGTACAACAGAGAGAAAATTAATTACATGATCTATGATGCAATAATTCTGCTCTTTTCCACCCATAATACCACGCTGTAAAAATCCATGTAGTTCTGATATTTGGTGACAATGCTCTTAACCTGCAAGCTTTCTAGATCAAAGTAGAAAATTACTGCAAGTTTGCTTACTCCAGTAATTTCAATCATGAGAAGGCAAACTGCATGATGCATGTATATAAGGTCTCTAATTGGTTCAGAAATATTTTATAATAAACCATCAGTAAACTTTGTGTGGATTACAAGTTTACTGATTTTAAATAAGTTGGCATGATTTTCTTTCTTCTTTGGTTGGCCCTTTGTTTTGGTGTCATGTCTTAGACTTTAATTGCAGGTCTATATGGCAAGTTTATCATCTTCCACTCATCTTCTAGACTATTCATTACACTAAAGAGGGTTATGGGGGGTTAACCTTGCATACATATCTATATAACTACGTTGCAAGATCACAGCTATTCTGAGGCCATGTCTATGCTTTAAGGGACTATGCTTGCCCTGTTTTTTTGTTTATCACTTACAAATACAACAAATGAACCACATCAATAAACCTTTTCTGCAAATCTTTGGGCTTGGCACTTGAATTCTTAGTTTAGAAATGTTATATGTGATATCTTTCATCATATTAACAGTTGGTATATCCTTTTTTAAACCATTGTTGCTCCAGCAACTATGATACCTCTTCCTAATATCGCTTTAGTAGCTATGGAAACTCTCTTAATTGGCTTACTTTGACATCTTAACTAATATCTACTGTTTCAAAAATTTATGATGCCGGAGTGTCGTTCGTGAACATTTCAGCATATCCATTGCAGTGTTTCATCCGGTATACTACCATGGTAGTTTGTTCTACCTCCTACCATCCTATCAGGTCTAATGAGCTTCTCTTTTTTTATAGTTGGCCAGGAAATCTGGCACCAAAATAAGACGATTGTGTAAAGTGGACTGTGGGTAGTAGAAGTCTGTTTACTTTCTATCGATTTCACTATTGAGTTGCTCTATGTAGCTGACTGTCACAATGAGAAATTGCTCGAATGATTGTGATGTTTTAATACACTAGCAAAACTACATGCGCCGTTAGTGCACCATGAAAGGAATAGCAACAAAATTTTTATACAATAAATAATGTAAAGGAAAAATGTAGTTATATATATATATATTTATTTTTACATGCAAGTATCCTTGAAATGCATTGCTGGCCTACATCTTAATATTCCAAAGTTCTAGATGCATCAATCTCTATCGACACTATCTCTAAACAAGCATTAATGACAATGTTGTCAATCAGAATTTCTAGATTGTTGTCTGTAGATCTTTTTAGGTTTAGCTATGTGTGTTGGTTTAAGAGACATGTAGCTGAGGATATAAATTAAGCGTCTTAGCTCCTCAAAGAAGGTTCTGGTGTACCCTATGAACTCATTTTGAAATTAAACCCTTTTCTTTGTATGCTCACATATCATCTAGATGTTGTCTCTCAACGGAAATATGTTAAATGCCATGAATTGTTTTATTTTCTTTCAAATGCTTATGTTATCTAAAATAGAGTTCATGCTATTTGGAAACAAGATACACTCGCATGCAGAATGGCATTGGAAGCATACACGGGGGCAGATTTGGAGGTTATTGCTCCTGCTTTATGATATACATTATTTTAGAAAAACTCTTTTTATATTATATTAAATTTATTAATTTATTTGGGGGTGGGGTGGGGGTGTTGGGGGGTCTTATTTACACAATAATATGTATTATATAACAGAAGGTCAAGTTTAAAAGTAGGGTTGTTTCCAGTGGAATCATCTTGGTTTATCATTATTATATAGTTATGTATATTTATTTTTAATATTTCTTTATAATTAATGCTAAATGTTATCTAATGCTAATATATTAGTTAAATGATTAGTATAAGGTATTTGTTTGAAATGAAGTATTAATACTTCATATAAACCTAATCATTATATACTTGCCACCCATATTTAATCAATTAGATACAACTATATTTAAATGTATTAGTCCATAAACTTAAACCACATAATCATCATAATCCTTTTAATTTTATTAATACATAACAATTTCGATACTTGGGTTCACCTAAAAGACATGATTACTTCTCAATTTTTCCTAAATGAGATAGTTAATATTCGTGCAATTATTAATCTTTGTTGGAATAATGTAAAAACCATTATTAGCTAAAATATACTAGTGTTTAATTTATTTTATGGGTTTTATATAATTTTGTTAATTTAAATATTTCCGGCACGAAGGTAACTTTGTAAATAATTTGCATTATATTAGGAAACAACCACATAATGATCATAATCCTTTTAATTGTATTAATACATAAAAATTTTGATACTTGGGTCACCTAAAAGACATGATTAATTCTCAATTTTTCCTACATGAGATAGTTAATATTTGTGCAATTAGTAATCTTCGTTCTTCCAACGTAAAAACCATTATTAAATAAAATATACCAGTGTTTTTAATTTATTTTATGGGTTTTATATAATTTTGTTAATTTAAATATTTCCTGCACGAAGGTAACCTTGTAAATAATTTGCATTATATTAGGAAACAATCTAATATGACATGGGGAGAGAAAAAGGAAAGAAATATGGAAGGATATGGCATCGGGAGAGAAGGAGACGGAAGAGGATTATGTCAAGGCAAGGTAAAAAAACACATGGGTCTTGAGTGTGATTTGAGTCTAAATTGTTAATTTACATTGAGTCTAAATAGTGTGTGAATTTTGACTAGTTAAATTGTATTTTGAAATCTTTTCTCACTAATAAATGGTAACACATACCTCATGAAGCATAGATCAAAATCCATCTTCAGTAGTACTAACCTTGCAATTCTCAAGATTTCCTCCAAGCTTTTTCGAGATCCTTCCCAACAAAGTGTTATATAAGCATATATTTTGCCTGCATTTCATCGCATACATGTGAATTCATTCGTCAGGTTAGAACTTTGCATAAGTCCACTGCCATGTCCTAACCACGGGCAAGAAATGTGTTTCATCAAACCACATGCCCATAATAGGGTGATTGCCTCATGCAAACCATGGTGGGGATATTGGCTGCATGTGATATATACTGAACTACTATTGCAGATTGAACTCTGCAGGACACAATTGATATTTATTAACCACGAGTAAGAGATTGTGATTCTCCCAACCGCAGGCTATATAATAAGGTTGACTGATATCTGTCAATCCCTTTTTTGTGTGGGTGGGTGTGGGTTTTTTTGTTTTGGTTTTTTTGTTTTTTTTGTTTGGGGGGGGGGGGGATTGGCTGCATGGGATCATTACATCCTTAATTTACAGTATTTCTAAATGCATGAATGTTGATGTTACCTATTTACTCTTAACTGCATATTCTACAAAACTGAATATGATAGTTTCTTATATAGGTTTATCTAGTCATTTCGTTCCAACCATGTGACCACCAGATATGCTTCATTTACTAGCTTGGTATCAACTCCTATTATATGTTTTCTGTCAGAGTGGCCAGAGTTCTGATATGATGCTAGTATAGTTTCATTTAGCTCTACTGATTTTGACCAGAGCTGGTTGAAATATGAAGTGGATAGTATTTTTGCTTAATTCAAAAACTTCTATTGCCTTAATTCAAAAACTTCTTGTTCAGAAACATAGCGCATGCTTGTTTCCAAATTATCATCCTGTGGGTTGTCAACATGATTCCATGGATGGTATATGTATATGCGTTTATTTTATTTTTGAAAACATCACATAGTTTTGTGTGTAAGTGTGAGTGAGAGGGAGGGTGCGAGTTTGTGTTCAGATAAAGTTAACACATAAACACACAGTAAATCTATGTCCTTACGCTTTCATTATTGACTGTGTTCTATCCGTCCTTATGAATGATCTACATCCGGATGAAGGTTGTGTCATGCTAGAGCCTTACATGAGTTAGAAGAAAGCTGAATTAAGCTGCAGATGACTCCCCAGCAACTTGCAGCAGCGCTGGTCATGCTTGTGCCAAATTTGGCTAGTCATCATTGGCTTAATTCCTCTGTCTCCCTCCTCTGGTAAGGCATCACATGAGAACTAACACATTTCTTTCTTATCTGTATTTTTTCCTCTCTTTTTTGTATTCTAGTTCTGCCTTTGATCTCCCATTGATGCTGGTCTATATATAGATGCTCTTAAGGGAATCCCAAAACAAATGGCCATCATCTTGCCTTTTCATTTTTTGAAGTGGATTTATAGTGGGCCGAGAAAGATATGCATATGTTCTTTCACCAGATCAGCATATACATGCACCAACATGATCCCTATTACAGATGGACAAATCTCTTCGGAAACAGAGCTTTCGTCAGTTTTGGTTATTACTCTCTTGATTGGGCTTCTAGTAGAGAAATCTGGAGGGATTTGTGCTGGAAATTAGGGTAGTTTTAGGGGTGATGAGAAGGGAATATGCCTTGGGAAGTAAAGGGTTTGCTTGGTTATCATGGGAGTTAAATCTTTTGTTGCACGTGGAAGAGATTTGATTAGATCATCTATGACCTACTTGTGGGAGTTAAATTCTCTTAGTTCTTGCTTTACACACTCTCTTAGTATAATCTCTACTTCTCTGTAGTACAAATGGATCGGTTCTCTTCCTCATCCTAGTCAAATAGCAATGATTTGAAGTACTTCTGTACAAACTACTATCTTGAGAACTCCCTCTCTAGTACAAATGGATAAGTTCTCTTAGTTTTTACTTTACAAGCTCATGGTGAATCCACCTTGAATTTGAGGGGAATGTTAAGAAAAATAGTTGCACATCATAAGGAATAGAAAAAGCGAAGAACATACATTAAAGGTTGGGCTTCTATGTAATATAGCTTAAGCTTTTGGTTTGTCACGTCTTAGCCTAGGTTTTTCCTTCACCGGGTTGACTCATCGTTGACTCCTCGATCCTAGATCCTATTTTATTCTGTTTCAAATTTGTATTCCGTAGCATGGGAAGGAGGTATTGAGATCGGTGTTAGCTGATATGTGATAATATTTGTTGTGGTATGGGTACCGGAATCCAGTGTGCATATGGTGTGCAGTTTTAAAGCTTGGGCTTAATCAGACCGGTCTTTAGGATCATAGTGCACCTAGGAGTGTTTGCTGGGATTTAAAAGAATCTTTTAAAACATATAGGGTATATTGCACTCAGATCCCTTATTTCATGAGGGCTATGCGACTAATAATTTACAATGTATGAAGCTAACACTAACATCCCTATGAATTGTTTGACTGATCATACCGCAAGTTGCACTTAGACACCTTAAAACTAGAATTTTGGAGGCTAACTTAAGGATATCAGTGCTAGTTTCAAACATTACGGGTTATTAATTACACACCCTTGATAAAATAGGGAGTCTGGGAGTGCATCACTGATAGAGTCGGCGTCTCTTTTATGAGTTTTGGGCCCATTAGGGGCATTTTGGGAACTTTTGAGTATTTTTGTGATTTTATATTTTTATATAGGGGGTTATGTGCAATTTTGCAATTAGGAGTAGTATTAATCCCTCTAGGGCCGGTTGGCCCTAGCATGCATGTTTTGCGAGTTATTTTGATAAAGTGAGGAGAGACTTTTTCGTCTTCGGGAGAGTGCGGACGTCCTCTTCAATTGGCGTCTTGGGAGAGCGATTACGTCTATAAGTGTAATCACCATATCCTTTTATTTTTAGATTTCTATTAATAAATTTTAGATTTGGTTTCGTTTCCTATCAATTTGGTATCAGAGCATCTACGATCCATGGCGGCGGCGGCGAGATCTAAGGACAAGGTTGAAGCTTTGGAGGAGAAATACAATGGCGAATTCGAAGGCGTGAAGCAAACCCTAGCAAAGCATGGAGAAACCCTTGAAGCCCTAAGGAAGCAAAGCGAAACCCTTATGAAGATTGTGGAAAATCAAAGGAAACAAGGAGAAGCCCTAACACAACTTATGCTATAATTCATGACAACAAAGGAGGAAGGCGATACCAAAAACCCTAACTTGGGTGCAAAGGCGACGTCTTTAGAGAAAGGAAAGAAAAAGGTCTACGAAGAGGGGTTGCTCTCAGATGCCGACGACTACTTCAAGGAGGAAGATGATCTTTTGATAGAGGAGGGCCAAACTATGAACCTAGAGGCGAGGAAAAGCGGCACATGGGCACTAGAAGACCTCCCCAGGGTCGACCGAACCCTGTTGGACTCTATAGGGCCCGTCGAGCCATCAGAAGGGGCAGCTAGCCCCTAGGAACATCCGGTCCCTACAGAGTTCCTGCAAGGTCGGCCGACCCTGCAACAGCAAACTGGGGCCCGCTAGCCCCATAATTAATTCTCGGGGCCGGCAACCCCCAGAAATTTTCTTGGTGGCCGCCAGCCCCCAGGATGGGGCGACAGCCCCTGCCGAGGGCAGATCAGGGGTTGCTGCACCCCAGATCCTCCCACATCAACTTCAGCAACTTCCGGCCAGAAACATGGGCGTTACGACAGATTCGGGAGATTTCGGCGCGGTTTCGGCTACTTTCGGCCCAGGACAATGCTTCAGCATAACTTCTGGAGATTGACGGAGACATCGGGAGCCACAGATGGAGCATTACGACGGTGATGATCCACATGAGTATTCGACGAGGCCAGGCAACGACGGTGATGAGTTTCATGGGTCCCACGGCCCCCAATATGCTGCAGACATGAGACCACAACCACCCCTGACTTATGGGGATTATGCAGGAGATGGCGGCCGAGGAGAGGATTGGGATAGGGGAGAGCATGGCTTCTATGCAGGCGGCAAAGATTGGGGACACTGGAGAATATGAGGAAGGACCATAGAGGGGGTTTGAGTGGCACAATGAGAGGTGACAGCATTACCATCAGCCCAGGCACACAGGTCGATGAGCAGACCAGGGGATCTTTAGAGCGGACAACATGATACAGAAGCTGAAGATGCCCATATTTGAGGAGGATGATCATATGGTGTGGATTTACAGGGTAGAGAGGTTCCTCAGGATGTCTTGTATGACAGAAGAGCAGAAGTTGGAGGTGTTGGCAGTATGCTTAGATGGGAAGGCCCTCGCGTGATACCAGTGGAGGGACGAGAGGCCGTCGTTTCGTTCATGGGAGGATATTAAGGATGGGTTGGTGGAGAGATTCCGCGACACTTATTTGGGGAACTTGCGGGAGCAGCTACTTTCCCTTGGACAGGATGGCACGGTGAGGGACTACATGGAAATGTTTGAGACTATCAGGACGAGTGCGGGGAGTTTCGGATGAGATGATGGAGATCACTTTCATGAAGGGACTGAAGGCCACTATTCGTACAGAGGTTCGCATACAGAAGTCCTCGGACTTGATGGAGGCCATGGAGTTGGCTCATATGGTGGAGAATCGACTGGTGGAGACGAAGAAATCTGGAGGGACCGGAGGCGGCTACTCTTCCCACAGCCAACTCACGAGTGGAGGGCAGCAGAAGACCATGACATGAACGAACCCCTCAAGTCAGGAGAAGATCAGGATGACACCGACATGAGGACAGTTTAGGAGGATGACTGACGCCGAGATGTGGGAGAAGAGACAGAAGGGGCCGTGTTTCAGATGCGATGAGAGGTTCACCACAGGGCACCATTTTGAGGTACGCAAGCTGCAAGTGCTGATAGCCGGGGACGAGGAGGAAGACATAGTGGAGGAGGAAGAGCCCAGAGGGGATAACCATCCTCACTTGGAGTAGGACCGTCATGGACTTCATGCACCACCTTGAGGACAATGTGGTTTTCGGGAGCGGATTAATGATAGAGTCGGCATCTCTTTTATGAGTTTTGGGCCCATTAGGTGTACTTTGGGAACTTTTTGGTATTTTTGTGATTTTATATTTTTATATAGGGGTTATGTGCAATTTTGCAATTAGGAGTAGTATTAATCATGCTAGGGCCGGCCGGTCCTAGCATGCATGTTTTGCGAGTTATTTTGATAAAGTGAGGAGAGACTTCCTCGTCTTCCGGGGAGTGTGGACGTTCTCTTCGATTGGCGTCTTGGGAGAGCGATTACCTCTATAAGTGTAATCACCCTATCATTTTATTTTCAGATTTCTATTAATAAATTTCTGATTTGGTTTCGGTTCCTATCAATCTCACACACAATATGTTTTAATCTGATAAAAGAAACTACTTTAATTATAAAAGATCACAAGTTTAATCATATTAAATATCTAAGTTCTAATGTAAAATTTAAATCCATATAGGAAGTCTTCAAAATTCGAATAATTTTGCAACTAAAATAGTAAAATACTATATCAATAATATATTAAAAGAGCCGACTAGTCTGACTAATCGATGTTGTTGCTTTATATCTCGGGCTGCCAGTTTGTTGATACGGATGTGGAATGCTCTGACTGCACAAACTGGATCATGGTTTGAAGGGGGATAGAGTGAATTAGGCGACATGGGATGAAATGTTGTTGAAGTATGTCATCTAGAAGCATTTCATGTAGTCTGGAAGTTTTGGCACCCAGTTTTACTTGTAACGGGCATGTATGAGATTGGAAAATGATTAAGTGATGGGATGATAACATTTTTCAGTTTAAACCATTAATAGTAAAGAAGCACAACTTGAATACATATATGGATACTGCTCACAATTAATGTTCCATTTAGTGGAATTTATTGCTTGTTGAATGTCATTTATCCTTTTAACTAGTACATGCAAATGCCATGTTGATAATCATCTAGGGCCACATATTAGAGTGAAATCTTTATCCTCATTGATGTGGAACGAGCCACATACACCCGCAAACACGTGCAACAATATTTTAGAAATCAAAGCGAATTTTGTCACATGGATGAATTACAATCACACAAAAAGTTTTAATTATTTTAAAATTTTAGATTTTATTATGTTAGAGCTTTTATTTTAAAGTTCAGGGCCAATTAGGACATGCGTCTAAGTTTTCCTTTTGTTTATAGTTTTATTTTATTTTGAAACATTCTCTTTTGTAGCGTTATTTTTAAAAAGCAATTTTATAATTTTAATTAGGACAGGATTAGTTTTTTTGGGCTTCAAGTTTTGTTTTGCCTTTCATTATAATAGAGATTAGTGAAGATTGAAATGAAATTTTAAGTTTGTAAACTCTTGCTAGGTTTTGAGAATAAATCTCTTTGCATGAGAGGTGTGAGTGAATGAGCCACTCACTTGGATCACAGTGTTCTAAATATCGGGCCGATATCCGATATATCGGCCGCAATATCGGTTTTATCACTAGGCCGATACGATATGGACATATAAATTGTGGTTTCCGATATTTGGGGAAATATCGCCGCAATATCGGGCTACGACCGATATTGCGGCCGATATATCCCTTTGAAATATTGGCCGGAATTCATAGTTTTTTCAAAATAAAGTTAGCGGGTCGGTCCACTTAAAAGTGGATCCGACCGGAGTGACCCGACCCAATCATTTTCTTCAAACGACGAGAGGTATCAAGATTTTTGAGAGATAATTGTTGCTTTGCCCTAATTCTAATCACACCGCTTCGCTCCTCTCGACGCTCCACTCCTTACTCCGCTCTGCTCGTCCGGTAAAAATTTCCGACGACAATCGATTGAGCTTCGACGTCCGACATTCAATCTTTGCAAGAAAGTGTTTTCTGATCAAGGTGAGTAGTCGAGCCCTTATTTTCAGTTTTTCAGTTTTTTCGGTTTTTAATTTTTTCCCTTACAGTATTGGATTTTTTTCCGTTGATCGAGCTTTTGACATCCGACGTTCGATCTTCGCAAGGGATTTTCCGATCACGATTAGTACTTACTACATAGTATTTTTTACCTTTTTCATTTTTTTTTCATTTTTTCAGTTGGTTTTTTCAGTCTAGCGTTTGTTCTTCTTAAGAGGGTTTTCTGATCAAGGTGAGTATTCTTTCCCTTTTTACATGTATACATTTTTTTCAGTTTTTTGATTTTCAGCTTCACACTGGTAATATTGATCCACATGAATCATATATTGTAGGTATTTAACTCGTTTGGTTTGTGACCACTTAGAGAAATATTCCACCAAGTGGATGACCGATATTCACGTTTAATGAGATAAGTATACACAAAGCATACTTTTATTTGAGTTTCTATAGTTTATATTTTCTTAGACTTCTATGCTTTTATTTGACATCATTTTTAGCCTCTGTTATGACACTCCGATATTAAGTCAATATCCCCGATAATCATGTTTGACGAGATAAGTATAACCAAAACATACTTTTATTTGAGTTAGTATAGTTTATATCTTCTTAGATACATCTATGCTGACATATGTCATAATTTTTAAGCCTCCGATATGACACTCCGATATTTAGTCAATATCCCCGATATCCGCAATCCGATATCAAATTTACTAGGCCGATACGCGACCGATATCCGATATTTAGAACACTGCTTGGATGCGAAGTCTAAATTTCTGTCTTTATTAAAATCTTTAGGCATTCATATCCCTAATTTTTTCATCACAAAATCATAACGTTCTTGCCATTTCCATTCGATATGGAACGAGCCAAAAACATGCAAAAACATGCAACAATATTTTGAAAAGCGAAGGTAATTTTGCCATATAGATTACTTACAATTACACAAGTAGAAGATTTAATTATTTTAGAGTTAGACTTTATTATTATATTATTTAGTTTATTTTAAAGTTTGAGTCTAAGAAAGAGATCTTAGTTTTATTTTTGTTAAAAGTTATATAGTATTATTAAAAGTCTTTTTTGTAGCCTTATTTTTGAAAGATAATTTTAGAATTCTAACAAGGATAGGATTAGTTTTCTCAGGTTTCAAGTTTTTTTGCATTTCATTGTAATAGAGATTATTGAAGAGTGAATTGAAATTTAAGATTGTAAACCCTAGCTGGTTTTCGTCAATTAATCTCTTTGCATGCGATGTGCAAGAGTGTGTGATCGATTCAACAGCATTTGTATCATAATCTTTATGTATATTCAATCCCCAATTTCTTTTGTTGCAAAATCGTAATGCTTCTGCTTCCATTACCTGTCATTTGCATTTGATGTGGAATGAGCCACAAACACATGAAAAAATATGCAACAATATTTTGGAGATCGAAGCTAATTTTTCCATATAGAGTAATTAAAATTACATAAGAAGGTTCAATTATTTTAGACTTTTATTAATATGAAATTTATTTTATTTTATAGTTGAGTCTAATTCGAAGAAGAATACACATGTCATTTTTCCTTTAGAGTTTTATTTTGAAAAATCTTTTTTATTGAGTTATTTTTAAAGGTAATTTTAGAATTCTAATTATGATAGGATTAGTTTTCTCAGGCGTCAAGTTTTGTTTTTTTTATAATAAGGCCTTTATGCCTTTCATTATAATGAAAATTATTAAAGAGTGAATTTAAATTTGATTTTGTAAACTTTAGCTGGTATACATGAAACCTAATGATTGAATCTCTTTACATGTAAGGTATGAGAGGGTAAACACTTCATTGATGCCCGAATTTATCAAAATCTTTAGATATTCCAAATTTATAATTTCTTCCACCACAAAACCCTAATGGTTCAGTTTCCCATCATTTGGTTTGAAATTCTTGTTCCACCTTTGATTTCCTCTCCTCCTTTAGTTCTAGTTCTAGTTTAAGTTTTTCGTTTAAAAATTATATTTCTTGATTTTAGTTCTTTTAACCAAATAAATCCCTTTTTTGATTTAAGATTAAAAAGATCCTTTTGATTTTGGTTAAGGTTTAATAGTTTTTAGCCAAAAAAAGTCATTGATTTCAGTTTAAAAAAGAAAAGAAATAAAAAGTGGAAAATATGAAAATTCAAAAAAGGAAAAAATAAAATATCAGAGGAAAACATAGAAGAAAAACAAAAGAAAACAAAAGAAAAACAAAAGAAAAAGCGTAATTCATCTCTCTTTTTCTTGATATTTTGAGTAGATTTTCAAAAGATTTTATAATGATCGCCAATACAAGGGCTACTACCATCGTCCAAAGCGAGCTTTTGAGAGTGATATGTTGAGTTTGCCTCATTTTTTAAGGTATCCTAATCATGATAATTATAAAGACGGGGAATTTTTGTTGGAATGATTTTTTTCGTGTTCAACTTGACATGATGAAAAGTGCTGGCATGCTAAATGAAAATTAGTTGGTGAAGGTTGATTTTATGGTAATTAAGGTTGTAGACATTGTTCACTAATGAAAGTTGAGCTTTGACAGAAGTATATTTTAACGTTTAAAGAATCATCGTTTGTTGCAACTATCAAGGCTTGAGCAAGAACTAGACATTATCAGACTGTTAGGAACTAACAAAGATGAAATTTTTATTAGAAAACAAATACGAAGAACTAGATAATTGAGCACAAAAGAGGTGTGCTCTTCTCCCAAGACGCCGAAGAGGACGTCCGCACTCGTCTACCTATGGAATCACACAATAACAAATATCAAAAGCATAGGAAAATAGGTGACGGCTACCCCCTATATATAATAAAAACTAGGGTAGGGGGCATGCGGCAAGTCGGCAAAGGGGGCTGCAGCTATGCGGCCTGCGCGTACGTGGGCTTCCTATGGGTGTAAACCAGCAGGGGAGGCCCGTGGGGCTCAACAATAATCCCCCCAAAGAGCCACCTTGTCCTCAAGGTGGAAATCTGGAAAGCGCGCCGCCTTCTCGTCCATGTCCTCCCACGTGCTATCGTGCTCGGGCAAACCCCTCCACTGCAACAACACCTGCCGCTCTCCTGTGTCGCTTCGTCGAACCCCCTTCAGCACCTCGGGATCCAGTCTCACCTCCATATCCTCAGTAAGTGTCTCTGGTAAAGCAGGGGAAGAGGTGTGGTCATCAATGGCCTGGCGCAACTATGAAACGTGGAAGACTGGATGAATGGCAGATTCTGGGGGTAAGCGCAATCTGTAGGCCACCGGTCCTACCATCGCCTCGACCTCGAAAGGCCCAAAATACCGCCGTGCCAGCTTTTCATTCCTCCTCTGAGCCACCGACCTCTGCCTGTAGGGCCTCAGCTTAAGATACACCCTGACTCCTACCTCAAAGTGTATGTCTCGACGGTGTAGGTCTGCCCGTGCCTTCATTACCTGCTGAGCCCTCGCCAAGTGGAGCTTCAGCTCCTCTAGAATCCGGTCCCTCTCTGCCAGGTACTGCTCCACATCTGACACGGGAGTCGTCTCATGACCATAATGAAGTAAGTGCGGAGGATCTCTGTCATATAAAATCCTAAAAGGTGTAGTCTGTGCCGCCGTGGGGTATGAAGTGTTATACCAATATTCCGCCCACGGAAGCCAACGTGCCCACTCCTTAGGATTCTCTGAAATGAAGCATCGCAGGTAAGTCTCCACACTCCTATTCACCACCTCCGTCTGACCGTCAGTCTGGGGATGGTAGGCTGTGCTCCGCTTCAACGCCGTTCCATGTAGTCTGAAGAGCTCCTATCAAAATTTGCTCTGGAACACCTTGTCTCGATCCGAGACTATGAACTTTGGAGGTCCGTGCAGACGGATACCCTCCCTCACAAAAACCTCCGCCACCGAGACCGCGCTGTAAGGATGTCGAAGCGGGACGAAATGTGCATATTTGCTGAGGCGGTCGATCACAACAAAAATGACAGTGTACCCACCCGACTTCGACAATCCATCTATAAAGTCCATCAAAAGATCCTTCCAAACCCGGTCTGGTAAGGATAGCGGCTGTAGTAGTCCCCCTGGAGACATAGACTGGTACTTGTGACGCTGGCACACGTCACACTCCGCCACCATCCTCGCCACCTCCTTCTTCAACCCCTTCCAATAGACCTCCCTCGCCAGCCGTTGTTAGGTCTTAAGGACCCCAGAATGTCCTCCAATCGCACTGCCGTGGAACTCCCTAAATATGGCCGGTATAAATGCAGAAGTCCTCGGCATCGCGAGCCTCCCCCAGTAAAGTAGCCGACCGTCCTGAAGAGAATACCCCGGGTACTCAGTCGACCCCTGTAGAAGGGCCTCTCGTATAGCTGCCAACTCCGGGTCTTGTTCCACCTCCTGCTATAGTGGGCCTCAATCCTCCAGAATAGATACTGCAAGTGTCGCTAACTCTGCCTCCTCCTCCCGCCGGGATAAAACATCAGCCGCCTTGTTTTCCAATCCCGGGCGGTACTCAATCTCGAACATGTACCCCATCAGCTTCCGCAGCCATTTCTAATGCTCCTCCGCTACCATCCGCTGTTCTAACAGGTACTTCAGGCTCCGCTGATTCATGCGAACTATGAAGCTCCAACCCAACAAATATGGTCTCCACTTCTGTATGGACAACACTATCGCCATCAGCTCCCTCTCATAGACCGATCACAATCGGCCCTCGCGGTCAACACCTGGCTGTAGTAAGCTATGAGCCGCTGCTCCTGTATCAGTACTGCTTTCAGCCCATGTCCTGATGCGTCTGCCTCTACTACGTAGGGTCTGGAGAAGTCAGGCAACGCCAATACAGGCACAGTGGTCATTGCCCTTTTCAGGGCCTCAAATGATGTCGTCGCCTCCTCCCCCTAATGGAACTGATCCTTCTTCAATAACTCCGTCAATGGCCAGGCAATCGTTCTATAACCCTCCACGAATCTACGGTAGTAACCTGTAAGCCATAGGAAGCCTCGTAGTCCTCTGAGGGTAGTGGGACGCGGCCAGTCCAGCATGGCCGCTATCTTAGCTCTATTTGCGTCCACCCCTCCTGCTGATACCACGTGCCCCAAATACTCCACCTGCGGCTGCCCGAATAGACACTTCTTTCTGTTCAAATATAGCTGGTGGTACTGCAGCTCCTGAAATACCACCTGTAGGTGGTCCAAATGCTCCTCCAGAGTACGACTGGACACCAAAATATCATCGAAGAAAACTAGTACAAATCGTCTGAGATAGGGACGGAATACCTTATTCATAAGAGCCTGAAAGGTGGCCGGTGCGTTGGTCAACCCAAAGGGCATGACCAGAAACTCGTAGTGACCCTTATGCGTCCTGAACGTCGTCTTGGGCACATCCTCCCGTCACATCCTTATCTGGTGGTAGCCTGACTTGAGATCTAGCTTGCTGAACCAGGTTGCCCCGTGTAGCTCGTCCAAGAGCTCATCAATCACATGTATATGGAATTTATCTGGGACCATCTCCTTGTTCAGCGCCCTGTAGTCCACGCAGGACCGCCAACTACCATCCTTCTTCTTTACTGATAATACTGGGCTGGAGAACGGGCTCACACTCGGCTGGATCACTCCTGACTGCACCATCTCTGAAACCATCCTCTCTATCTCGTCCTTCTGATGCTGGAGGTATAGATAGGGCCGCACGCTAATGGAGGACACACCCTCTCGTAGAACAATGGCGTGCTCGTGGTCCCGCGGTGGTGGAAGACCCCGAGGCTCCTGGAAGATCTCTTCAAACTGCTCCATCAGCTGCTGCACCTCTCCTGGGATGGGCTGCTCTGTAATAGCCTTTGCACCTCCTTCACCTGTCAAAGAGTACATCTCTACTAAAAACCTCCTCCCGCTGTCTGGATGGTCCTAAACATGGTCTTCAGAGAGACCAAAACCCTGCAGAGGCTGGGGTCTCCCTGGAGTATCACTGCTCTCCCCGCCTCCTGAAACTCCATCCGTAGCAGCTTCCAATTTATGGTCATCTCTCCTAACGTCTGTAGCCAGGTCATGCCTAGAATGACGTCGGTGCTCCCCAGGTCCAGAGGTAAAAAATCTGCAATAATCTGTATCACATGCATGGTCAGAACCAGTCCCCTGCAAACTCTCCGGCTGCTCTCCTTCTTTCCCGTCCCCATCATCACACTGAAGCTGCCACAATCTGTCAGCTGAAGCCCCTGCTGTGCCACCACCCTCCTGGAAATGAAACTGTAGGTAGCCCCACTGTCAATAAGCACAGTCACCTTCTGGTCGCCGATCTCCCCCCTCAGCTTCATGGTATGGTTCGGTGTGAACCCTACCACGAAGTTGAGGGACACCTCCGCCACGTCCAACTGCTGGCCCTCCAGCTCCTCCTCTGCCTCACCTGCCTCCTCCTCGACATCAGCCTCGTCGTCGTCGTCCTCCAACAGAATCACCTGAAGCTTGCGCCCCGCACACCGATGGCCTGGTGAAAATCGCTCATCGCACCTGAAACATAAACCCTTCTACCTCTTTTCCCTCATCTCAGCGTCGGTCATGCGCCTGAACTGCCCTCCAGCCAATGGTGTACTGCTCTTCTCCCCAGTCCTCTCCCTGCTCGTCTGGGCCGCCACCATGGGGGTACCTGCTCCTCCAGCCCCAGACGGGGCGCCTCTCGATGTCTGACTACTGTAGTCGCTCCTGACCCGCCTATTCTCGGTCTGCGCATCCTCTACCATCTGGGCCATATCTATGACCTCCGAAAGCCCACTGGGCTTGTAGGGTCTCACTGCTGCTAGCAGACTGGGGCGCAACCCCTTCAGAAAGGTGCCCTCCAGTGACTCGTCAGACACGCCATGTACTTGCCCTGTCAGTGTCTCAAATCTCTCGATGTATTTCCGCACCGGCCCCTCCTGCCTGAGGACGTACAGCTGCTCGTGTAGGTTTCCCAGACGGGGGTCTCTAAACTTCTCCAGTACCAGGTCCTTTAGCTCCTCCCAGCTGCGGATCTGCTGTCGCCTCTCTTTCCACTGAAACCACCCCAAGGCTCTCCCCTTCATGCAGATGGCTGCCGCCTCCAGCTTCTGTGCCTCGATCATGTGGTGTGCCTAAAAGTATCTCTCTGCTGTGAACAACCAGGCATGTGGATCCTCTCCAGAAAATAGCGGCATCGTCAACTTCCGCCCCCTGCACTCTCCCCCAAAATGCCCCTGCTCGGGTCTCCTCTCATCTCTGTGATGCGGACGGTAGTGCTGTCTTCTCTCGTCCAGAGTCTCGTACTGCCTAGGTGGCCCTCCTCCGCGACCCCCGTAGTCTCCACGGTAATCTCCCCGCCGGCCATCAAAATCGTCACAACCTGCATCATCGCCGAACTCTGCCTCGTAGCTGCCCCTGCCGTCAGAATAATAATTTTTCCCGCGTCCGTCGCCGTAGAATGGATTCTTAGCTGCTGGTCGTCGCTCCGGAGGGTCGAAAAAGCCTCCCGAAAACTGTCCGTGACCCTCCTCGATCGATGTCCGCTGCCCGGGGGGCTCGATCAACCCCTCGGATCGCTGGCCGCGCATCCCCCCTGGCTGCTGCCGGGGGGTTCCCGCCCCTGGCGGGCTTCGCCGGCAACATCCCCCTGGCGGCTGCCTGGGGGCTCCCGCCCCCTGCGGGGCTCTAGCGGGCCCCTCCGGCCTTGCCGGAGGGGCGATAGGCCCTGTCGGGCCTCTAGCAGGGCCGGTGGGCCCTGTCGGAGGTCCGGCGGGTTCGTCGGACCCTGCCGACACTCGACAGGGCCTGGGCCCCCCGTCGGGAGCCGACGTAGGCGGGGGAAGGTCCCCCCGCATCTCTCCCGCATCGGCCGAGCCCCCGGGCTGTTGTGGGGGTTCGGCCGAGCCTCCTCATTGGCCCGACGCTCCCAATTGGGGCGGCTAGGCCCGCCGCCCCTCCTTTGACTCTCCATCGCCTTCCGCCGTACCTCCTCGCGGTAGTCGACCCTCCATGGCTCCCTGTCGTCTTACTCGTCCAACTCCTCCACGTAATAGGGTTGATCTTGGGTAAAAACCTCCTCTTTTTCCTTCTTCTTCTTCAAAGGTGCCACCTTTGGTGTCGGATTAGGGTTTCCTTCCGCCTTGTTGTTTGTCGCCAATTGATTTAGAGCTCCCATCAATTGCACGAATTGATCGTCGTGCTTCGCTTGATTTGACGCCAATTGGAAGATGGAGGTAGTTAATTTTGCCATGGACTCATCGTTCCCCGCCAACGATTTCTTGATCGCCTCGATTTCGTTCGTGAACTTTGCCTCCAAAGCTTCAATTTTGTTGTGCGATCTTGTTGAAGCCGCCATGGATCATCACGTGCTCTGATACCAAATTGTTAGGAACTAACAAAGATGAAATTTTTATTAGAAAACAAATACCAAGAACTATATAATTGAGCACAAAAGAGGTGTGCTCTCCTCCCAAGACGCCGAAGAGGACGTCCGCACTCGTCTACCTATGGAATCACACAATAACAATCATCAAAAGTATAGGAAAATAGGTGACGGCTACCCCCTATATATAATAAAAACTAGGGTAGAGGGGGGGCATGCGGCAAGTCGGCAAAGGGGGCTGCGGCTATGCGGCCTGCGCGCGTGTAGGCTTCCTGGCGGTGTAAACCCGCATGGGAGGCCCGTGGGGCCCAACACAGTCATACACTAAAAGATCAATATTCTACTTTGTGAGCAGTAGAGAAGAAGCATCCGGAGTCACAACTAGAACCAGAACTAGAATCATAACATGAGCTAAAGCTCCACATAAGAGCCAAAATTGGAGCCACATGCCGAGCCCGAGCCCGAGCCCAAACCTAGACTCCAAGGTGGAGCCATATTTAGAGGTAAAGTTCGAGGTAAAGTTAAAATTAGAGTTAGAGTCAGACTCTGCCTTAGACATAGTCTATGTTTGAGCTGCTTTGTGACCAATTGTGGATCTTGAGCCAACACATGCTTTCTTATTCCAAATGATCCATCATCTAACTTACTTCTCCTATAGTTGTCTTTGTTATTGTTGAATCATTACGCTTGACATGGTCATCCAAGTTTCTTCATACTCCACTACTTCCAAACTTGATGATGATTTTTCTCTGATTAG